>BSBK01003419.1:0-322500 GCA_027943335.1 Chamaecyparis obtusa
GCAAGAAGACCCTTACTTCCATACACATTCATCTATCCCTCATTACAATTGATTATCAAGCATATCTACATTGAAGATCTAGAAGTCTCGTTCATAGATCCATGCATTTTTTATGGAACCCATAATTCCTATTCTATATTTTAAGGTCAACTCCTTGATTTCAAGCACATTTAAACATCTTCATGGGTATGAGTGATTCCTAGACCCATCCATGTAGGTTTAAGCAAGCTGAATCAAATATTTACCTTTTTACATACTTTCCTTTATGCAATTTCCTTTCATTTTTAAAGTTGATTCCAAAATGGGGCTTTGACCAAGGAAAACCTCATTTACCCAATGTTTTCCCCATTTTTTTGTATAGGAATAGGTTGTGGATGTCAAAAAATTTATGGGCAGATCGGGAACAGTCAGAGCACCCCTAGGAGTTTCAAGCAAAAACCTAGGGTATAGAACATTTCAACCACTTTGTACCTAGGTATAGAACATCGTAGCTTCCCTATACCCTCTAGATCTAGCTCAAATTTAATTTGAAAATAGGTTTCCACTTTAAAATCTTAGAAAAAAAATTACAGGTATTTTCACTATTTTTTATGCCTATTATTCAGATCTAAAGTAGCAAATAAATCTTTCCTAATCTGCATTTTATATCTCATTATCATTTCTCATTTCAATTTTACATATTTAGCAAAGAGTCATTGACCCATTTAGAACTTTGTATCACTTGATCCTATTGGGACATCTTCGTTCTGAATGTGCAACTTTGAAGAGGAGAAGTGATCTTCCTATGTGCATTGCTTCCCTTTTTGAATTGTATAATGAGATAAAGTGATAAATGATTGTGTAATAAAAATAAGCCCACTTAATGGAAGAAAATGTTATTACATGAGATAAATTGATAAATGATAAAGTTAAAGTAGATAGTAGATAGTAGATAGTAGATAGTAAATACATTTAGAGATTGGTAAAAGAGATAATGTTGCCAAGAAATAGATACGAGAGATAAGAGATCATATGGAGAGTGTTACACAACAAAGACCCTCTCTTCAGATGGTAGAGTGATAGTGTATCAGAGAAGAAGATCGCATTTATATTTTGATAGAATTTTGTAAAGAGAGTTAGAGTGAGAAACAAGAGGAATTCCCTATGCGAAATGAGTGAAGAATGGAGAATTTTATTGCTTAAAATGGGTAGGAGTAGTTGTTTCAAACATGTACAAGAAAAGGGACACACGTCAAAAGATTTAAATTGAACATGTAATGGCCCGCCAAGGAACTTAGGTGAATTTAACCTAATACATGTTACTATGTATACATAATAAAAAAAAGTTTAAGAGTTTACAAATAATAATGATAACAATGTAGAATCAATACAATCATAAGTTACTTACAAAAACATAAATACAACTCAACTACAGTTAAAAATTCTCAAGGGTCCCATGACATAGAATTACATATTAATAATTAAATATTTTGATTAAGAATCATTACAATTATCTCATGTACAAATGAATTAATAAATACATCCAATACCATAAGGTATCTATAATGAATCAACATCCTTTGAACAAGTCGCATGGTATGACACAATAACCAAATACAAAGTATATTACAATATCTAAAAGGAATCATCTCTGAAAATTGATACAAGATATAATTATAAACATCAAAATACAAATACGAACAAGCCTCCAATGAAGAACAAAAAGAAGGTAACGACAACAAGAATCCTCCAGCAACACTACACGAATGTCAAAATCTCAAATGGTAAAAGAAAAAACTACCACCCCGACCTCGTGAAACCAAAGGTCCACTCCCACCGTGTTGAGGAGATAACAAAAAGCCCCACTCGGATAAAAAACTCAATCAAAACAACTAAGAAATAGGTCCTGAAGGCTTTCTATCTCAAGGGGTACCACCAGCTAATGATAAAGAAAATATAACAAACATCAAACTACCAACACATACCAAAACACCAAATAACATCACACCAACACAAATACCAAAGACACACCACCAGAGACAAATGCAAAAAACTACAGAGGATATTTAGGCTACATATTATGGGAGTGTCATCACATGCCCATCTACTTGAGTTACCTTGGACTGGACCCTGGACCCTCAAGCATTGAGTTACCCTGACTAGCCACTTTGGGCCATAGACCCTCAATACAACCCACACAAAACTAGAATACCCTCTCCTAAACATGAGGAATTATAATCATACCTACTTTCTAAGTATCATCTCATTCCCATCCTTAGCCTAAACAAGCGCTCAAGGCATAGGCGGGGCATAATCTTTGCATTATCTTTTTAATGAACTCTACAAATTTTAATTACTATGTTATCACTTATTAACAAAACTTATGATAGGTTGCCCTGGTACTGACCACTTTAGGTCTCAGACCCCTATTGTAAGCCACTCCCCTAAGATGCACCTATTTAACCTCCCCTAGGCTCACAATCATAATTAATCACTTAGGTTTCATAAAATTATACTAATCAAATTTTAGTCGACAAATGGATAACAAGGACACATGCTGGTCCACAAATGAAACATCATAAAACACACTCCCAAGGAGTTTCACATAACCATAAGATTCCACAGAACAAGGTTGAATCCAAAAGATCAAATTGATACAACATAATAATGCATGACATAGGAACACATATGCAACCATAGAAAACAAACCCCAAAACAGCTCTTAGATAAAATGCAACAAAATCCAAATGCGAAAATAGATATTCCCCAAGCCTCTGGTTCAACAATCTCCCCATAGGTCACACTACCCATAAAATAAAAATATCTATGTATACAAACAAAACAATAAATTTAAATAAACAAGGATACTTAATTGACTAACAATTATATACACTAATATTATTAACTATAAATTAAATAAACTAAATTAAAAATTAAATTAAATTAGATTAAATATTAACTAAACTAATTTAAAAAATAAATTTAAATAAAAACTAAACAAACTAATTTAAATTTAAATTATAAAGTAAATTAAATAATTATTAATTACTTCAAAAAAATTAATAAAAATTAATTTTATTTTTTTAAAATAAAAATAACATATCATTGGAGGGATTACAATCCCACCCCCATGGTTGTCGCTACGACAACCTTGACTATCATGGGCATGTTGGAAATATAGATGGAGTAATTGAATCAGTTAACCACAAAAATAGTACCACAGATCCCTTAGATGTCTTATTAATTCATTTACTACTGTCACTCGGTAAACATATAGAGAAATGTTGAAAACTCGGTTATTGCAGTGAGTATTAACTATAACTATTCTTAATTATTCATTAATGATTAACATGCATGCATAAAGAAAATAACATGAACACAAGAGACACCAGATTTAATGTGGAAACCCAATATGGGAAAAACCACCAATGTAACTAGTTTCTATTTTTCACTCTTCTGAAGTGAGCCCTGTTAGGAGCCAACTCGGTTAAAGGTTACAAAACACACTGTTAGGTGTGACCTTGTTAGAGGATTTAATCACCCTGTTAGGAGTGGCCTTGTAAGAGGTCTTTGAAACAATTCAATAGAACTGTCACCTTGTTAGAGGATTTACAAAATGGTTGTTAAACCAACTCTGTTAAGAGATTTTGAAATCACTACTACAATGGTAAGAAAGTAACAATGAAGTGACCTGAATAATGATGCAACTGAATTGCTGATTACAGATCTTTGTTCTGCTTCACTAGATCCTTCCTAATCAAATATATCTCTGCTGCTCCTCAAGGATATCTAACCATCCTTCAAAATTTGCACACACCCTTCTTTTCCACTTGCACACACTTTCAATTCACAACTTGACCTTCTATATATACCATTCAGATTGTCCATTCACATTGTCAAGTCAGCACTAATAATTATTACAAACATTAACGCTCATTACAATAGTCGGCTGAATAAACAAACAAAATTATTTACTGGGCTAACCTTGCTCGGTAAACACTAATCCTGAAAAGATTTCCTTTGGTGACCAAGTGAACTCAGTTACCACTACAAATTCTACAACATCCTTTGAAGACCGAGAGATCTCGGTAAACATAGAAAACCACCTCACTGACCGACTGAGCTCGGTAAACATTGGGAATCGCTTAGCTGACCGACTAAGCTCGGTAATCACTGGGAACTACTTTGCTGACCAACTGAGCATGATAATTGATATGACATTTGTGTGACATCAAAGACAACACACAATTAATCCAACAATCTCCTTCAGATAATTGTATCCAACAATATCCCTCTTTGGCATTGATGGCAACACAACATGTCATAGCACAATGAAATTTCACATAAAACATAGAGTAAGGAACATATCCTTAGCTTCATTCTGATTCTCATCTATGAGAACTCCCTCTGTCAGCAAACTTCTCTTTCTGACTGAAAAACTCTCCTTCTTAACTTCTCAAACTCTCCAAGAAAACTCTCCCTCTTAGAAATCTTAAGAAATTTCTTGAAATATGACAACAAACTCTCCCTCTTTGACAACACATGCCAAAGACAACACATATCAGGTGAATAGTAATGTACCTTGAGTACTGATTCATATGCAATGATTCCTTGACTAAGCTACATCAACTGACTGATCTTCAATATGCTCTGGTTGATGCATCACTAAAACTTTATTTAGTGAGCCTCAGATAGGGGAATGACCCCTAACTTACCTCTTAGATACAAGAATGCATCCTTAGGTAGTGGCTCGGTGAATATATCTACAATCTATTCTTTTGTATGAATATATTCCAATCTAATTTCCTTGTCCTGCATGAATTCTCTGACAAAGTGATATTTTATAGCAATGTGCTTGGTTTTGGAATGCATTACTGGATTCTTTGAAATATTTATTACACTTGTATTATCACAAAATATAACAACTAGTTCTTTGATCTCAACCTTCATGCCTTCCAATAACTATTTAAACCAAACAATATTAGAGCAGTTTACTGCTGCAACAACATATTCTACTTCTGTTATGGATTGGGATGTGCAATTTTTCTTTTTACTGGTCCAAGATACCAACCATTTGTACTCTTTCTGTCATCAATGTTTCCTGCCCAATCAGCATCAATAAACACTTTTAAGTCCAGATTGCCTCCAAATTTATACCACAAGCCATAATCTTCAGTTCCTTTCAAGTATCTCAAGATTCTTTTGATTGCCATCATATGATTTTCTCTGGGTTTTACTGAGAATCTTGCTACTATACCAACTGCTAAGACAATATCAAGCCTTTTATGAACTACATGCTATAATTTTCCAATCATTGATCTGTATAAGGTCTGATCTACTTCTTTTGAATCATCATCTTTGGTAAGCTTTAGTCCAGTACACATGGGTGTACCAATTGGTTTTGAATCTTCCATACCAAACTTCTTAAGTATTTCCTTGATTTATTTAGACTGAGTAATGTAGATACCGTTCTTGCTCTGCTGAATTTGAAGACCAACAAAGAACTTTATTTGACCAAACATAGACATTTAAAATTCTTTGTTCATTTTCTCTGAAAATTCTTTGCATTGATCATCATTACCTGTAAACACAGTATCATCCACAAAAATTTCTGCCAAAACAATTTTGTTATCTGGTCCTTCCTTGATGTACAAAATACTGTTATCATTAGCTCTTTTGAAACAATCTGAATAAGATAGTTGTGTAATATTTCATACCATGCTCTAGGGGCTTGTTTCAGACCATACAATGCTTTGTGTAACTTGCAAACCATATTCCTTTTGTCTGGATCAATAAAACCTTTAGGTTGCTCAATGTAGACTTCTTCATCAAGAATACCATTGAGAAATGCAGATTTTACATCCATCTGATAAACCTTATATCATTTATGTGTTACATATGCAAGTAGAGTTCTTACACCTTCTAATCTTGCAACAGGAGCAAAAGTCTCACCATAATCTATGCTCTCTTCTTGAGAATATCCTTTACACACCAATCTAGCTTTGTTTCTTGATACTTGACCATCTTCATTCAACTTATTCCTGAATACCCATTTTGTTCCAATTACATTTTTATCTTTAGGCCTAGGTACAAGAGTCCATGTTTTGTTCTTCTCTATTTGTTTTATTTATTCATTCATAGCCTCAATCCAACTTTCATTTTCCAATGCATCTTTGACATTTCTAGGTTCAAAATCAGCAAGTAAACATGTACCTTTTAGTTTACTTCTTGTCATAGTACCATCTGATTTGTTTCCAGTAATCTGATTTGGTGTATGATGCCTCCTAAAATATTTGGCCAATATAGGTTCCTTGCCTCTTGAATGAGTTACATTGTCATCTTCTTGAATTTCATCTTCAGGTTCTAGTTGCTCAGGCTCAGTAGCTTCAGACTGAGACTCGGGTCCTTGTGACTCGGTTTGAACTTCTTCTTGTGACTCAGTTACTATACTGGGCTCGATAGATGCAGTCTCCTTATTGACAAATGTGTCTAGTAATGTATTAGGTTCAATGTAAACAAATCTCATGTAATCCTCCAGTTCTTTTTTTCTTTCTTCTTTAGTCTTTTCTGCAAACTCATCAACTTTCACATGTGCACTTTCTATGATTTTGTGAGTAGACAAATTCAAACATCTATATGCCTTACTTTTGCAAGAATATCCCAAGAATATTCCTTCATCACTTTTCACATCAAATTTGTCTTTTCTAGATTCTTTTAAGATGTAACACTTACTACCAAATACTTTTAGGTAACTTACATTGGGTTTATAGCCATACCATAACTCATAAGGAGTTTTGAATGTGTCTTTCTTCAACTATACTCATTTTAAGGTATGAACTGCAGAGCTAATAGCTTCCTTCCAGTATTTCATAGCAATGTTCTTTTCAATCATTAGAGTCCTTGCACAATCCATGATAGATATGTTCCTCCTTTCAGCTATTACATTCTACTCAAGAGTTCTTGGGGCTGATATCTATCTTTTGATTCCTCTTTCAATGCAAAAATTATTGAATTCATGGGAGATGAATTCACCACCTCTGTCTGATCTCAAGCACTTCATTCTTTTTCCTATTTCCTTTTCTACTCTTGCCAAATGCAATTTGAATTTCTCAAATGCTTCTAACTTTTCTCTTAGATACATAACAGTCATCATTCTAGAGTAGTCATCAACAAAGAGAATAAAGAATTTTTCTCCAGTATAGCTCTCAATTCCAATAGGTCCACATAAATTAGTATGCACAATTTCCAAAATATCTTCAGACTGATAGATTTTACTTTTAAAGCTAGTCTTTCCCATTTTACCAATCTAACAATTCTTGCATAGACCAACATCAGGTTTCTTCAAAGTAGGAATGCCTCTTACTTTCTTGAATTTTCTTATTTTCACCATGTTATCAAAATTTACATGACATAACCTTTTGTGCCATAACCAACTTTCTTCAATTTGAGCAATAAAACATGAGCATTCACCAAGATCAAGATAAAACAAGTTACCTTTGGTTTGTTTACCTGATCCAATCAGTTTTCCCTTGTCATTCAGCAGTCTTGCTTTGCCATGCATGAATTCAACCTTGAATCCAATGTTGATTAGTTGTGCTGCACTTAGAAGATTATGCTTTAGTCCTTCAACCCAATATGCATTATCACATATAATTTCTTTGGTTAATGAGATTCATCCTCTTCCTTTTATGCAACAAGGTTCATTGTTTCCAAACCTTACATTACCACCATCATAGTCTTCAAGGTGTTCAAACTTTGTTCTGTCACCAGTCATATGATGTGAACATCCACTATCTATGATCCATGTATCATTTTTGCTTACATGAGAGATAAGTGCCATCTTATCTTCATCATCATCAGATTCATCTTTTACAGCAATGTAGACAATTTCATCTTTACTATTATCAAAATCCTTAGCCATGAAACATGTTTTCTTACCTTTATCCTTTAATGATTTGAAATTCTTCCTGCCATTGTACTTGTGACCTTTCTTCTCATCCTTGCTTTGCTTGTTTGGGCACCTAGTTGCAATATGACCAATTTCTTCACATGAAAAATAGATTAAGGGAGTTTTACCTTTGTATTTACCTCTGCCTCTAGTATATTTCTTTGCAAGTAATGCTTCAATAACTTCAAGATCACTATCAAAACTTTCCTCTAATTCTTCTTCACTCTCTGACTGGGTGTCCTTTATTTTCTTGCCCTTCTTAAGTGAAAGTTTGGCCTCAAATGCTGATTCAATATTTTTGGAAGTTGTAACATAGTTGTCATAGTTATCCAACTCAAAGGCTGTCAATCTTCCCACTAAAGCATCCAAAGTTATATTGTGATTTTCTTCACATCTTCTTTCTTGAATAGCAGATACTCTTATTGCATAGATAGGAAGTAATGTTCTGAGAACCTTGCTTATAACTATTTCATCATCAATTTTTCCTCCAGAAGCTCTGATTGCACTAACACTTGCCCTGATCCTTTCAACATATTTTGCAATGTTTTCATCTTCTCTCATTTTCATTTGATCAAATTGTCCTCTTAGGCTTTCTGCTTTGGCTCTCTTCACATTGTCATCACCACCATAAATTTTCTTCAGCTTGTTCCACATTGCATAAGCAGTTGTGTAGTCTTTGATCTCATCAAACTCTTCATAGCTGAGAGCTGATGCAATGTCTATCATCATGGTGTTATGGTTCTTTTTCTCTGCAGTGTCTTCAATAGTTAATGTGCCAGTAGGAGCTGTATATTCTTCATCAATATATTTGCATCCTGAATCACCAATGGAAGCCAGATGAAGTCTCATGAGACCTTTCCATGCTGAAAAGTTATCTCTGTTAAGCCTTGAAATTTCTCTCTTGTAAGACATCCTGATCTTTAGCTTAGGTCCTTGAAACCCTTCCTGCAAGCACCAAATGCTCTGATACCAATTGTTGGAAATATAGATGGAGTAACTGAGAGGGGGGGGGGTGAATCAGTTAACCACAAAAATATTACCAAAAATCCCTTAGATGTCTTATTAATTCATTTACTGCTATCACTCGGTAAACATACAGAGAAATGCTAAAAACTCAGTTATTGCAGTGAGTATTAATTATAACTGTTCTTAAGTATTCATCAGTGATTAACATGCATGCATAAAGAAAATAACATGAACACAAGAGACACCAGATTTAACGTGGAAACCCAATATGGGAAAAACCACCAATGTAACTAGTTACTATTTTTCACTCTTCTGAAGTGAGCCCTGTTAGGAGCCAACCCGGTTAAAGGTTACAAAACACACTGTTAGGTGTGACCTTGTTAGAGGATTTAATCACCCTGTTAGGAGTGGCCTTGTAAGAGGTCTTTGAAACAATTCAATAGAACTGTCACCTTGTTAGAGGATTTACAAAATGGTTGTTAAACCAACTCTATTAAGAGATTTTGAAATCACTGCTACAATGGTAAGAAAGTAACAATGAAGTGACCTGAATAATGATGCAACTGAATTGCTGATTACAGATCTCTGTTCTACTTCACTAGATCCTTCCTGATCAAATATATCTCTGCTGCTCCTCAAGGATATCTAACCATCCTTCAAAATTCCCACACACCTTCCTTCTTTTCCACTTGCACACAATTTTAATTCACAACTTGACCTTCTATATATACCATTCGGATTGTCCATTCACATTGTCAAGTCGGCACTAATAATTATTACAAACATTAACACTCATTACAACAGTCAGTTGAATAAACAAACAAAATTATTTACTGGGCTAACCTTGCTCGGTAAACACTAATCCTGAAAAGATTTTCTTTGGTGACCAAGTGAACTTGGTTACCACTACAAATTTTGCAACATCCTTTGAAGACCGAGAGATCTCGATAAACACAAAAAATTGCCTTGCTGACCGACTGAGCTCAGTAAACACTGAGAATCACTTAGCTGACCGACTGAGCTCGGTAATCACTGGGAACTACTTTGCTAACTGACTGAGCATGATAATTGATATGACATTTGTGTGACATCAAAGACAACACACAATTAATCCAACAATCTCCTTCAGACAGTTGTATCCAACAGGGCAGTAGGGGCTACCACGATAGCTAAGCTATCGTCAGTAGCTCCTTTGAGTTGCCGGGGGGGTTGGGGTGAGACCTCCGCCCCCTCATTATATATATATAGATAGATAGATAGATAGATATATATATATATATATATATATATATATATATATATATATATATATATATATATATATATATATATATATATATATATATATATATATATATATATATATATATATATATATATATATATATATATATATATATATATATATATATATATATATATATATATATATATATATATATATATATATAATTTATTTTTATTTTTTACAATTCACCAGAAATTAATTTTGGGATAGAACAACAAGCTATATATTTATTTATTTATTTTATTTTTAATTTTTAAATAATAGATTCAAAAATCAAAACCTCTTTTATTTTAGGCATGCATATATATTTTTTGGATTTTCTTTTAATAGCTACTAGGTTTTTTGATTGATCTAATTTTCTTCTGAATATGATTTTTCACATGCAACATCAAATAAATTCCTATGCAAAATATTTAGACAATTTTATCTATCTTTTCTGGGTAAACATCCCAATTGAGAAAACTCACACAATTTTCCTAAAATTTCTTCCTAGGTTTTCAAAACACCCAAAGAGGATACCTAATCTAATTCAACATCAACTAATCCAAATTTTCACAAAATAAACTTAATTTAAAACAAAAACCCAATTACCAATTCATTACATAAACAATTCCATACACGAAGAAAATAATCTTTTCAAATGAAAGAATTTTAGAGAAAGAAGGCTTCAAACCCTACCTCAAACAACCCCTAAAAATACAAAGCCAAGAAAGACCCAATTCAACTTTCAAAATCCAAGCTTTCTAACAATTTTAAACAATGCCTACAAAATCCAAGCTTTCCAAAATTCATCCAAGATCTCCTTCAAAACCTAATAGACGTAAATGAAAATAATACCCAGAAACCCCTCATGAAGAAGACATATTCCTCCTAGGGTTTCTAAAACATGCAAACCCTCAAAAACAAAACTCAACTCTCTCTACCAGTTTTCATCAATTCACTTGCATGATTAAAATCTCTTAATAATAAAATAATGCACTTTTTAAATTATAATTTCTAACTCAACTTTTAACTTTAAATTCAATTTTCACTACACTAAATCTACAACTTAAATTGCATATAAATACTTAATTAATCAATAAATACTTTAGTACATAATTAATTATGCAAACTGATAAATTAAATATTAAATAAATCAACTTTGCCTTAATTTCATATTTAGATTTAATAATTAATTAAACCCTTTTATTCCAAATTTAAACTTTAATTCAATCTTTTAATTAACAAAGGTATTTAATTAACCTTAATAATCAAATATTCTAGATATATCTAATATTTCCACATTCACAAAATATAACTATTCAAATCTCATAATTACTCCTAATTTAATTATTTAAATCAAATAACCCACACAAGCAATTTCACTTGACCCACAAAATACCAAAAATCAACTAACTTAAACAACAACAAAAACACCAAGGAAGGGCTCACAAATTCACATCACCTTGACGAATTTGGATGGATAGAAACAGATACTTGTCCATTATTTTTAGGACAATAAGAGGTTTAGGTTGGGATTTGAATTTGTATGTTATCTCCCCTCTCTTACCATTGAGATTATGCAATAGGGCAAGCTCATCCTAGAGCAATTCAGGGAAGTTGATGTCTGGTACCTACAAACCTGCACAAAAGATGAGCATGTACATACATGTATAAATATAAACAAGCAATGGCAGGGATTGGCCAAAAGTGTAGATCTTGCAAGCAAGTAACTATGACTTCATCCCTAAACCACATCAGGCATGTCAAACAGATATATAAAGCATACACGTCAAACATACACATGCAAGTATGGGGTCAGTAAAATGATAAGCATCAATGATATCCTAACACATAAATCATCATCATGAAATAATCATAACATATAAATAATATCATCATTTACATTTAATCAACATAAAAATAACCAAAAACATCTAATCCATAATTATTCAATATAATGTCATACATTCATAACCTCAAATATCCCCTGAAATAAATAACGCCCACATGAAAATGGCCTAAAAGAGTTTGGCAATAAAATTTAAAAGGAACCTATGTGAGGAGTATTATATCCACCTCCCCTAAAAATTAGGCTTACTCCTAGAAATCTAGAAACAAAATAGAGATATAAATCTCATAATCTTGATCCACCCTACTAAGTCATAAAAGACTTAATGTGTGGGTCCCATTGGACCCTTCCCTACTCCATGGAACAAACTCTGTGGATCAGTCCCTGCTGCAAACACCCTAGGGAATCTACCATCATCCCCAACTATAGACTCAGAAGCTACAAGCCTCTGTCCTAAAAATTGTGTTGATCAATAAGGACAATTGACATCAATGTGACCATGTTGCCTAGAAGAATAACAACCCCCTCTACTAACACCTCTCCCAGCTGAAGGTGCAATGGACTATTGGAAACTACCTCCACTAATATCTTGATGCGAACTCTGAGTTGGCTGATCATTCTGATTGTGCATAGTACGTTTCCAGTTGTGATAGTTCCCTAATTGAGAACCACCACTATTACCATGTAAGAATTTCTTATTCTCCTGATTTTGATCACATTTTGAGAAGGTTGAAAGATTCCTAGAGTTCTCTGCACCTTGAGATTGATTACCCTTAGGCCCTGAAGAAGGACCCCTAAACTAAACACCAATCTATCCACCATGACCTCTAGCCAAGTTCTCCTCCACCAAAGTAGCCTTAATGACTACGTCCCTAAGAGTCTTAGGTTTGAAAACTGTAACACCCCCAACGATGTGACTATTAAGTCCTCTAATGAAATTTTATACCATCAATGGTGACTTATCACGATAACCTTCATATGGCTTGAGCTCGAAGAAACAACGCTCATACTCTTGAACACTCATAGTTTGTTGGATTATGGAGGGGGGGTTGAATCAATAATCCCTGGTCCCAAATACCTTAACTACTTTTCTCTTATTAACTTGGTAGCATCTTGGTAATACATAATTCATTATTTATCGAAAATAGTAAATAAACTATAATAATCAGTAAATCATTCACACAAATCATTCACAACATGTAACACCAATATTTAACTTGGAAACCCATCTTTGGGAAAAACCACTATGGGAATTATCATCCACTAAGAAAATACTCTTCTGAAGTACGCTTGATTAAGACCCAATTTGGTTAAAGATTACAATACACACTGTTAGGTGTGACCCGTTCAAGGGATTTGCCTCAGATCTATTAGGATCTTCACCCTATTAGGAGTGGCCTTGTTAGAGGTCTTCAAACACTCTTTAGAATGTCACATTTCTCAAGGATTTTACAATAAGATTGTTAAGTCCACTCTGTTAAGAGATTTCTCTGTTACAAATGCTAGTAAGCAATAGTAAATAAATTAACCTATAGATTTGTAAGTATCTTTTCTCAATAAAATCATTGTGCCTTCTTATGTCTTTACTTCAATTGTTCATTATCCACTGGCATCAACACTTCATCAAATGTTTCTTTTCCCACTTAGAATCTTTGTGTTCCTTCTTCACTACAACAGTCAATAACCCTTCAACTATTTAGTTTGTCAACCATTTGTCCATACAAAATCATCCTTTATATAGACAAATTTTTTCCTCTTAATCTCCTCTATTAAATTTTTCTTTGATCAATCTTAACCGTCCAATTCTTTATACCTCGAATCTAGATCTTGGTAACACATTTTCTTTTCAACTAGAAACTTGAACTTTTTTGGAAACTTGTTTCATCTCTTTTGTTGCTTAGATCTTGTCGTAGATCTTCACCTTGAATTTTCATGTCCGTAGATATCTTGTAACTATCTTTTCTCATCATCATGATCATCTAGCTCATCATATCTAATCATTAAATGCCAATTCAATCCTTATTTAATATGTGTTCCTTGCTCAGTGTTCTTCATTTGAATTTCGGTTAACTTCACTCAGTGCTTAAACCTTTCCTTATTGTTCGGTGCCTTCGGTTCCTTTGCCTTACCAAGTAACCTTTCTTTTTACCTTTACCTTACCATGTGACTTTTTCTGTTCGGTAGCCAAAACAACTTGAACTTATCAAATTGTCAAATATTTATCACCATGCTTTATCAAATTAATAGAATCATATGTTAGGTAGAAAAAAATTGTATCAACATAATCTAATCATTGTCCGATTTATATCAGCTATCCAATTAAGTTCTTCAACTTCACAATATCTCATTTCTTCTTCTCCTTAACTCATTCACCTTATATCATATACTGAATGATATGAAATCATAATATAAATAAAAAATCAATCGCTTGACATCAATGAAAAGACAATAACTGATCTAACCTTTCTACTAGCATGTATTCCTCTTATCTTGGTTGGTCTTCATCATCAGCTCCATCAAATAATCAATCTTCAAAATTACTATCAGTTATAGTAACAATCTCCCTCTTTGGCATTGATGGAAACACTAACAAAGTCAATGTTCAATTGATGATGGTATTCCCTTCAGTATCCTTCACTTTCATTCATATTTTGTACTCCCTCTAAGTAGTAACTTCTTTTTCTGCTCTTGATCTTCCATCTATAATCTATCTCTTTTTGTTAGTCTCCCTCATGATAATCTTTTATCAATTACTATTCTCCCTCTTTCAGTAAACTTCTCACTCTTTGACAACAATGCCAAAGAAATATAAACTTCTTAGATTATACCTCAAGTGTATAGATTTCACATTGCAGTCATAAACTTATTTTTTTTCACAAATTTAGGATTCACCTAAAGAGTGAACACTAGCATCAACTCACAAAGTAGATATTCTAATGAGTTCCTGAATTGATACAGCATACATCTTTCCTCAATGAACATTGGATAGGGGAAGAACCCCTAGCTTACCTCAGAGATACTCAAAAGAATCCTTTGGTAGTGGTTTTTTAAATATATCATCTATATGTTCTTTAGAATTCACATACTCCAATGTCACATGCTTATCTTGTATTTTCTCTCTCAAGTAGTGATACTTAATAGATATATGCTTTGTCTTTAAATGCATCACATGATTCTTTGATATATTTATAGCACTAGTATTATCATAATAAATTATAATTGGATCAGTAATATCTTCATGCATACCTTCTAGTAGTTGTTTGATCCATACAATGTTAGAACAATTCATAGCTACAACAACATACTCAGCTTTGGCAGTAGATTGTGAAATACAAGTTTGTTTCTTGCTTAACCATGTCACTAGCCTTTCTCCTAAAAAGAAAGCTTTTCTACTAGTGCTTTTTGTGTCATCAATATTTCCAAGCCAATCAGTATCAGTATATACCTTGAGATAAAAATCTCCTCCTCTTGTGTATAACATACCAAAATCTTTAGTCCCTTTCAGCTATCAAAATATCCTTTTTACTGCAAACAAATATTTCTCCTTTGGGTCTATAGAAAACCTTACAACTATACCAATAGAATGTACAATATCAGGTCTACTGTGTACAACTTATTGTATTTTACCAATCATGGATAAGGTAAAGTGTCTCATTCACTTCCTTTATGTCATCTTCCTTAGGCAATTACAACCAGTAGCCATCGGTGTTCCAACTGGTTTTGAGTCTTTCATATTGGATGTTTTCAGGATCTCCTTGATGTACTTTGATTGAGTTATGTAGATCTCATCCTTTACTTGTTGAATTTGAATTTCAATAAAGAATTAATCTCTCCAATCATAGACATCTCAAATTCCTTTCTCATTTCCTCAACAAATGATTTAGACATCATCTCATTACCACCAAATATAATGTCATCAACAAATATCTCAACAATTAAAATTTCATCAAACTTATCACATTTCAAGTATAAAATGTTGTTATCACTAGTCATTTCAAATCCAATCTTAACTAAGTAAGAGTGCAGTCTTTCATGTCATGCTCAGGGTGCCTCCTTCAATCCATATAAATATTTATGCAATTTGCATACCATATCCTTATTGCTTTTGTCAACAAATCCATCAGGTTGTTCAATATAAACTTCTTCTTCAATATTTCACTCATAAATGCAGACTTAACATCCATCTAATAAACTTTGAATCTTTTGTAAGCAGCATATGCAAGCAATATCCTTACATCTTCTAATCTAGCAACAGGTACAAAAGTTTCACCATAATCAAAACCTTCTTCTTATGCATACCCTTTGCAGACTAATCTTGCTTTGTTTCTGTTGCCCCACTTTTTTTTTTTCACCCTTGAAAATAAAGGTGGATACCTCGTGTTAGATTAAGTCATAAATTTTGAGGTATTTAAATTGGAGTCTAAGTCTAGAATCTCCCTAGGATAGGCGGTCTTTACCGAATTATCCCTTCATGCCTTCTTGCTTTTAAGCCAGGTTGGTCTTTATTTCCCCCCTAGGAGTGGGTAAGTTATAGTCCCCAATTTGATAAAGACTCTATTTCTTGCATTTATGATCGATGTTATTCCTTTGAATATGAAGTTCTAAAATGACATTTTTCCCTTTGTCAGAAAATTCAACATAGCCTTCTCCTCAGCGGGTTTCGACCCATGAAGGTAATTTTTTGTGAGAAGAGAACACTGGGATCATCAAGCACATATCTAAGGACTAGGGATTGAGATTCATAGTCTAAGATCAAATCGGGCCCAGAGAAGTAGCTTGGCAGAGAAGGCGTAATGAATTTCCCCGCTTACAAATTTTTTCCTACAGAGGTTGTTTTCCGAAGGATAGTGGAAAGTGTATCAAAAATTCCTAAAAGCTAAGCATCTACATTGGAAGAAGTAATTTTGAGCCCCTGCAATGGATAAAACAGCCTCAAAAGTATGAGAAAGTGAATAAAGCCCCTCTTTCGAAGGACTGGTTTTTAGCTTCTCCCTTATCGGAGAATCACCTAAGAGGGTCAATTTCTGGGAAGCGATAGCTTGCAAAGAAATAAGCACAAGAAGTCACAAGAATTGAATGATTTGGCATGATTAAGATAGTCTGCTTTGATATTCAGAAAGAGTTGATAAAGGAGCGAGTCAATTGCGAAGTTTCAGAAAATCAATTCCCTGCTTGTCCGCAGTTAGGTTTCTACCTTCAAAGTGAGTTTTTTGACAAAGGTGTTGAATGAAGAGAAGCGAAAAAAGTAGAAATCCACTGTGCAAATTAAGTTATCATTATATCTACCCCGAACGGGTAAAAGTGATTTCTTAAGGCTATTAATAAGGTGCATTTAATTCAAATCTTAACGTTAGAACTTTAAGGGATATTTTTGAAAATCTATCACTCATGTGGCGCGAGATATGGAAAGTAATGGTAAGGAGGCAAGTTGTTTATAAAAGACTCGAACAATCAAGTAGAAATTACCATTTGTTCACATCTTTCTCATACACCCTTGATTTCCCACATTATTTTTCAAAAACATCTCGCAGCGCTCTCCAAAGCTTTAGCGGTAAATCAAAAGTGTAATCAGAAGCTATGGCCACTAGATTCATGGGTTTCGATGGGTTGAATGGGATTACATCTGAATGGAAAAACCTGACAGATATATCCCTCAGATTCTACAATTTGGGCAATCTACATAGGATATTGAATGAAGAGAACATCCATCCCATGACACAAAAGCTCAAAGGTAGCGGCTTGGTTGAAGCTATTGGACTTCCTGTTGCAGTGCAAGCTCCCAAGCTTATCCAGGAATGTATAACCAGATTCAATCCGGATACAAAATAGATTCTATTGTTGGATGACACAGTTCTCATCTCCATTGACAGAGAGTTTGTGCAGAACAGTCTTCATATTCCAGAGTGAGCAGAGTTTTCAAATATAAACTTCTCGATTGCAATTTTAGAATACAATGAGAAGAAGATGAGATGGAGGAAAGAGATCATGAGCTTGTGGTTCCAGAAGGCTAGAAGCATAAAGGGAAAAGTGCCAAAGACACTTTTTGGAACCAATCTAAAGGCTGAGATTGTCGACATCCTGGTGCTCTTTCTCAGGATAAAAGGTGAAAATGATGCATTGAATTTTATAGAGCACTACTTATTGGTCCAGGTAATATGTGTCGAGCACCACTATATAGATTGGGCTCAAGTGGTAAGTGAAAATTTGTCCAATGCCCTAAGTCTCGCCAAGTTCCAGAACAAATTCTATATGTCTTCCTATTTGATATATGTGTTAGCTACATTGCAAGTATGGCCAGGACTTCCTAGACTAGAAGAATATGAAGATGATGTGAAAATTTATGATTTCTTCCCTCATTTAAAATTACAAAATAGCTATGTCGAGTTTATTAGAGTCAATGACTCATTTACAATGAGTTTGTGCAGAGAATTGAAAGGATGCCCAGAGTGGAGGTTCTCACCAGAGGCCATGGAATTCATCACCCAATTTGGGAGCTTCTTTATCCAATTTGCTAGTTTCTCATACCTTCATCTTGCAGGTTTTGATGACTTTCCCATGAAGCTCCCGAGGTACCCCAAAAACATGATCATGCTCATAGAAGTAATCCGAAAGATGTTGTAAGTGAACCTAATCAGTGTGGGAATCAAGAAGAAAGGCTACGAGTTCCCTGTTACCATTGGAGCTTACAACTGCGCGTCGAGGTCAAATGCTAAGAACGTGATGAAGGCATTTGAGAATAGATACAAACCAAAAGTTTATGAATTTTTGAGGCCTCAATTTGATCCAGTAGGCTATGCCAGGAATCATCTCGAGATTGGCACTATGGTCAAGCACATCCCTAAACTTGAAGATTATTGGGCCAACTGCAAGGATGAGTTAGAGAGTCAGGAAAGATTTTACTCCAGGTTGACTGTTGAACAAATCAAGTTGTTCAATGTCAACATTAATGTTGAAGGCATCATCGATGATGGAGAGCATATTTATATTGACACATACAAGGATCAGATCAAGCCCTATCCTGTGAGCTCAGAGCTAGTTTAAGGTCAAGCTATAGAATATTTAGAGACCTTAACGGATAAAGTCATCAAAAGAACTGATAAGTGGGTTCAGTGGATGATGGGAAGGAGAAAGAGGTCTAGCAAGCCTACCCCTCAACAAGCTCCTGTAGTCGAGCCAATGAGCGATCATGCATCCTCCTCTTTGCCAACATCATCTGTGGCCAAAGGACTAGCTCAACCAGTAGGTGGAGATGATGAACCACCTAAAAAAGAAATCCCACTTGAAAAGACTTGCGGAGCAGGTTCATCTCCTGTCATCGGTTTAAATGAAGAAGCTGAAGTGGAGAAACTCGACAACCCGGTGGAAGAAGCTGTTGGGACTACGAAACCAGAGCAACAAACACAAGCGGGAACCATTGAGACACAAGGTGAGACTCTCACTCAAGCAGCTCCTATGATCTTTGAGGTTGGTGATGATATTAGCAGCTCAGAAACTGATGAGACAAATGAGCATTTGGGGTCCCCTCAAAAGGAAAAGATCATTTCTTCTCTGCAGATTAATCCTTTCACTTCCAAGCCTAAAGCTTCTCCTCCTATTATCAAGAAATTATTCATGGAAGACCTACTCTTTGTGATGAAGGTTATAAGTGTAGAATCATGGATTGATAACACTATAGAGCATAAGAGAAAGAGATCTGAGCTAGGCACTCCTAGTGGCGGGATGCTTTCACAAGCAATGCAATTAGACCCAGCCGAAAGCAAGGTCAAGAAGTCTAGGACTCTGACCACTCTTGGTTGAGATCTAGACACAAGTCATTTGACTATGGAAATAGCCAAGTCGTTAAAAGATGGAAGAATTGAAGATCTTACTGCCTCAGATTTTGCACTCCAATCCTTAGACATGGGACTCGTCCACCATGATACGAAAGTGGACCTGTGGAAGTCTAGCAATGTCTTGATCGAAGAAGAGCTCAAAGAGATCAAAATTACAAAGACTCAGCTCAAGGCGGAGATCAAAGAAATGACCAACTTCATCAAGCAGTTGGTCGCTCCTATAGCAAGCCTACCGAGATCAAAGAAATGACCAACTTCATCAAGCAGTTGGTCGCTCCTGTAGCAAGCCTATCAGGTTCTTTGACAATGTTTGATCCTACTATAGTTGAGAACCAAGCGATACTCGCTAAGTTACAGGAAGATAGACATTTCGGGCATATTGGCAGGAGGTGGATTGAACGACTCAAGTCTGAAGGTTTGGTAGCCATTGAGCAGCTTGGAAATGTCTTTTTATAGTTAGAAGTAGAAAAAGAATCCCTCAAAGGACATATGTGTATACACCTAAAAATGGTCATCTAGACTATTAGCCCCTTTTGCTAAATCATAAATTGCTTATTCTTGATCAAATCCTAGCTCTATCATTTATTCGATTATTTTCTATGGGCTAATCATCTTATCCTAAGTTTTTATTTATTTAAAAGGAATATTTCCTCCCCTTTTAATAAATAAAAAGCCCCCACTTTTCCTCTTATCCTAAGTTGCACAAATAAAGCATTATTCTTATTTTATAAAAAGGGAAAAAGCACTTTTTGTCTCATATGGACACAAAAGTCAACTCTTATTTTCCTATTGGAGGATACTTGTGCACATGGATTGCTCCTCTTTCAAGCTCCACCGTTGATTAAATCTTTTGCCTCTTAATCTCCATGGTCCATTTCTCCTCATTTCCTATAAAAGAAGAGCTCTCTTCTTCATTCTAGATCCCCAACTTTTTATGCTATTGTTATGCTACAGGTTTTCTAGGTCATCTTGGAGCTTTTGGAGACATTCTTGCATCTAGGGTTTGAAGATTTGGAGCATTGTTGGCATTCATCTTGGATCTTCATCAACACTCTATCTTCTTGTCTTCATTCTTGCATCATCATGGCTTTCTTGCTTCATAGTTAGATTTCATTTCTTGCATAGTAGCTTCATTTTCATGGCATTCTTAGCTTAGATTTCCTTTATGCTTTAGATTAATTCATCTAGTTTAACTAGGAGGCTTTGTAATACTTGCATCTTTCATTTCCATAGTTTAGCTTGCATTTCCATTTCTAGCATAGCATTGCATTGCATTTCATTCTTGATTCTTGAGGATATTGGCATTCTTGCCCTTGTCTTCATTGAATCTCCCATTGCATGGTTTACTAGCAAGGTTATTGGCTTAATAGCTCTAGCTGAGAGCATTCTTAAAAACCCTTGCACTCCATGCCTAGGGAGCTATGGATCGATTTGTGAGGCCTCATTCTTGAGTTCCCTTGCATGTAATGATCCATAGAAGTGTGACACATTTATAGCACACATTTTTGGCGCCCACCGTGGGGCAGAGTAGATAGACTTTGTCCTTTAAATTCTGCATTTTCATCAATTTTCGTCAATTTTTCGGCAAGTTTTCGGCTTAATTTTTAGTCTCTGTTTTTCTGTCTCAGAATATCGTGCGATACTTTCCAGAAGTATCGCGCGATATACCTTTGTATGTGCGTGCGATACTTCGCCTGTCAGAAGTATCGCTCGCCTATAGTAGGTAATATCGCCTGGTCTCGGGCGAAGTATCGCCTGGAAAAGGGAGAAATATCGCGCATACTGAGAAATATCGCCCTAGTATAGTGAGAAGTATCGCGCGATACTGTGTCTGTGACTGGCAGTGAGCTATTTTTTGGCTATTTTATCTATCTTGCAAGTTTTGGGTTGTTAGCTATCTTTTTGAAATTTTTTGAAATTTCCAGCGTTTTCAAATCCGTGCCACTCTGGAAAACGGGTGCCCATTTTTTTTGAAATTTTGCAAATGGTATCAAAAGTTTAAGTGTGATATATCGTTGGAAAGGTCTTTCCGAGCCCAATCCAACCATGATGGTTTCATTTTTAGATTTTATCATTTGATCAATTATTTTTACAGATTATCAGATTTTTCATGTGCTAACCATTGTGGGTCTAACAAGTTGTGGTTGTAGGTGCACTTGCTTGAGATATTTTTCCAAAAGAATGCATGTCAAAGAGGGCTACTAATGGTTTTTGTAGGGCTGCCCTAAGCATAAAAACTAAATCAAGTGCTTGTTTAATTGCTTTTTTTTTATTAAGTGCGGCATATACTAGTTGTTTCATTTCATAGGCACTTAATACTTTGTGAAAGGAATCTTGGGGTGGTAGGAGAAGTATGCTCTTCACCTTTAGGTGAATCAGAAAATCTTGACCCATCTTGAGGTTTTGGAAGCAAAGGGGTAATTGAATCTTGTTTGGTGTGTTTGGGAGAAGTTTTTGAGATAGGGGAGTATGCTCTTCACCCTTGTGGTGAATCAAAAACTTTGAACCTCAAAAATCATCCACTCTTTGTTTAGCTTAGGATCCTTTAGCGGGCCTGCTCTTGAGCAATCAAGAGGAACGACCCAAGTGGGGACAACCTTGTCATCATTTTCCTTGGTGACGAGTGATTCCAACTCACTATAATCTCAAGGCTATCGAGGACACAAAACCTTGGTAGACATAGTACTTATCTTCGCTTGATGTGAGTAACTTGTGGGATTGTGACCATGAGGAAAGCATTAAGCAAGAATGCTTAAGGTACTCTTGAGGCCGCGAGGTCCTAGTCCTTTATGAGGAGCAAGAGGGGTGCTATGAACGGAAATCCTTACTATGAACCATTAGATAGAGGCCACCCTATTTTAGCCGCTTAGCTTCTTGGTGCAAGGATTGATCCAAGTGGACTTACCCGGATCACCCCAAGATACTCACCATATGTGTTCCTTTGGTTGTGTTTTTGACACTTCCATGACAATGCCAATATCTCTTGTGGGAAACCACTTGGTGTGAGGCAAGGGAGCATCAAGTTGTGGGCCACGTTGCTAAGTAATGAGCCTTGTCCTTCTAGGTAGTAATTGCTTGAATTGTCTTCGATTGTGCTATGCCCGTGTAAACGTTCTCAACATTCAAACAAACGGTAGCATTCATAAGGTTCTCTATTTTGATATCACAAGTGCTTGTCTTGGCAAGGTTGCTTTTGCCCTTGTTTCAAGTGTTCTATGACATGTTTGATCACCTACTATTTGCAAACTTGTCTTTTATCTGCTGTTACTGCTTGTCAAACTGAAAAATTGCACTATCCAATCTTTGAACTTGATCAAAACACTTCAAAACTGAAATTTTTATGTTCATTGGTCAAGAGTCACACTGTTTGCCTGGGAACTATCACACAAAGTTATTTTGCTATCTCACTACTGCTTGCAATCTGAAGTTGATTTGTGTCACTTCCAGTCATCCTTGGTCAGTCCAGGTCAGATCTTAGAGGTTATTACATGTTTCTCAATATTCAAATGGACTTCAATGGTATCAATTTGCACAAAATGACTCTTGGTCTTCTTTTTTCCACATCTCCCATATCTTCCTAGTCTTCCATTTCTCTTCTTCCTTCATGCTTCTTTCTCTTCTTCCTAACCTCTTCATGTCTTCTTGATCCTTTTCCTCTTATTATCTAGTCTGCCTTCTTCTATTTCATCTCTTCTATTCATTTCTTTCATGCTTAATTCCTCCTCTTCTAGAATCATGAATTTCAACTACCTTGCTATAGAACCTCTCTTGAGAAGGGATGATCTCGAACTCATTGCTCAATTCGAACAGTATTATTTTTCCAAGCATCCCGCAAGTCATCAACTTAAGACAAGAGTAAACAAAAAGATGTTTGAGTCTAATGCCTTTGCTAGGATTATAGACATGATTCTCTCACAATCTCCTTCTTCCAAACACTCTTTTTCTTCTAGGTCTTCTCATCATTCTTCATCTTCCACATCCTACCATGCCTTTTCCAAACATCATTATCCTTCTTCATCTTACCATGACTCTTCTCAACATCATTCAAATTCTTCCTTAGCTAAGTTTTCTTCTTCCACTATGTCTTCATTTTCTCCTTCTTTAAGATCTTGTTCTTCTTCTACTTCCCCCAAGAGTCTTTCTTTTCTTCATGAGCCATACCATAATGAGCAACATGACAATCCTTGTAATACCTTTGATGACTATGATGATGGACAATGTAGTGATACTTATGACACCTCTACTCCTCAGAGTCCTCGCAGACTCATGCTTACTGAAAATGGGTCATCCTATTGGATAGATTGTGATGGTGATCCATATGATTCTGATTTTGAAAGAGAGTTTAGTGATGTTTGTAGACAATACCTTGATGATAATCCATCTACTACTGCTGAGGACTATAAAATACAACGCGCTGATTATAAACGTTATTACCATGAACATTTCTTCTCTAAGAATTCCACTGCTAAAAATCAAAATTGTACTTCTGAGCAAGATCATATTAATGTTGAACCTTTGTCTTGTGATGGTCCCCTTCCATCCCCTACTTCCTCCAATACTCATACATCTCCTAAAGCTTCTGAGTCTTCCAAATCTTTCACAAATCCTTCACCCAACAAAGATCCTAATGCTTTTCATGCAGTTCCCTATAGTTATCCTCAAGAGCTACCTCTTCAAGAAACTCAAGCTAACCTTCACTTGGCTGAAAATAATTTCAATAATGCTAAACCTAAAGAGCCTAAGCCTTTATGCACTACAATGCCTACTTCAACTAGTCCTTCACTATCTATTCCAAAGTCTTCCATACAATTTCAAAATGCTTCCTTGTCCTTAGAAGTGGCTTCATGTCAAGAGGACTCTAAAAATGATACAGAAAAGAATATAAAGAAAGATCAAGATCAAGAACCATCCATGTCATCCAATTATTTTCATGATGTCTCTGATCCATTTCATGGTTCTTTTGATCCTCTATGCTCTTCTACATTCATTCCACCATGTCTTAAGTCTTCTCCTAAGCAAGATCAAGCTACCACTTGCACTATTGAGCTTATTGATAATCAAAATAACCTTACTACGCTTGCACTTTGCAAAGATGATACTTCCATTAAGGTTATTAAAAATAGTGTCGTTACTTCTGATGTTAAGCTTATTGAAAATCAAGAGAAAAATTCTACACTTATGCTATCCAAAGATCCTTGTCAAGATCAAAGTCTTCCATCTTCTTGTTCTACCACTCCATGTTCGCTTCCATTTTCTACTCTTCCTAAGTCTTTGCAAGCTTTGAACGATTCTATCAATGAATTTGCTCCTATTAAAGATGTTCATGATCCTATTGCAAATCCTAATGTTCACTCTAAAGATGCTGATGTCCTTGGTTGTCATATAGATGCTGATGAAATTATTGATTATCCTTTTGCATCTTCCACTTCCATCCTTGGACCTCTTCCACTGCTAAAGGCTTCACACCTTCCTTCCATCTTGGGTCCTTATGTCCCTTCACTTTCCCCTCCTAACTCTCCTAATTCATCATCCATTTTGGGTCCTTACGTCCCTCCATCTCCTATCTTTCCTCAAGATCAACATAGATGCATACCCTTGAATCCTTTTCATCCACTCACCCATCTAAACCAGTCATATCTTCCTCCTTCTTCCACAAGTCCCAAGTCTTTTGGAAGTAACTTGAATGTTCAATACCAGAAAAAGAAGCAATACAAGAATCCATCAAAAAAAGATCACCATGTCTCCTCTAATCGACATGGGCACATAAAGTCAAAAGAGATATCTAAGAAGAAAACTACAAGACAAGTATGGGTTCCAAAATCCATCATTACAGATATTCTCTCTAAATCATCAAAAAGAAATAAAAAGCCTAAGGCTATATGGATTCCAAAATCTCTCTTGAAAGAGTCTTATGTTGAACAAAAAGTGAAGTTGACATTCAAGCTTCCAAAGGCTTCCACTTCATCTTCTTCCAAAAATGATCTTTCATTCCATGTGCCTGAACCGCAACCTCTGCTAAACATTCATCATATTCCTTCACGTATTCCTTTATTCATATTTCCTCCATCCTCTCGCCACCCTTCAAGGTGTGTGTCGATGTTGATCTTGCCTTCCTTCCCATCTACCCTTTCACAATCTTTCCATTCATTATCCTTCTACCTTCTATCCTTTTTCCTCATTTGCCTATTCCTCATATCTTCCAACCTCACTCGCTTTACATAAAGCCTTATCCTCCATTTTTCTCTTCCATCTTCCTTTCCCTATCAGCATCTTTGAGCATATCATTTTGAATCCTTGGCATGTCAGGGTTTATCCTTTCAAGGAGTACTATCTAAAAAGCTTGCCTTCTTCCAAAAATAGAAAAAAGAAAAAAAAAAAGAATGAAAAAATTGAAAATGTGCCATGGTGAAAACCTGGAAACAGGCGCCTTGGTAGCAAAAGTAAAGAGAAATAAATTCATCCTATGGTGACAACCACTCCCTTGTGGCACCTTGGATAAGTACCATGATGAAAACCTGGTAATCAGGCATCATACGTAGTTCTTCTACATGTTTCATCCATTCCATCTTCTCTCGTTGATCTTGGCAATGTTCAGCTATACAAGAATATTTGGCTATCTTGTGAGCTATCTTACGATGATCTTGCTTTCATTCCATTCATATTCATTCCTTCATTTTTCTCCATTCATTCTAGCCTTTCTTTATCCTTTTCCCCTTTGGTCTTGATCTAATAAAAAAGAGTAAAAAAAATGATGCTATGAAGCCTCTTGACATGTCTACTCCTTTGGAATGCATCCTTTTCTTCTTTTGCAGTGCGCTTTCATGACTTATCCTATGCTGGCCTTTCACTGCTTGTTCAATGCGTTTTACATGATAATTTTTCCCTAGCTTGGGTACTCTTGAGGAGTTTGACCTTGAGGATTTCTTCCCTCCATTCGCATTCATTCTCCCTTCCTCCATCTCATTCATGAGCTTTCCCTCCCTCTTGTCCTCCACCTTGCTAGACTTTGGGACTACACGATGTGATCTTGCTCATGAGTTTGATGCCCGTTTCTATCTAGGGCATTCCTTGTACATACTTTATGATCCTGAAAAAATACCAAAAAAAATCATATATGATGCTAAAAAAAACCTAAAAAGCATATAAAGTACTGAAAAAATGAGCATCCTAGTGAAAACCTAGCAATAGGCACTTTGATGTCTCACCAAAAAAAATCAAAAAATTCAAAAAATCAAAAAAATAGAAAAAGTGCCTTGGTGAAAACTTGGAAATAGGCGCCTTGGTAGCAAAAATACAAAAAAATTATAAAAAAGTCCTGAAAAAATCTATCAAGTGGTGAAAACCTGGAAACAGGCGCTGCTTGAGACCCTCTGCACCTATGTCTATCAGTCTTGCGTGGCGCTCTTTCGCTCCACTTCTCGCTTTGCCTCTCCTAGCCTGGAATTGATTCTTGTCTTAGTCTAGGGGGCATATGTTGCTTTAAGCTTATCTTGGGTCTCTTTGTGCATCTGGGTTTCTTGGGCAACTTGGTTCCAATGGTGTTTTTCAACACCACCCCAACTGTGTTTTTCAACACTTCCCCTTGCGTCGAGTGTTACTCAACACTTATCAGATGTCCTACCCACAGTCTAGATGATGCAATATTTCTCACTGGCAGATGTGATACTCAAAGCTTGACTCTATGACCTACACACACGCACTTGACTTGTTGAGATATGTTGACTTTATTTTTCTTTGTGTGCTGTCTATGAAGATTTCTTTGATGAGTGGTCTCTCCCTGAGAAGTTTTCGATGATGCATAGCTAGAAGACTGAGGGTATGAGAACATGTTTTATTTCTTTATCTGCTTGTGGGTATATTTTGTTGGTCCTCACTGTCATGAGCATTTATGCTGGTCTTACTTGACACTATGGACCTACAAGGTATTATCCTTGACTGTTTTGCAAGTGCATACTTGTAGCCATCTTGACTTTCCTTGTGTCTCGATGCGAGTATAATCTTGCTATATCAAACTTAGGTGATCTCACTGCATTAGTCATCTGGACCTACATGTCTTTGATGCCTAGGTGAGATTTCCACATTCCTATCTGATAAAGATCATATTCAGATCCACATAGTTATGCTAGTGTGTATTGTATGATCTTGCGATGCTACCAATAACGCTCGATGATGAATATTAGATGTCTATTGGCTTTGTGACCTTGCAAGTAAACCACTTTTCATGTAGCTTGCATTTCTTAGGTTCATGTTAGTTTAGTTTTGCATCTTGCATATGGAGAGAGCTCTCCTTTCATTTTTCATGGACTTGTTAATCAACTGCGCTCACCTTTCGCTTCTTCCCGATCATGTCTTTCACTTTCTTGTCTTTCATGTCACATCATTTTCCTTTCATTTCGGGATCGAAACCGAAATCCAAGTTCACCTTGATCATCCAAATCACCTTTTCCCCCTCTTTCACGCAGTTGGCTGACCTTTTGAGGCCTGATCCTTCGATCTTTGCTGGGGCATTCTTCACCTCTTCATCCCCATCTCTTTCAACCTTCTAGTCTTTCTTTCAAATCCCAAGTTCAAATTCTTCCCCTCTATGGTGTTTACGGGTTGAGGGACTGATAGGTTCGTGCCCCGTGTCCCATGTGTGGGGCATACCTTCACTGCTTGATGGTTATTCTGTTCTCTTTCTTCGATTATGATTTCTAGTGATTTGATCATGTTGCTCTTGCTTCTGCTTTCCCTCTACCTGGATTTCGCTTTCGATCCCGAGGGGGCAGACATATCATATCTTATTGGTTATCTCTTTCCTAAGTGTTCAGTACTGTCGCTACCAGGCTGACCATGCAGGATTTGCTATCTCTCTGCACTTCATTCTTTGGAGTCAGATTGTTATTTGCTTGCCTTCTTGGCTATCTCTTGCTTTCTTGGCTGATCTAAGTTGCTTTGTGATCCCAAATCGATCTCACATTTCAACTTCATTTCTTTGACTACATGTGTTCCCAAATCGATCACACATTAGTCAAAGAGGGGCAAATGTATACACCTAAAAATGGTCATCTAGACTATTAGCCCCTTTTGCTAAATCATAAATTGCTTATTCTTGATCAAATCCTAGCTCTATCATTTATTCGATTATTTTCTATGGGCTAATCATCTTATCCTAAGTTTTTATTTATTTAAAAGGAATATTTCCTCCCCTTTTAATAAATAAAAAGCCCCCACTTTTCCTCTTATCCTAAGTTGCACAAATAAAGCATTATTCTTATTTTATAAAAAGGGAAAAAGCACTTTTTGTCTCATATGGACACAAAAGTCAACTCTTATTTTCCTATTGGAGGATACTTGTGCACATGGATTGCTCCTCTTTCAAGCTCCACCGTTGATTAAATCTTTTGCCTCTTAATCTCCATGGTCCATTTCTCCTCATTTCCTATAAAAGAAGAGCTCTCTTCTTCATTCTAGATCCCCAACTTTTTATGCTATTGTTATGCTACAGGTTTTCTAGGTCATCTTGGAGCTTTTGGAGACATTCTTGCATCTAGGGTTTGAAGATTTGGAGCATTGTTGGCATTCATCTTGGATCTTCATCAACACTCTATCTTCTTGTCTTCATTCTTGCATCATCATGGCTTTCTTGCTTCATAGTTAGATTTCATTTCTTGCATAGTAGCTTCATTTTCATGGCATTCTTAGCTTAGATTTCCTTTATGCTTTAGATTAATTCATCTAGTTTAACTAGGAGGCTTTGTAATACTTGCATCTTTCATTTCCATAGTTTAGCTTGCATTTCCATTTCTAGCATAGCATTGCATTGCATTTCATTCTTGATTCTTGAGGATATTGGCATTCTTGCCCTTGTCTTCATTGAATCTCCCATTGCATGGTTTACTAGCAAGGTTATTGGCTTAATAGCTCTAGCTGAGAGCATTCTTAAAAACCCTTGCACTCCATGCCTAGGGAGCTATGGATCGATTTGTGAGGCCTCATTCTTGAGTTCCCTTGCATGTAATGATCCATAGAAGTGTGACACATTTATAGCACACAATATGCTGACACTAACAACAGAGAGGTTGAGGTGTGAAGAGTGCATGGTGCTTCTACACTGGCTGGTTATGATGAAGACTAAAGATGCAATCAAAGCCAATATATTTCAGAAAGGGGATGAACCTCTGATCGAATGGCTCCAAGGAGTTGAACTCAAAATGGAGATGATAATCAAAGTAGAGGCAGGGATGAAGGCAACTGACAAAGAAGTCACTAAAGAAAAAAGTAATATCTTTGTATACTTGACAGGTCTTCACTCCGAGTCTCAAGCTAGCGGAGATGGAAAGAGCCCTATCGGTATAGCCAATATGCAAAAGGCGCTCTTTGACTATTTGGACCAGCTTGCAAAATCATCTGGATCTCACCTGGATAGAATTCCAGATCTACAACAACTTGGTGGATACATATACAAAGCCATGATGAAGACGCAACCCTAGAAAGATGCTGCAAAAAGGATAGAGAAGGATCATTCTCACTGGCTCATACGATTGAAGAACGTGTACATCCCAGATTCTGAAAGGATGATTCCGATTCTCGCGGCCACCAAAGCTCATAAAGCTAAGTTGGAGAAGGCAAAGAAGCTAGCAAGGAGCAAATAGTTTTCTCCCTCTTTCTTTTTGATACACATTGTAAAATTGGTAAATGGCCACTTGTCATTTACCGACTCTGTAGAATATGCATCAATTTAATTTATTTTGTAACGGCTAAACTCTTGAAGCCTATATGTAATACTCTGAAAATCAATGAAAGGGTTGGCTAAATTTTGGTGTGAAATACATCTTGTTGTGGAGTCAATCTGGAATATGTTTTGTGCCATTTATTTACTGTTCCATGCATTTGTGAGTGGGAATATTTGTTTTCCTTAAAGCTGGATTGAAATTAGCAAATAGACAGAGTTCTGTTTCTTTTCTTTAGTGCAACTAATCGACAGTAATTGGAGTATTACTTGGAGGTTGGGGAATACATATATGTCATGTTTTAGATCAGTCTCATCCATATTGTTTCATTGCACCTCATTAATTCTAATAGAGTTCATTGATGTATCACCGCTGGTGTGAATTCATAAGCATTGTGAAATCACAGAGTGGGTTAGAATTTAGGAATTAAATTCACCGCCTGGATTAGTTTCTTACTGAGGGCTAATTTGGTTACCTATGTTGTTCTTTGGTTAAGAACATACCTCCATTAGGCTTTAGAACAAATAAAATTCATTGCATATCTTCACATAAGGGAGTTGTACCTATTAAAATTCAGAGGGAAGTTAGTTGAATAGTTAACAAATTTTCAACTATTTGTATTCACATTGTTTCTTAAGGATATTTTGGGCAAATAAAGAGTTAAATCTAAAGAGAACAATCTGTTTACTAAAATATTTTTGGCGACTCTGTTGCGGAGAGAAATGATCACTAGACTAGAATATTTGTCATGAGGAAAGATGGTGTTACCTCATGAGAACGTGTTCCCTGTGCTTCAACCCAATCTCGGTTTTCAAGATGATCAAGAAGACATAGTCTCATCCTTGAATACTTTCACCTGGAGATACAGAAGAAATACAGAGCATTATAGGAACATGAGTAAAGTGCTTGAACAAGAAGAAGCAAGAGCACAAGCATTTGAAAGAGCAATTCAGAGAAGAAAACAACACAGAGCAGAACACAGTGCTAGGCAACAAAACTAATTCAGTGCTCTAGATCAAAGAAGGTTTCTTAGAAGTACCAAGGGGTAAGGTGGAAAAGACCCTACATTTGAAAGACTCACAGAGCTTGGCTTTCCCATAATAGACTTACCTTGTCAGAAAGGTGACAAAAGAAGTTGGAGTAGACCACCCTCACCCTCGAAGACACAATCTTCATTGCCTACAGCTTGTCAAGTATTAACTTTACACAGAGTAGTTGCTCCTCCTGTTATTAACTTTCCTCCACATCCTACACCTACAATTATGGTAGCTCAATGGGCCGCTGCAATTGGTCCTCTACAGTTTGTAGCATATCATCCACTCCCTGGGGGATCCAAAAAGAACTTCCCTAAGTTCTCAGGAGATGGAAAAGTTACTATAGATGAACACATCAAAGCCTTCTTTGTGGCTACTCACATCTTGGGAATCGGACATGAGGATGTTGTCGTCAAACTATTTGTTGAAACTCTAGTTGAAGAAGCTTTAGATTGGTTTTATCACTTGGGTGATGCTTCAATTACGAGTTGGGCTACTATGAGATTAGCTTTTGAAGCTAGGTTTAAAACAACTGAAGATGAACATGCCCTGTTGGCACAATTGACCTCCATCAAGAAATAAGCTTTTGTGAGTATGAGAGAATTTATTGTCAAGTTCAATAAAATTGCCAAAAGAATTCCCACTGCTAATAGACCCACTCCTGCGAACTTGAAGATATTCTTTATGGGTGCCATGCCACCAGACATTAACTATGATTTAAGAAGAGCTTGACCTGTAGATTTGGACATTGCTTAGAGAATAGCCATTGAGTTGGAAGATGAAATGATCTCTACTGGTAGATGGAAGAGAGAGATGCAAACAGGTGCAAGCTTGAGTGGCACCACATCAACCAATGAGATGATGCAGAAGATGTCTAATGAAATCATCGCTTTGAAAAGGCAACTCCCTAAGTATAATAATTCATATCAAAAACCGTTCCAAGACTAGAATAATAGAAATAATGATGGAAGGACGTTACAATCACCTACTCCACAACAGAGGCTTGCAATTGAGGCCCCCCCTAAGAAATGAAATATGTGTGTATTCCATCTAACAACAGACCATGATGGTGAGAGTTGTCTTGAAATAGCTCGCATGATGCAGTTTTTATCTACCAATGAGTTAGACACTACAACACCAGACAATGAACTGGATTCATGCTCGCATGGCGACTCTGTAAATGAAGAGAAAAGAGAGTGTTACACTACCATAGATGGCACCACCTGTGCAGTCCTAACTCGAAGCCAAAAAGACAAAACTCCCATCGTCATTCCTTCGACGGGAACCAACGATGCATCTACTTCAGGTACGAAAGAAAGTAGTCGGGAAATGAAAATCTCACAACCGGGTAAGGAAAATGACTCCTTTGATTTCATTCAGTTCTGTAAAAATTTTAAGATCCAAATTTCTCCCATAGACTATTTAAGGTCAAATCCCACTGAATTGAAAAGATTCATAGATTACTTAAAGGGAGATAGTGTTAAATTGAATCATAATGTCACCTCTTCCAATGAAGATGATTCCTCGTTGCAAAACTATTTGAAGAAAGGGAAACCATTGTGCTAGCTACCTTCCCGGGTCAAAAACCCGAACCATTTTATGTCTCCTTGTATATCAATGGTTGTAAACTAAGAAACTATATTATAGACTCGGGTGCCTCTGATAATGTGATGCCTTCCCCTATGGCCAAAGCCTTAGGTCTCACCATGACAAAATTCCACGGTATATGTTACTCTATGGATGCTAAACAAATTCTGTTGCTTGGCCAAATCAAAGATGCCCAAGTAGCTCTAGCTGCCCATCCTGAAAAGAAGATGTTGTTGACAATCCTTGTTGTAGATATACCAGCAAGTTACGAGTTATTGCTTAATAGAAGTTTTTGCAGAGACATGGGTGGGGAAATTAAGTTAGATTGGTCCTAGGCGGTAATTCCTGTGGGAAATAAGAAGGTTAAATTAGAACCTGAGGAGAAGTCAAAGTTTATAGTGCTGAAATCTGATGATCTGAAAGCTCAAATCCTATACCAAGAATTGGAATTTGGTAATTACATGATGTTTACCGAAGGCATTGTTGATGAATCTGAAGTGAACAAGAAGAAGTGGAGCCCTTTGAGAAAGAAAAGACTCCAAAAATTTGGACATTGGAATTCGACGGTAGTTGTTCTTCCTCTGGGTCTGGTGCAGGAGTGGTATTAATTCCACTCGTGGGTGAACCTAAGCCGTTAGCTTTCAAACTGGAGTTTGCAATTACCAATAATACGGCTGAGTATGAGGTGTTGTTACTCGATATAATTGCTGCAAAAGAAAAGGGTGCAAGATTTCTAAGAGCTTGAGGTGATGCTGAGTTGATCATGGGCCAAATTAAAATCCAATACTTTGTCAAAAACTAGAAGCTGAAGAGTTACAGGAACAAAGTATGGGATGAGATTGAAGAATTGGATGCTTTTGCAATCGAATATGTCCCTACAGAGTTAAATTCCAAAGCAGATTCACTGGCAGTCTCTGCTTCCTTGCTACTATCTCATCTGGTATTTAAAGACAAGAAGTACTAGGTAAAGGTAATGTACAGGCCCTCAGTACCTGATAACGTAGATGATTGGCAAGTATTCGATGATGACAAATGTCTGCAACTCTTCCTTGAAGGTAATGTGTTGGTTCCCGAATAGGATTTTACACTCCACGAGATACCAATATGCCTACAACTGATATTAAGGATGGGTTAGTTTCAAATGTGAGAAATCTATAGGCAACTGGACCAACTATAGGGACAAGACTGCCCTCTTCACTTCTGGCTCTGCAAAACCAAGGCGGGTACACCTGATCCAATAGATTTAACTCTGTTCCTTATTCAATACTAGATCTTACAACAAATAACAGTGAGAAAGTACTAAGTAACAACCTATTACTCATTGACTCTCCATCACTAGGTAGAACAACACATAAAATAAATAAAAATAAAATAACTAGTAATGATTATATGATTTCTTGCAGAATGTAAACAATCATACCAAACTTGCATCAGTAGAGGAGATACTAATTTCTGATCAGTGCTTTGTCCATTGGGCAATATATATGAGATAGATATAGAATACAAGAACACAGATTCCAAGCCGTAAACACAACAAACCAGATTCATACACTGCTTACAAACATCCTTCCTGACTAAACCAAATGAATCTATGCTTCACTCAGACACTTTTAACCTGATCCTAGATCAAGGCTGAAAAATAAAACATATACACAAGTAAACCATGTGCAAAGAGTCAGAAAACTCAAAACCCAAGAAACACAACTGAAGGAGAGATCTGAAAACTGAAAATTGCATTAAGTATGAGAACTCAAGTTCCTGTATTACAAACCATTTCAGAATACAACACCTAGACAATATGAAAAAGATACAAAAGGTTTTTCCACTGTATTGACACAACTTAGCAAAACATATTACAATCTGGACTGAGGATACACACTTAGCTTTTCAGCTTCCCGTGTTAAGAATTTTCAGCCAGCCCTTCCTAAATGACCATAAAAATCCTTTTATAAGAACAAGGATACAACAAGAAAATATCATTTAGGGCACCTTTAGGGCAACATAGTCAACCCTAAGACTCTCAAAAAATATCTCAGACAAATCTGATTTCAATCACATTCTAGAACAACTTTTACAAAATATCTGCATCTTTACCCAAATCTGAACTCGAAATACAAAGTTCATTATTGCTTCTTTCCACTTGACCAAATCTGATTTTTATTGCTACCATTGAATTCCTTGTCTTCTGGCGTTTTCGAAAACATATAATATGTCTATATTTGGATAAAAATGAAGCCTCCAAACATATTTTTTGTGAACAGCCTTCACCATTTAAATTTTTGAATTACTCATATAGTCTAAACTATATAAATTCGGATTTTAATATTCGTGCACATTTGAAATTTCACTGTGGGCCCATGTGCCACATGACATGACATGATTCGCTCGTTGATCCACCTCACCGCCCAGTTGGACCTGTTAGCACACCCATGCCACTTGTCAATCTGTGATTGGCTCCTCCGTTTGACTAGGTGCCTTTCTGACAACTCATCACCATGACACGTGTCGTGCTGTTGTTAATCCATAAGCGGCGTGCATCTTCATCTTGGCGCTTAAGCGACAACTGTTGATCCGCTACTGAGTTGTCATCCACGTCATTTGTCTCGACCCCGCGTGCGCATTTGGGCATCCACCTAGACATATTCAAACTGTGTGCTTTGGTATTTAAATATCTCATTTCCCCTACCTGGCGTCAATGTGGGATAAATCCTGCAGCTTTTATAACAATATTTTAATCAAAATTCATTTGTTAGTGCACATTTGAAATTTCACTGTGGGCCCATGTGCCACATGGCACGACATGATTCGCTCATTGATCCACCTCACCACCCAGTTGGACCTGTCAGCACACCCATGCCACTTGTCAATCTGTGATTGGCTCCTCCATTTGACTAGGTGCCTTTCTGACAACTCATCACCATGACACGTGTCGTGTTGTTGTTAATCCATAAGCAGCATGCATCTTCATCTTGGCACTTTAGCGACGACCGTTGATCCGCTGCTAAGTTGTCATCCACATCATTTGTCTCGACCCGCGTGTGCATCTGGGCATCCACCTAGACATATTCAAACTGTGTGCCTTGGTATTTAAATATCTCATTTCCCCTACTTGGCGTCAAACTGTGTTAAATATCTCATTTCCTCTACCTAGGGTCAATGTGGGATAAATCCTGCAGCTTTTATAACAATATTTTAATCAAAATTCATTTGTTAGTGCACCCAGCTGGCCCACCAAATCCAACTGGCTCCACTCATAAAACCTTCTCTCTTTCTTCTTTACTACTAATGTGGGTGCTTTTGATTTTAAATGGTCTCTTTACACTAAGCTGGTCGAATGTGGGACTAAATACCACAGAGAAACCTTCAACATCCTTCCTCTGTTGTGCATAATGTCTGGTTTGTGCGCCAAATCCCTTTCATTTTGTCTTGGCCTGCAATGCTGGCACACACTTGGCATAGATTTAGCAATTTATCCTGGCTGTATGCCCACCTTGGAACCCCACACACCAATTCTTTGAGATGTCTGCATGTACAAAACTTTGCATAATGCGCAGCATCCCTGTTTTTACGCCTAGCTCTAATCAATTTGTGTATTCAATTCTGCCTTAGCACAAATTATTTTGGGGCACACAAAGTATAAATGGAGGCTCATGTAGCATGGAAGAGAAGGCTGCGTGAGACCTTAAGGAGAGATTTATGCATGCCCAAAACTTTGCATAATCTTATTTTTAAAATGAACAGTCCATTTTAAAACATGTGCTCAATACCAGAAATAAAAGGAAACAACCCATATTTGGTATGTTGAATTCTTGGTGTAATACATTTGCACTTGATTTAAAAGCTACGCCTAGCATCCAAATGGTGCAAGAATTTGTGCATAAGGCGTGCATACAGCAGCCTCCTATCCAATACCCTCAATATTTATAATCATGTATGCAGCACTACGCATTTGAACTTCTTCAAATGTTTTGAGAATCTTTGTGGTTGTGGGATTGCAATGTCCGTTGGATCTGGCTTTATTTGAATAAAAACATTGTGAACCTTAAGAGGGAAAAGCCTTATGTTTACTTTGTTTATGAGCTGCTTGCAATTCCTCATGAATTGGCAGCCTCCATTCATTATTCACATATTGCCTTGGAGTGTGCTAGGAGGAGATCTTCGGTGGCAACAAGCTTCTTTTTATGCAACATCAATACTACAATGTGCAAACATAAATATGAAAACAAACTTGCAGCCCCCAAACCAAATTAGTGCATAAAAAGGACAGCATACTCCTTAATTACAACTGAAAGAAAATGGAGTAATTCGTCTGCGCAAAAATCAGGAAGCTTGGAGTTTTGAAACCTACAAAAAGTTTATGATAATTTAAATAATCAACTGGGTCGTCTTCAGATTCTAAGTAACCCACCAAAATTTAGTACTTCCTTTGTAAAATGGTCTATTCTGGCTTGTTCGGCAAACGTAAAATAATCACTGCAAACTATCTTTTAAGAGATAGATTAAAAATATCAAATGACGAGCTGAGGGCGAGCCATTGAATCTAGAAGAAGCCTCATCTACAAAGATTACAAAAAAACAATCGCCAACTAGAGATAAGGATCTGACAAAAAGTTATGAATTTATGAAAATGACTACTTCGCAGAGTTTTCCTATCCGCACTTTCATCATTGTAAAACCTCTTTTTGTCTGACCTGGCAAACCTGTCAAACGAAACCTTCATAACATGAAAGCTTGGGCAAATGATCACTATCATATGTAGAAAATACGGCTACAATCAGATTCATCAAACGATCAACTAACTATCAATTATTAATCTCCAAAGTTGGCCCTCAGAACACCTTGAACTGAAAGACAGTAAAACTGTAGAAATCAGGTTTGGAAATGATTGAGCAAAGTGATCAATCGAATTGGTCATATTCTGAAACTCATCAAGGTGAGTCACTTTCATGTCTACATTATGGATCAACCTTCAATTATGCTTGACCTCAAACCGGGTGCAAATGGCAGGATCCCAAAGTGAGCTACTCAAAAACTGAACTATGCACTGTTGAAGAAACTTAACAATCTGCAATCTAAATGGCTCTGGCAAACATATCAAACGGGAACATGGGGGGCTCAAAACCGGTATGAACATTCTTTCTTATACCTAAAACATGATGCAACAACCGGCACATCTTGATCAATCACAAGGCACTTAATGCACTCATCTGAACAGGGCCTCCGACTAAAATATGCAACTAATCCTCACTAAAATGTTAGAAACTACAAACGGAATCAGATTGGCAAACTGGGCAGACGGATTCATCATGGCCTGAAAACTAAAACACAAGAAGCATTTGATCACTGGAATACGGGGCCAAAGGAAATTTGTCAATTGGACCACAGGGTCAAAAGTTATAACTAGTCAAACAAGGTCACTCAGAAAATTGGGCAAATTAGAGAAATAGGACAACTCTGGAAGACCAACTTTGGGGGATTCGAAAACTAATCAAACGGACTCAAAAAGGCTTGAGCTTCAGAACATAAGTTCTCTGATATACATTGTAAACATTCACAAAGTGGTGGGTCATGAAACATTTTTGGGCACAAAATATCCAAATGCAAACAGGGCCTACTACAACAATTTGACACTGGCAATAATGCAGATTTAGGTGAACACCTCAAAACGACTACTCCCTAAACACTTCAGATTCTTCATTTAGGAGCTGGAACCCACTGCATATGTCAAATGAAAAGTGTTGAACCCATTTCTCAAACAGTATCTCATAAAATTCATCAGGCCCATTTCTATACGCTTTTGAACTAGGTCCTTTTAAACCTTTCTTTGAAGCACTGAACTTTGGCTTAAGAAAATTTTCTGATTATGGACTCAGAATTATCTAGATATTTTTAGCTCCAACATAATGATAGTCCTCCTAAAGAAAAGCCAAATGATCCATCACAAGATCATCCCAAGAGGCGGAAGAAAGATGAATAGGTGTGATTCAATTACAAGGTAATGTCATTCCCTCGTACTTTGTATCATTAGAGAAATTGTTCAATCGTCATGACACTTATGTTAAGAAGAAGCGAATAGAGAAAGGTCTTATGACCGGAGAATATGAAGGAATGAACATTGGGAATGAGTCAAATCCTAGGATGATAAACATAGGAAAGTGTTGCACACCTGAAGAGAAAGCGGAGGCTAGAAGGCTTTTTCTAGAATATCAACATGTCTTCGCCTGGAGTTATGATTATTTGAAAAGCTTTATGTGAAGAAATTTCAAGCATCAAATTCCCCTAAAACCTGATGCTGCCCCATTCAGACAGAAACAAAGAAACTACAATCCTAAAGTGGCGGACGCCATCTTCAAAGAGGTTGACAAAATGCTCAAAGCCGGGATTATATATCCTATCCACCAGTCTACATGGATAGAAAATATTGTTCCTGTGAGGAAGAAGAGTGGAGAAATAAGGATATGCGTAGATTTTAGAAATTTAAATCAAGCGTCCTTGAAAGATAACTACGCACTCCCCAACATGGATTATTTGTTACAGACAATTGCAGGGGCCGAAATGATGTCTATGCTTTATGGCTTTTTTGGGTACAACCAAGTCAAGGTAGAGGAGAAAGATCAACATAAACCTGCATTTACTACTCCCTGGGGCACATTTGCATATCACAGAATGTCGTTTGGCCTTATCAATGCTAGCGCAACATTTCAAAGAGGTATGGATTTGTCTTTTGCTGATATGAAAGATAAGATCATTGTCATATACCTAGATGACTTAATTGTGTTCTCTAAGAAAAGGAACGATCATATTAAAGATCTAGAGAAAATGTTGCAAAGGTGTAGAGAGCATGGGATTTCCTTAAATCCTAAGAAGTCAGTTTTCTGTGTCACTAAAGGAAAACTCCTGGGGCACATTGTGTCACAAGAAGGTATTAGGATTGATCTAGAGAGAGTCAAAGTCATTCAAAGGCTAAGTTTTCCTGTAAGTAAGACTGGAGTGAAGTTATTCTTTGGTCAAGTAAACTTCCTCAGAAGATTCATCCCCAACTTCTCTGAGATCACCAAATGTATTGTGGACATGATGAAGGGTAATTAGAATTTCAAGTGGAATGATCCTGGTAAAAGAGCCTTCTAGGATATAAAAGATGCTATAGCTAATGCCCATGTCTTATGTCACCCAAATTATAAGAAAGATTTTATTATTTATTGTTACGCATCTGAACATACACTATCAGCTATTCTCATGCAAGAAAATGGAGGAGTCCAAGCTCCTATTTCCTTCATGAGTATGCCACTGAAAGATCATGAGCTGAGATATTCTCAAACTGAGAAGCACACCTTCTCAGTGGTGAAAGCTTTGAAGAAATTTAGATTCTATATCTTACATTCTCACTCAGTTGTATTTGTTCCGGATATTGTTGTAAAGAGCATATTAACCCAGCAAGATGTGGGATGCAATAACAAGGGAGCTTGGGTAGCCAAAACACAAGAATATGACGTAGAGATCAAGCCTACTAAGTTGGTGCAAGGCAATGCATTGTGTAAAGCTATGGTGGAAAGTGGAGAAGATAACCAGGATGAAGCAAAACAATTAGTTTGTGCCAAGTATGTTATTTGGGAAGGTACGTTATATAAAATATCTGTAGATGGAACTTTTCTTAGGTGTGTTGACAAGAAACAGTAGGAGAAGTTGTTAAAAACATTCCATGACAAAGCCTGTGTCGGGCATTTCTCATCATCCATGATTGCATTTAAAATTTTGAGGCAATGCTACTATTGGCCAGGGATGTTCAAAGATGTGTATCACTGGGTGGCCAAGTGTGAAAAGTGTAAGATGTTCGCAGGTCTACCTCAACTGGCAGCTCTTCCTCTCAGACCAGTGGTAATAGAAGGTCCCTTCCAGCAATGGAGCCTCAATTTTATCGGGCCTATCAATCATGTGTCAAGTGTTGGTCACACTTATATAATCACTGCAGTTGATTAATTTATGAAATGGGTGGAGGCAAAGGCCACCAAGAGAACTACTTCTGAAGTAGTGTGTGAATTCATCAAGGAAAATATCATGGTAAGATTTGGTGTGCCAGTTAAACTAGTCATGGATAATGCAGCTTACTTTTCTTTAGTTGAAATTACCAATTTCTATTTTGAGTATGGCATATCTGCTAGTCACTCGTCTGATTATTTCCCACAAGGGAATGGTCAAGCTGAGTCAAGTAATAAGAACTTGGTGAACATAGTTACAAAACTTGTATCAGATAACAAAAGGACCTGGCATAAGAAACTTCACAAAGCACTCTGGGCTGATAGGGTAACTCCAAAGAGAGCGATCAGTATTTTGCCTTTCAAGCTAGTATACGGAGTTCAGGCAAGCCTTCCCCTGCCTCTAGAATTGGCTACCAACAAGTTGAGAACGGTGGTAGAAGATGGCATCTACAGGGATGGGTTGGAAAAATGAATCATGTATCTGAATAAACTTGAAGAAGAACAAGAGAAGATTGTTGATCACATCATAGAACATCAGATGTGGGTGAAGAATCTCTTTGACAAGAAAACCAGGCCAAGGAAGATTATGGTTGGAGATTCAATTCTGCTATGGGATAAACGAAGGGCATCTAAAGGAATGCATGGAAAATTTGAGATGCTTTGGAAAGGACCATCCATCATCCATTAGGCCTTTGACAGAAATTCCTTCAAATTGGCATATCCAAATGGTGAGGTGCTGTCCTTGACCTATAATGGTCAAGATCTAAAATTGTATCAAGTTGCAAATTGAAAGCAGGTAACCCCTATATTGTATGATAGTTACGTTTAGTTCCTGTTTATATTTTCCTTTAGTTTAGGTCCCCTCGTTTTGTCTTTCCTTTCCTTGTTTCCTTCCTTTTCTTTAGTTTTGTTGTGAGCCACCTTTTCATTTAACTTGTGAAGCAGATATTTGGATTCCTTGCTTAGATTTGATCATATCCAAGTCCCCAAACAGAGCCAGTTGTTGCCCCACTTTTGTTTTTCACCCTTGAAAATAAAGGTGCATACCTCGTGTTAGATTGAGTCATAAATTTTGAGGTATTTAAATTGGATTCTAAGTCTAGAATCTCCCTAGGATAGGTTGTCTTTATCGAATTATCCCTTCATGCCTTCTTCTTGCTTTTAAGCCAGGTTGGTCTTTATTTCCTCCCTAGGAGTGGGTAAGTTATAGTCCCTAATTCGATAAAGACTCTATTTCTTGCATTTCTAATCAATGTTATTCCTTTGAATATGAATCTCTAAAATGACATTTTTCCCTTTGTCGAAAAATTGAACATAGCCTTCTCCTTGGTGAGTTTTGACCCATGAAGCTAATTTTCTATGAGAAGAGAACAATGGGATCATCAAGCACATATCCAAGGACTAGGGATCAAGATTGATGGTCTAAGATCGAATCGGGCACAGAGAAGTAGCTTGGCAAAGAAGCCATAATGAATTTTCCCGCTTGCAGAGTTTTTCCTATAGAGGTTGTTTTTCGAAGGATAGTGAAAAGTGTATTAGAATTTCCTAAAAGCCAAGCGTCTACATTGGAAGAAGTAAGTTTGAGCCCCTGCAATGGATAAAACGGCCTCAAAAGTATGAGAAAGTGAATAAAGCCCCTCTTTCGGAGGACTGGTTTTTAGCTTCTCCCTTATCGAAGAATCACCTGAGAGGGTCAATTTCCAGGAAGCGGCAGCTTGCAAAGAAATAAGCACAAGAAGTCACAAGAATTGAATGATTTAGCATGATTAAGATAGTCCGCTTTGATATTTAGAAAGAATTGATAAAGGAGCGGGTCAATTGTGGAGTTTCAGAAAATCAATTCCCCGCTTCTCCGCAGTTGGGTTTCTAACTTCGGAGTGAGTTTTCTGACAAAGGCGTTGAATGAAGAGAAGCAGAAAAGTAAAAATCCACTACACAAATTAAGTTACCATTATATCTACCCCGAACGGGTAAAAGTGATTTCTTAAGGCCATTAATAAGGTGCATTTAATTCAAATCTTAATGTTAGAACTTTAACGGATATGTTTGAAAATCTATCACTCGTGTGGCGCGAGATATGGAAAGTAATGGTAATGAGGCAAGCTATTTATAAAAGACTCAGACAATCAAGCAGAAATTACCATTTGTTCATATCTTTCTCATACACCCTTGATTTCCCACATTATTTTTCAAAAACATCTCGCAATGCTCTCCAAAGCTTTAGCAGTAAATCAAAAGCGTAATTAGAAGCTATGGCCACCAGATTCATGGGTTTCGATGGGTTGAATGGGATTACATCTAAATGGAAAAACCTGATAGATACATCCCTCAGATTCTATGATCTGGCAATCTACACAGGATATTGAATGAAGAGAACATCCATCCCATGACGCAAAAGCTCAAAGGTAGCGGCTTGGTTAAAGCTGTTGGATTTCCCGTTGTAGTGCAAGCTCCGAAGCTTATCCGGGAATTTATAACCAAATTAAATCCGGATACAAAATAGATTATGTTTCCGGATGACACAGTTCTCATCTCCATTGACAGAGTCTATGCAAAACAGTCTTCGTATTCCAAAGCGAGTAGAGTTTTCAAATATGAACTTCTCGATTGCAATTTCGTAATACAATGACAAGGAGATGAGATGGAGGAAAGAGATCATGAGCTCGTGGTTTCAGAAGGCTAGGAGCATAAAGGGAAAAGTGCCAAAGACACTTTTTGGAACCGATCTGAAGGCTGAGATCATCGACATTCTGGTGCTCCTTCATGAGATAAAAGGTGAAAGTGATGCATTGAATTTTATAGAGCACTACTTCTTCTTGGTCCAAGTAATATGTGTCAAGCACCACTAATGGCTTTAGAACAAACAAACATGACAAAGTCTCTTATGCCATAGCCATACATCTTCAGTTTTAACAAACAAGCAACTCTTTGCATCAGTATCAAGATAAAATAAATTACCACTTGATAGTCCACCAGTTCCAATAAGATCTCCATCAAAATCATAGATCTTTACCTTTTGTTCTGAAATTCTAGTCGGTGGCCAGTATTGTTCAGTTGTGCAACACTCAACAGATTATAGTTCAGTCATTTAACCCAATATGCATCACTACATTTCATCTTATCATTTAAAACAATGGATCTCTTACCTTTCACGGGGCATGGAGCATCATTTCCAAATCTAACAAATCCTCCATCATACTCTTATAGGTTATCAAACTTGTCAATATCACCAGTCATATGATGTGAACATCCACTTTCAATAATCCATGGTTCTGGTTTACTTACATGATAAATAAGTTCTTTTTCATCTTCATACTTTTCTTCATCTAATTCTTCCTTTACAACAACATAGACAACTTCATATCATTCTTCAGTATCAGCAGATTCATCATTAGTTACACCTTCCTCAGCTAGGTAGCAAGACTTCTTACCCTTGTCCTTAAAATCTCTAAATCTTCGATCACGGTTGTCTCTTTTGTCATTCTTATCAATTTTGTCATTGTTAGGACATCTAGATGCAATAATTGAAACTGTTATAAATAGGGAATACTGAGAGGGGGGGTGAATCAGTATTCTACAAACTTTTACTTTTTCCCAATTATGGATATAACAAATCAACTTGATGTTTGCAAAACAAAGTAAACTAAATAACATGCAAAGCAATAAAGCAAATGAACTCATAACACCTTGTTTGTTCTCAAGGAAACCATGGCCAAGGGAAAACCCCGGTGGGGATGATACCCACAACTAATCCACAAATCAAAATTATCTGGTTAAGGATGTTGACCCTGTTAGGAGTCTATTACATACATATAGTGTCTTTGTCCTGATTAAAGGACTCTAGGCCTTATTAGAAGCCTCAACCCTACTAAGAGTTGGTATAAAAAATAGAATGATTACAAGATGAGCTCACTTCCCAAACATGTAATGTACAATGATATCTAATTACAAAAGGTAAGGTACATAACCTTTCATTGTTGCCGAATAGCTTTCCTATTCTGATTTAGCTTTCTAGCTTCTTCGCTTTCATATACAAATTTTGCTTGCTTTCTTCTTTTACAACATATATCTTCGCATCATATCATTACATTATCTTATTACATCAAGCATATGTCTTCACTTCACATGCTTCTTACATATATAAAAGTTATTAATAAAAATAACTTTATAGTCAGCTTTATAAATCATAAACTCAAAAATAACTTCTGCTTCCCTAGAGTTAACATCTAGGATGTCATCCCTTGTATGGTTTAGTCATTATTTTGATAAAAAAATAATCCCGTAACTATTTTACTTGTTCTATCTTCTTACTCTGCTCAGTCGGCTTTAACTTTGTTTCAGTAACCTTGCAATAACATTTTCCATACATGTCGTACAAACTTGCGCTTCTAGATGTGTCTTTGTCATATAGAATTATCCATGTTCAAGTGTGCATGCACTGAGCCTACTTCTATCAACATCGCAATCCAAAATTGTCTTTAGACTAGAAAATACTACTTAGACAATTTTACTTGCGCTCTAACATAAATGCTTTCTGTCATAGTGTGATCTTCATACTGATTATATGTTTCCATAATGACAGCAACTTGATATTCAACTCAGCCAAATTGCCAGCAATCTCCCCCTTTGTCATTGGTGGCAACATATGAGAAAATTGGCTAGGTCATACAAAACTTCAAAATTGTGGCCATTACAAAATTCTTCAGTATACTTATATCTCCAAATATCTATAGAATATCTATACTCCCCCTAGGAGTATGCCTCCATACATTCTATACAATATATCATACTGTATATACAATTTAATATTTTTTGATATCACTCCCCCTTTGACAACAATGACAAAAAGGGTGCCAAAACTGTTCAACAAAAATGTTTTTACCTTTGGATTCAAGATTACAGAGCCAGTAGGATTGCAACACAATCTGAAAAATTTATCTTTATGCTCTCTAACTCTTTCTCCCATGATTTCTTAATGGTGTCTGAGACACTAAGAAGTGCACATAGGCCATAAGATGCTAATTCACATGCCTTAAGGTTTTCATAGTGAAATTTCTCATAAGATGTCTTAGAGGTAAGACATTCTTCCAATTGACTCTCAACAATACTTATTTTGATTGAAACATGCTCTCTTAATAGAGCGAATCTTCTCAATTTCTTTTCTTTTTCATCACTTAGAATCCTTATGTCATCATACAATTTACTTATTCTTTTCTCAATATCAGAAATTTTCACATTCGGACTTGCTAAGAGATTTGTTGCTGTCTGAATTTCTGCCTCTTTTGCTTTCATCTTCTCTGCTATTTCTGATACAAGATCTTCTGATTTTGTACATTGTTTATATAGAGATTTTCCTTTCTCCAAGATTCTTCTCAATTCTTTTATGCAAATATCCAGATTATCAATATCATTTCTAATATTCTGACATATATCCTGAAATATTTTTTCTTCATAGGCTGCTTGTGCTTTTACTGTAGCCATGTCTGATAGGTTTGTGAATTCATTATCAAATTCTTTCACAACTTATTTTGCTTTGACATGTGGATCTGCTTCATTGATCTGAATAGATATAACATTTTGCAATTTCTCTATTACTTCAATAAATGATCCTTCAAGGCTTTTTTTTACTTTCTTGTTCTTCCCAATGATTTTTTTCAGAGTTGAGATCAACTCTATTTGATCATCATCATCAACTTCTTGTCCAAGACTAGCAAAGATGGACTTAGTTTGTGGCTTCTCTGCTACTACCTTGGGTGTGGGACTGATTGCTACTCGTTCTTGTGTTTCTCCTTGTCCTACTGCCTCTATGTCAGCTTGTGTTTATGCTTGTTTCTGTTCTGCATCTTCTTCTTGTCTTTTTCCTTTTCTTCCTCATTCACTATCATGTCTTGTTTTTCCATAGCCAAATTGTCAACAATGTCCTCAAGATTACTGAATGGATTGTCCTCACTGTCTAAAGTGATGTTCATTCCTTCCACATTCATTGTTTCATCTTCAATGTTGATTGATGGTGGAGTTGAAGGAATTTTTTGTTCCTCAACTTCCAATGCTTGATCTGATGCACTTGTGTGCTCACTAGGGCCTGAGGTCAATACCTTTATAACTGCCTATTCAGTTTATGTTGGAAAGTTGACTACACTATTGTATATGACTAGATTTAGTGTTGTCATTATGGCAACAAAGTCATAAAGTGTTTTGGAGTCAGCACACATTATCAAAAGATCATAATTTGGTTAAGTACATAAGACTGGATAGTTAACAGAGCACCAGTAGATCAGAGCATCAGCGCACATGTGTATGACAGAGTTATGGTATGCGCCCTAGAAGATAAGTGTGTAAGAGTGTATTCATGCTTGGTCTAAGAGCGCATGATCAGAAGATATAGTATGGCGAAGATACAAACAATTAAAGTAGCACAGACAGTGAATGCCAAAATAGAACAGAGTATGCAGCCGACTAATGATAATTTTATTAGCGATGATACTATTATTTTGTAAAGGCTATGCGCCTATTTTAATTAAGTTGTAGACATGTAATTATATTTTTTTGTAAACACGCTTGAGCCAATTCACTTGGAAGCATTGTATGTAATCGGTTATAGGCTAACCTAGTTAATTTTTTTGGTAGCGCATATAAATATTAGATGCACCTTTGTAATAATGCATGGGAGAAGACATAGAGATAAGATAAGCGGATCAAAAGTGTGTGAAGAGAAGTAAGAATGTATTAGCGCTTTGCAAGATGTCAAAGCATCAGCACATCAAAGGAACTGATCAGACAAGCAGTGTCACAACACCAGTTCATCCAGCAGATATAGTGTGTATCTGAGATCAAAAGGTTGTAGGCTTCACCACTTGAGCAATGAGTTCTAGGATAGTCTATCCCCACCCCTAACAGGGTTATTGTAAAAGACTCCTAATAGGGTTTGACCCTTAACAAGGTCACTGTACTAAAAGCATTGTAAAGAACAACTTCTAACAGGGTTGCAGATCTTCTAACAAGGATCATAAGACACTAGTGCAATTCTTAGTGGGTGTCAATTCCTACCAGGGTTTTTACCTATTTGGGTTTTCCCGTAATCATATTGGTGTTATGTGTTGTGTTTATGTATCTTGTTTATGTTGATGTTCAATTCTGACGTAGAGCAAAGCAGAGAGGATCCAATTAAGGACAATCCAACTTTGCAGCTTTAGAACAACACAATGGATAACTCAACACAACAAATTTTTTCAACTCAAATTTTCATTAACATGCCCAACTAGAAGGCCTTCTGGGTTAGGGCCAATTATAATTAGAATTAATTTTTCAAGATCAACAAGATCCAATACAACTCTAGCTAGTTCAGCTCTGAAAACTATCAGCAACTGATGAAAACCCTAAGGCAGATTTGAACTTGAGCTCGCAAGCCTCCAAGCAATATCCTTGTTTCCAAGCCTCAACCACTAGCTCTGCTAAAAAGAAATCAAACTGATCTGCAAGATCTCATAGGATCTTTTCCACAACTTCACCACTCAAATTTGCTATCAGAATATCCTATTTGATCATCCAAATCTACTTTCAGAACCTCTGATCTGACTGCCTAAAACAACTACCCAAACATCCTATAAATATTAATCATTAGCCACAAGTCGGCTGGATGAAATCATTAACTCCTCCTAACAAATATTAAATGAAAAAAAAGTTAGCTCTCAAATAGCCTTACAATAATTAAATCCAACATGTCAACCTATAACAATAGCTACCAACAATAAATGCACCAAGTCATCCCAGCAAATCACACAGAACTCCAGTCGATAAACTAGAACAACCGAGCACCAATGAAATAACCGAACATGCCAAGCATCTCCAAGCACCAATGTCGACTGAGCACTGCAAGCATCACCGAGTAACACTTCCACTGAGTGCCAGAGATTATTGAGTTCTCTTCAGTGACCGAGCTTCCTTCAATGACCGAGGTCATCAGTCAAGCCTGCAACCAAGTAACACTAGCCAAACACACACCTCCCATGCAGATTCATCAAGTACCCTATAATGCCCCTACATCAGACACCCCAGGTTTGAAAAGATGTTCATATGTGAGAAGAACATCTTCCGGGATTCAGCACATAAATCCCAAACTGGTTCTTCACATACAAGTCCTCCACCTTTTCAATTTTCATACTCTTCCGCTTCAGCTTCCTCTATCTCTTCAAGTCTTTCCTCAACAAAAGATAGGTTTTTTCTTCACACTGATCAACCACACCTTTAGGATCCACCAACTCAACTCGAGTACCAATACTCAGGCTTCTCCTACTGAGCGTTGTATCCAACAAAGGCATTAGGGAAAACTTCTTATCATCCTTCTCAATAGTAAACACATTTCTGACACAGTCATACATAGCTCTACAATCATATTTCCAAGGTCAACCGAGCAATATATCAAAACTATTCATCTTCAAAATATCACATAACACAAGATCCTTATACTGGCCAATCTGAACATCAATAAAGCATTGTTCTCTTACTTCTAGAGCATGAACATCTTGCAACCAGCCAATCCTGTAAGGACAAGGATGCTTCATTCTATTCAACCCAAGTTTTTGAACCATGTCCTCAGCAACAAGGTTATCAGTACTACCACTATCAACAATAACATCACAGAGTTTACCTCCAAACTTGCATCGGGTCCTAAACAAGTTACTCCTCTGACTAGGTTCCTCCTTTGTACCAAGCAATGTTCGCTGAAGTAGCAATTTCTCATATTCAAGTTCATTCTCATTTACCACAGTAGTCTATCGATCACCAAGCTTCTTCTGTGTACACTCAAAAGAATGGTGCCCTTCCTCTCCATAGTTATAACAAGTACCCTTAAAGATAACTCTACCTGTCTTCTTCTTCAGTTCTACAAGTTTCTATTCATCTTTTGCATCATTCGGTTTATCCTTCGCCAAGTGATCAATCTTTTCCTTCCCTCAGGGATTACTATGTTGTTTCCTCTTCAACTTATCTTCTTCCTTCAAAGAATATAGATAAGCATCTTCAACAGAATCAATCTTTAGCATACCAAGCTCATCCTGAATATTGAATCTCAAACCATTCACATATCGAGCTACCTTTTCCTTACCAAGCTCTCAGTGTCCAAAATGAGTAGTAAGTTTGTAGAACTCCTCGGTATAATCTTCAATAGACAAATCCTTCTGCTTCAGATTATGTAGCTTCTTAAACAAGTCAAGCTTATAGTCCACCAGTATGAACTTAGTTTTCAATTTTTTCACCATCAACCTCCACCGATTGATCTTCATTTCACATTCATCCTCTCTATCTATTTGTAGTTCTTTCCACCAAAAAGCAGCATGTCCTTTCAACTTTGTCTGTGCTAATCTCACCCAAAAAAGATCTTTAATTTCTTCCAGCTCAAAGAAATCTTCAAGTTCACCAATCTAATCAATCAAGTTCTCGGGCTTCAAAGTACCAGAGAAAGTAGAAACTTCCATTCGGTAACTATTACTTAACCGAGCTCCAGATCTAGGCAACCAAGTAGTTATGTCTTCACTAGATCTATCCCTCTAGTCATCACCACTAGATCCAGCAGATTCAAAGTCTTCAGCAGCTTCCTCATAACCATCTTCAGTACCAACATTCCGGGGTACACCAGTAACAACTCTCATGATCTCAAGGACCATGTCATTCTTCATCAATTCCATCTCAGATCTAAAATCTGATTTCACCTTCTCTGTAATCCTAGATTCCATAGTATCATAGAGGTCTGCAATTACTCTTATAATACCCCAAAAATGGGCTATAGGTTCATTAACCTCCTACATCAACATATCGAATGAAATCGACATCGAAGTCCTAACCAAAGGCACATCTGAACATTATCAAATCCTAATTAATTATCATAAATTATGCATCAGAGAATATTCCTAGTAATATTCCTAATTATCCTAATTATCTTTGATTTAATGATTATTTGGCGATAAATCTGATTTATCCTAAAGTTTGATTAATTGAATATTCTCAATATTTAATTAATTAGATTTAATTCTGCCACTTAATTGTTTAATTGAAGTTAATTCTATTTATTCCTAAATTGTATTATTTAATTTTGACAATAAATCTAAAATCCTATGAATAATTGATTAAGTTCTTATTTAATTAATTAAAGCAAGTTGTCAATTTTTAATAATATTGTTTTTGAATAAAAGTTTGAAAAATAATTGATTAACCCATAAATCAATTGTTTTATTTTTTAAAATCAGTTAAGTTGGAAATAAATCACTTTATTATTAAATTAATTCATAAAAAAAACATGTACAATCAGAAAAGCAGACAACTATCAATTATCAATTAAATCTAAACTCTATTTTGAGTTGAACTCTGCTTTTGCATGTTTTTGTGAGTTAATTATCCTTTATTTAAAAATAACTCAAAAATCAACCTGAGTTATTTGAGTGATTTATGGATTTTTTTCATGCACCTCCAAAGCCCTAGATTTCTATAAATTAAGGCTTCAGCTCTTAATTATCAATCCATCCACAAATTGCACACTCACGCTATCGAATCAGAGACTGAAGAATCGATCTTGAGAATTCGAGTTGTTGTGAGATTTTCATTATTTTTTCATAGTATCCATATCATTTAGAATATTATTGTTAGATCATTTTAGCATATCAATTTTCATATTAGCATAGATTCATATCAAGTTTTCATTATCATAATTGCACAGAAAAACCAAAAAAAAATATAGATTAATAGCATCTGATTCATATCTAGATTTTGCATTCAAATCCTTCGTTTGGGTGTCGTCAAGGTCACTAATCTCCGTATAATTTGAGAATACATACTCGCATCTACTAGAAGGCAGTAAATCACCTGGTTAGTTTAGTTTTTCATTTATTGCATGATTTCGATTTCAACTAACCTCTAATGTTTTATTGAAGTGTTGTTTCTACAGATCAGGTACAAAATTCACACATATTTTTGGCACCCACCGTGGGGCCCTGAAACGGGTTTCCCTTCAAATTTTATCAATTTCTATCATTTTCCTATCCTTTTTTATTCCAAGCTACAATTTTTATTCTCTGTCCATACAATTTTCATACAAGTTTTGTCAAAAACTCATACCAGGAGATACCCACTGTCGTATGATAGTTGATTTGATCGAGGATTGCACAAGTAGAAACCCACTATCATCTGGAAGCTTGATTATCATGTGATCTGATACCCATTGTCATACGAGCTTATAGATTGTCATCTGGGAGGTAACCCACTGTCGTACAAGTTTTAGTGCCAGGGTTCAATTGTCATTTAACTTTTTCAGGCAGTTTGTCAGATTTGGTTTTTAGATTTCGACTAACAGCTAACATTAACAATTGAAATTTTCTATTTCTGATTGACTTTTGCTGATTTTGATTGGGAAAATGTGCAAGAATTGCTAAAAATAGGTAAGAATCTACTAAGCGCGTTGTGAGGAATTTAGGTAACCTTCTCAGCTGATAACATTTCAATTTGGATTAAAATGAACATCTTGTGTGTCTAGCTTGAGTGCCTTTTTTTTCCATATCACACATTTCATTTGGGCTCTAAAAATGAACATAGATTTGCTTTTAGCATCTTTGTTACACATAGTAAATAGGCCCTATGAACACTATTCATGGCTCTTGAGAGAGTGAGTTTCCAATGAAACTCTTCTCAACGAAGGAACCCTTGTAGGTAGGGAGGATATTGAGGGAGTCTCACATTCCACTAGATCCGTGTGTCTTCAACTTTTGATCGATGCATTCTTTCTCCGGAGAGGTTGATAAATCATAAAGGGTAGACGTCATAGATCTTTGTGAGATAATCTTGGTCTTAGCATGTCAGATTAATCTATCTACTTTGTTTGGGTTAAAAGTGAAAAGGCTAGAGGATTATGCCCTACTCCCTTTTTGGGTAGTAACAGAAACTTAGATCCTTGAATCTGGAACCAGTCTCCATGTGGTATATCTCATGAGTCACCTTTAGAGAGGGTTAACCGTAGTGGACATTCCTTTAATTGGGTCAACCACGTTGATGGAAAGCGGTAATAGCCATTTTTGTCATGGTAGTGACAACTGCTATATAAATGTCCTATTGGAAGAAATCTCCACAGGTGTGGTCTCTTGTTGGGCTGTCAAATCTCCCTAGTAGATCCTGAAGATTAAGTTCTCGAACTATGTCAAAACCCCGGTGCGCCTAGATTGGAGTTTGCCCTCTTGGATCATAAAAGTTGCAGAGTCAAACCATTACTAAAAACCCTAGTGAGGCCAAATTTTCATTTTTTAGGAATATGTGTGTTATTGCAAAACTTTTTGGGACATACACAATTAGCACTTCTAAGGATTAGCACAAATAATTCATTTGATTGTTCATGCACAAGGTTGCTTTTGCCCTTGTTCATTGTTTTCAGACATGCTTGAAATCACTTGCTTGCTATTTTGTGTGCTTGCTTATCTATCTGGTTACTGAAAATGAACAAATCTGTTACAATCCTCAAATATGGACATTGAAATTTGCAAACAATCTGAAACTGAAAACCCAAAATTTGTAAAAATTGAAGTAAAACACCTTTCTGGAGTCAACAGTCATTTTGTAAAGTCAGAAAGTCGTATGACTTTTGGCTATTTTGTTTCAGAACCCCCAGATTGTTGTATGGTATCAGGTATATTGTCGTACAAGTTTTTCTGCCAGTCATTTTCAAAAGTCAATTTCGCTGTTGTCAATTGTCATACGAGCTTGTCAATTGTTATTTCATGCTATACCCACTATTGTACGAGCCTGTAGAGAGTCGTTTGAGAAATTTCAAAAAGTTGTCAGAACTGTCAGAGACCCAGCTTTTCTAGCCTATTTCCAGAATCTGTCAAACAAATCATTGTGTTAGGAACAAAGCAGCAAATACTGAGAATCCAATCATTTTCCTAAAGTGGCCTTTTGAATCCAATTTAACCTTCTATTTAATCTATTTGAGTCTTTATCATCTTGTTTCCAAACCTTGTCATAACTATCAATCTTCAATCAATCATCAAAATGACTAAGTGTTGTGAACTCGTGTCCACTATCTTTTGGGAGTCTACCCATACATCCAGGGCATAGTATCCCTCATCTAAGTCAAATCTATGCTTGAATCAATCAAACCTTGACAAGGTTGCATCATCTAATCATCTTGATTCAATTCATTCTTCAGTTGTCTTCATCTTATTCTTTTGCTTCACCCAAGGTTAATGGTGGAAACTAGAGCCTCCTCTCACAAGAAATCAAGAGAAGCACTTAACACCGGAGCTTTGTCTACTCACGTAGGTCCAACTCTTGAATAAATCTACAATTTTGGTCTTTATGAAGATGACGGTCTTGGCAACTTTCAATTAAAAACTGGTTACATTCCTCCTTCATCAACTCACAGAGGTAATCAATCTATCCTAGGTAGAACTCCTACCATGTCTCAAGCAGGGACAAACTTTGGCTCTCAAAGAGCTCAATCTCAACATGGTGCAGATCAGGAACCCACACCTGAAGAAATTTCTCAATATCAAAATGATGATAACTTCAAATGAATGATGAAGCATTTCTTGAAAGAAGACAGAGAGGCATACTTTTTACAATTGGCTCATCAAGGAGCTAAACTTCCTCCCAACTTTAATGTTGAAGATATCATTACATATGAGGAAGAAACTCCACTCACAGCTATGATGAAATAGATGCATGCCATGCAAGTCAAGCTTAATAACCTTGAGAAAGAAAAGGAACCCAAGGAGTTCTCCATGGAGGCCCTATGTCCTTTTCCATTTGACAAAGACTTGTACATGCCACCATTCCCAAAAAGAGTGGAGATGCCCAAGTATGATAAGTATGATGGACACTCAAATCCCCAAGATCATGTTAGAGAATTCTATACACAATCTATGGAGTTCATGCACGAACCAACCTATCTGATGCATCTCTTTCCTCGATCTCTAGGGGGAGCAACCATTCATTGGTTCTCTAGATTGCCTTCTACTATCAAAACTTTTGAGGAGTTGATCAAATTATTCTATCAACAATACTCCTACAATATTCAACATCCAGTCACCATGATCGATATCTGCAATCTCAAACAATATCCAGGCAAACCATTCTTGACATTTCTCAAAAGATGGAGGAAGAAATTCTCTCTATATGCTAGGCCTATTCCAGAAACTGAGAAGCTGGAAATCTTCATCAATAATCTTATCCTAGAAATCAACTACCCTTTACAAATGCAAGATCATACATCTTTTGATAAGATGGTAGACAATGTGATCAAAATTGAAAAAGTACTTGTGAAAAAGGGAGAAATCACACTTCAAAAAGACAAGTACAAATCAAGATCCAGTTCTAAAGACAAGAACAAAAAATAGAACAAGAATAAGGGAATTGTCACAGATGGTGTTGTTGATACTATTCGTGCCCCATCAAAGGCACCATCTTTCAATCTAACTATTGGTACCCAAGCTATAAAAGCTTCAGAACAAAAGGTGCCTGAATCATCTCAAAAGAAGCCAAAGTATAAAAAGTGGTCCGCTGATAATAAATGAATGTTCACTCCTCTTGGATAATTTTTAGAATCAACTATGAGAACTCTGCTAGCCAATAACATCATCTCTTTTCCTAAGATCTGACAATCTGATTCTGAACCTAAACCAAAATGGTGGAGAGAGAATGAATTCTGTGATTTCCATTGGGGTAAAAGTCACAAAACTAATAACTACTTACACTTGAAACATACTATTCAAGATCTGATTGATAAGGGAGATATCACCATTCACAATCATAAGAGCAATAATGATCATACAGCATTCACATAACCATTTCTAAAACATGGTCAAGAAGTTTCATCTTCTTAGCCTAATATGGGGGCAAAAGTCAATTATGCTTACCCTGGAAATAATGTTGTTATCAATATGGTTGAACCTTGTCTCTCTGAACATTGCAATGTCATCACAATTGTGTGAAGGGATAGAGATCATCCTTCAGCTAATGCAGTTACTCAATCACAAGCTCAGGCACATCTGAATGGACAAATCCAAGATTCATCAAATGTCCCTAAGCTACCCTTCAATCTTTCTTCCTCTTCCAAACAGAAGGTTGTTTCTAAATCTTCCAATCCTAAAGATACGAGGCCAACATCTTATAGCATTGTTCAATAACTCCAACACACTAATGCAAAAATCTCCATGTTTAAGTTGCTTCGAATATCTCCAACTCATAGAGCCATTCTAGATAAAGCTTTGCTCAGATCCAATGTTCCTGATGACCTTGATTTAGATAGGTTCCAGACTATGGTTGGACATCTTACATCTCCGCAATATATCTCCTTTTTAGAGGAAGATGACAACTCCTTGAGTCACCCACATAACCAGCCCTTGCATATAGAAGTCTTGATCCAGAACCGTAGAGTCAAACATGTGTTGATAGATGGAGGCGCTAGCCTAAACATTTGTTCTTACAGCTTGATCACACAATTGGGATTTTCATAATTGCCTATTGATCCTAGAAAGAAAATAACTATAAAATCCTATGATGAACAAGAAAGATCTTCTAAAGGCACCATTGTCTTACCTATCAGAGCTGGTCCAGTTATCAAAGATACTATATGTCAAGTTCTTGATCTACCTTTGGCTTACAACATTCTTCTAGAGAGACCATGGATACATGAGATGAAGGCTATTTCTTCTACATTTCACCAATGCTTGAAATTTCCTTATGATGGAGTAGAGGTCACTATTCCAGCAGACATATCCACCACTCACAATACATTGAAGGAAAGTGCAAATAAACTTGTGCCTAATAACAGAGAATCTTCCATTGAACCAACTAAAGAAGCATCCACATCTAAAATGGAAGATCTTGCAAAAGAGGTTAATATCAAAGAAAATAGTATGGGAGAATATACTATAGAGCTAGTCTTATCTTTGACATCTCTCCCTATCTCACCTAAGTCTTATGGACAATATTTGAAACAATCCAAACCAGACTCTAAAGAACCTCTTGAGGCATATAAAAAAAATTTTGTAGCAGAACAAGTCTCCAAGCAAGAATTTGAAGAGGATGAAGTTGTGCTTGCATGGCTATACAAAGATGAATCTGAATCCCATGATATTTAAAATAGTAACTCAGCAGTATCAAAAGATCCTTCTAATTTATATGGCCTAGGAGATAAATTGATAGCTAAGATGGGATATCTAGGTAAAGGACCTCTAGGAGTCAAAGGAGAAGGTCTTATAACACCTATCCCACATACTAGTAGAAGAAATAAAGACAAAATTAGCTTAGGATTTAACAAGAAACCCTTTCACCTCAAAGGTAATTGTTCTCATGTCATAGAGAAAATCACACCAGGAGAACCTTTTCTTAAGAAGGAAGAAATAGAACCATTAGATAGTGATTCAGACAGCTCAGAACTCATCCCCTATGAAAAATTTCCTAAAGAGATCAAAGACCTTCTTGATGATAAAGATGATCCAATCAAAAGAATTAATGTAGTAGAAACACAAGAACCTACTACCAATCAAGAGATAGTTGCCACACAAGAACTCAAGAAGTAGAAGATGGTAGTTATTTTGAGACAGATTCTCATGAGTATGAATTCAAATCAAAATCTGAAGGTAACCCTTCTTGGGGTATTCATCCTGACTTTACTCATGTTCTTAGATTTCCTAGAGGCATAGATGAAGAAGCTAATGACTATGAATGGGGAGCCATTCCAGAAGAAGATGAGCTTATTACAGAGAAACATGTTGATGTTATTCACCAATATGCACCTGAACCCAATGTAAGTCTAGAGTGAAATGATGAACCTATCGAGTCTGATCCAGCTATGGTTGAATTGGACTCCCACAATGACATTGAGCCTATTCATGAATTGAATGTCTTAAGTTGTAATATCACCTTTGAACTTGAGCATCAAATTAGGACCAATGATGACAGATCCATATCCGTAAACACCATATCCCAATCTTTCCCCACTTTGACTATCCAATATCCAAACCTTATTGATAAAACCTCCACAAATTTGAGCCATGGTATTTATACCTTCCCAAATGACTATGCCCTTTCTTGCTACCTCAATGCAGTTGAGCCTATGAGTACTTCCATTAGTGAACTGAGCATTAGCATGATGGAGTTGGACATCAACTATCTTAGTCAGAAAAATAAGAATAAAAAGAAAAAGAAAAAGAGTTCTGAGGGTGAAAACCACTTTGTGGCAGTCTCAGAACCTACAAAAGTAAAAATAAAAGATGTATCCGAAGGTGAAAACCTCTCTGAGGTGCCTAAGGATGAGATATTTGATATCCTTCTGAGTCATTTATAGGATAGATCTCTAGTTCTAATTGAGCCCACTCAACCCATCAATTTGGGAGCAGCAGAAGAACCACAGTTGATTCATGTAGTACAATCTTTATCAAAAGAAGACAAGCAAAAATTTACAACATTCCTAACAAAGAAGAAGATCAACTTTGCATGGAAATATTCATATATGCCAGGATTGGATCCTAATCTTATAATGCATCATTTATCTATAGCTCTAAATGTCAAACCTGTTAAGCAAAAATTAAGAAAGATGCATCCTCATGTTGTACTCTTAGTAAAATTTGAATTAGAGAAGCTCCCGAAAGTTGGATTTATACGAGTTATTGACTATGCAGAGTGGATCTCTAATATTGTACCTATTTCAAAACTAGATAAATCAATCAGAGTGTGCACAGACTTTAGAGATGTAAATAGAGCATGCCCTAAGGATGATTTTCCATTACCTAACATTGATATGATAGTGGACATGACTGCGGGCTTTGAGATGTATTCTTTAATGGATGGTTTTTCTGGATATAATCAAATCAAAATTGCTCCAGAAGATCAAGAGAAAACTACTTTTACATGTGCATGTGGTACCTTCTATTGGAATGTCATGCCATTTGGGCTTTAAAATGCTGGTGCTACATATCAAAGAGCCATGACATCTATTTTTCATGACATGATGCATAGGACTATGGAGGATTACGTTGATGATACTTTAGCAAAATCTATGATTAGGGTTTCACATCTAGATGACTTGAGCAAGATACTAGATAGAATGGAGAAATTTAGTCTCAGACTAAATCCTAAGAAGTGTGCTTTTGGTGTCACTTCTAGAAAGCTCTTAGGATACATAGTTTCAAAGAAGGGCATTGAAGTTGATCCAGCTAAAGTAAAGGCTATCATGGAAATGCAACCTCCAAAGAATATTAGTCAAATGAGGACATTGCAAGGAAGAGTTCAATCTATCAGAAGATTTATATCATAGCTAGTAGACATATCACAACCTTTTACAAAAACATTACATAAAGGTGTGACCTTTGCATGGAATGAAGAATGTGAGAAAAACTTTAATCATATCAAGAATTATCTATCAAATCCTCCTATTTTGATGCCTCCTATTCATGGGAAGCCATTAATCTTATATGTCTCTGCTACAGATACATAACTGGGGGCATTGCTAGCACAACATGATGAGAACAAAAAGGAAAGAGCTATATACTATATCAGTAGGACATTGATTGCATATGAGAAGAACTATTCAATGATTGAGAAGGCTTTTCTAGCTATGATCTTTGCATCACAGAAACTGAGACACTACATGTTAGCTCATACCACACATTTGGTAGCTAAGATTGATCCACTCAAGTACCTACTAAGCAAAGCTTCCCTCACGGGTAGATTAGCTAAATGGGTCATGCTCTCAAGTGAATTTGACATTGAATATGTGGAAAGAAAAGCTATCAAAGGATAGGTTATTGTTGATCAATTAGCAGATGCACCTATGATTGATGATACACTAATGCAAATGGAATTTTCGGATTCCTCTATCATGACTCTTTCTTCTAGAGAATGGCAGTTATTATTTTATGGCTCCTACACATAGAATGGGTCAGGCACAGGCATATTGTTCATAACTCCTCAAGGATACTCAATCCCAAAAGCATTCAGATTAAATTTCCCTTGCACAAACAATATTGCAGAATATGAAGCCCTTTTGAATGGTATGAAAATAGCAATTGAGTGGAGAGTAACAGAATTACACATTCATGGAGACTCTCAACTTGTTATCCATCAAGTCAATGATGTGTACCAAACTAAAGATGAAAAGCTCATTCCTTACAAAAGAATGGTAGATGATCTAAAGAATTATTTCCTATCTATCACTTTTGAGAAAATTCCTAGAACAGAGAATAAGGTTGCCAATGCAATGGCAATGCTATCTACTTTATTACAGCAGCCTGAACATGAGCTACGCTACGAGTTCCTGGCGGAAGCACTATCTTATCCTGCATATGATTCCCCTGAAACCCACATGATTTGCACTGTTGTTGCTCATGTTTCATCCAGATACAAAAACCTATTTTCCTATCTCTAAGACCAAATCATTCACGATACCTTCAACCGCCATGAAAAGAGATACCTTATCTATAATGCCTCTTGATATGTCATCATTGGTCACAATTTGTACAAATGAGGTCTAGATGGTACGCTACTTAGATGTTTAGAATAGGAAGAGTCTCAACGTGCATTAGAGGAATTCCATGATGGTATTTTTGGGTCACACTCGAATGGTTTAACACTAGCTTGAAAACTTATTAGGGCTGGGTACTATTGGCCTGAAATGGAGAAAGAGTCCATCAAGTTTGCTAAGAATTGTCAAAAGTGCCAAGTGCATGGAAACTTAATTCATGCTCTAGTGAGAGATCTAATTCCTTTTAACTACACAATAGCCTTTTCACCAATGGGCATTTGATCTTATAGGAGCTATACATCCTCATTCTTCTAATGGACACACCCATATAATCATAGCTATAGATTATTTTACAAAATGGGTAGAAGCAGTCCCTTTGACACAAGCAACTGGAAAGAAAATATCTATGTTCATATTTGTAAGAAGAATGAAAAGAATGAAAACTTAAACAAGAATTAATCCAAGAAAATGAAATGTTGGAAGATTTTACCAAAACTAAAGGAGAGAAGATTGCAAGATCAACCACAAAGTACTTCAAGAATCCAACAATGAGCCAAGAGATTTTGGTAAGGGGAAAAGAAAAGAAAAACCCCTTTGTGAATAAGAATATGGCAAAAAGCCTAAAGGATGAGAGCAATGAGCTCAATACAATAATGAGAGCAATGAGAAATTGAGAGAGAGAGGAGAATATTATTGAAGCAAGTGTGAGAGATACATCTCTTAAGTAGAGATGAGTGGAGGAGTTTTGCATGTAACTCCCTTCTCCTATGGATGCCACATTCCTATTGTGTGTGTGACAAATGTGTGATTCCTCTTAAGGAGGAATATCTATTTTCCTTATTAAAGGAAATACAAAATAGTGACATGTCCTCTTACATGGACTAGAGGACAAATACAAATAAGGATACCTTGATATATCCTTTTAATTACATATTTTCAACCAAGGAAAGATTAATTCTAACACCCCCCTTTAATCTTTACGTGGGGGATTTACATCAAGGGGTAGCAAACCCAAATTTTTACAATGAAATTCAAATTTCTCTCTAGAAAGAGGCTTTGTTAAAATATCTGCAACTTGATCTTCACCCTTGCAATAGATGAGTGAAACTTTCTTTTCTTCAATTTGCTCTCTAATGAAGTGATGGTGGAGAGAGATGTGCTTTGACTTTGCATGGTAGACTAGATTCTTTGCCAAGGCTATTGCACTTTGATTGTCACAATATAGAGGTGTAGGTTCTTGTTGAGGTAGACCCAAATCTTCAAGAATTCTTCTAAGCCATAAGGACTCTTTGGAGGCATTGGTACAACTTTTATATTCAGCTTCAGTAGAACATAGTGAAACATATTGATCTTTTTTACTTTTCCAAGATATAGCACCTGAACCAAGAAAAAAACAATACCCAAAAGTAGATTTCCCATCATTGGGGTCTCCACCTAAATCTGAATCAATAAATCCTTTTAAAGTAAAATCAGAATTTGCATCATAAAATAAACCTAAATCAAGAGTACCTTTAATATACCTTAATATTCTTTTAGCAATTTTGAAGTGAGTTTGTTGGGGTTTGGACATAAATCTTGAAACTAAACTAACACTAAAAGATATATCAGGTCTAGTAATAGTTAGATAATTTAAACTTCCAACAAGTTGTCTATAAGGAGTAGCATCTATAAATGGAGTTTCCATATCTATCATTAACTTAGTTCCTAATTCACATGGAGTTGAAACATGATTAGCATCATTCATATGAAATTTATCAAGAAGATCTTTAGCATATTTACTTTGAGAAAGAAAAATACCCTTAGGGGTTTGCCAAATTTGCATTCCTAAGAAGTAATGAAGAAGTCCTAAATCAGTCATTTGAAACTTTTGGTTAAGTTTAGACTTAATATCATCAATTAAATGGTTATAACTTGAAGTAAGAATCAAATCATCAACATAAAGAATGATAATAATAATGTCATTTTCACTATGCTTGATATACAAGTTAGGATCATTTTTACTTCTAGAAAAACCTTGAGAAAGAAAGAAAGCATTAATTTTAGAGTACCATTCTCTAGGAGATTGTTTTAAACCATAGATAGTTTTCTTTAGTTTACATACAAGATGTTCATTACCTTCTTTAATAAAGCCAGGAGGTTGAGACATATAAATTTCTTCATGCAAGTCACCATTTAAAAAGGCACTTTTAACATCCATTTGGTGAATGGGCCAATTCATTTTTGCAGCTAAAGCAAGAACAACTTTAATAGTAGGCATTTTAGCAACAGGAGCAAAGGTTTCATTATAATCTATTCCTTCAAGTTGAGAAAAACCTCTTGCTACTAGTCTAGCTTTAAACTTACTAATTTCATTATTAGCATTGAACTTAGTTTTATATAACCATTTACATGAAACAAGATTTTTTCCATGTGGTAAAGTAACTAAATCCCAAGTATTATTAGAAATTAAACTATCATATTCATCTTGCATAGCACTTTGCCAATGAGGTTGATTTTTAGCTTGAGAAAATTTTTGAGTATCTTTAGAATGCATAAGAGAAGACATCAAAGCATAGTTACAATAATTAAGTCTCCTAGGTCTAAGACCACCCATTCTATAAATATAATTATCACCTTCATTAAGTAAATCTTTAAACCATTTAGGATTTCTCTTAGAAGTAATGGAAGTATCACTATGAGGAGTAAATTCATCATTTTCATCATCACTATGAGGAATAAATTCATCATTATCATCATGCACAACATTATCACTATCATGAGCAAACTTATCATTAAGAGGAGTAGAGATATTCTTACCATCATCATCATCATCATCTTTTTTAATATTTATAGGAATAGAAATAGGTGATTTAGGAGTAGGGTTTAGAATAGGAGGTTGGTCCTCCAAGAGATCAATAATACCCCCTTTAAATTCATCATCTTTAGCCTTGGAACAATCATGAACTTCATTTTCTGCAATAACAACATCTCTTGCAATGTGCACCTTGTTAGTAGTAGGATCATAAACCCTATAACCTTTAGTAGATTCATCATACCCAACAAAAGTAAAGGGAGAGGATTTAGAATCAAGTTTATGCCTTTTTTGTTTAGGTGTGTGAACATAAGAAATAGATCCAAAAAAATTTAAGTGTTGTAAATTTGGCTTCCTACCGGACCATGCTTCCTCAAGAGTTATATTTTGCAAAGCTTTAGTAGGAGTTCTATTAAGAAGATAAGTGGCACAAGCCATAGCTTCAGCCCAAAACTTGTAATGCATATTTTTGGCATGTAACATACATCTAGCCATTTCCACAATGGTTCTATGCTTCCTTTCCGCCACACCATTTTGTTCTGGTGTATAAGGAACAATAAGCTGATGTTTGATACCAAAAGATCTTAAGTAAGAATGAAAGGTGTTATTAACATATTTAGTACCATTATCTATTCTAAGTATTTTAAGTTTAAAACCAGATTGGCTCTCCACAAACATATGAAATTCAGAAAATGTATCAAGTACTTGATCTTTAGTATGCAAAAAGTAAATCCAAATTCTTCTAGTAAAATCATCCACAAAGGTTAGAGCATACTTTGAACCTTGTATGGATATGTTCTCCATTGGACCCAAAAGATCACTATGAATAAGATGTAACTTATGAGATGCCCTCCATGAAGTACCATGAGGAAAGGGCTCCCTTTTCATTTTCCCACTCATGCACCCTGTGCATGTTAGTTTAGAGGGAACAATATGAGGTAAACCATCAACCATATTAGATTTTTGCATCAAAGTAATATAATCAGAATTCAAATGGCCAAGCCTTTCATGCCATGTATTAAAATCAATATTCACTTTCAAAGAGTACCTTGTAGAGGCAAACTCATAAAACTTAAACAAGTTATCATGATCCATCTTAGCATTAGCAACAACATGATTAGTGTTAGGATCAATAATATAGCACATATCCTTGTGAAATTCAACTTTGTAATCTTGGCATAATTGAGAAACTGAAAGTAGGTTAGATTTCAATTTAGGAACATAAAGAACATTGTGCAACTTTCCATTTGGAACATTAACATCACCAAAACCATCCACTTTGCAACTATGATCATTAGCTAATTGAATAGGAACATTTGTAGTATCAGGTTGCAAAGAATCAAAAATTTCTCTATGAGATGTAACATGATGAGAAGCACCACTATCAATAATCCATTCTAAGGCATGAGAAGCTTTATAACAAATAGTAAAAGCACAACGAGATTGATTACCTTGAGATTTGAAGTTATTTTGATTATTGTTATTAATGGGCTTCTTATCATTTTGCTTTTTGAAACAAACATTAGTTAGGTGACCATCTTTACCACAATAAGTACAATGTGGTTTTTTGTTATGTTGATTATTGTAATTATTGGTATTATTATTGTATGAAGGCCTAGAATTAGACCTATTATTTGAATAATTATTATTATGATTATTATTGTTACGATAGTTATTGTTGTTATTGGAATAATTGTTATTATGATGATTATTATTATAATGATTACTATTAGAAGTATGAGATTTATTATTATGATTTGGAGTTTTAGAAACAAAATCACGTTCAAAGGACTTAATAGTACCAAATTGCAATAATTTAGCCTCTTCTTGACGTAACAAATTTTGAAAGATTGCATAAGTTAAATGAGGAGCTAAAGTAGGAATAGCAAGCTGAGAGTGAATGTTAGTAATAAATTGCTGAAATTCTTTTGGAAGACATTTCTTAAGAATAATTGTAATCAATCTAATATCACTTAAACTAACATTAACACCACTTAGTTGAGTTTTAACTGCATCAAATTTAAGTAAAAAGTCATCCATATTTTTAAAGTCATTATACCTTAAGTCCTCCAAGTTGTCTTGGAGTTGAATCTTACGAGATTCTGAAGAGCTGTCATATGTCTATTGTAGAATGGTCCACGCTTCATGAGCTTTAGTGCAATGTCCAATTAGGACATAAAGATCAGGGATGATGGAGAGACCAATCAAACCAAGGGCTTCCTCATTTTTGGTCTTCCATGCATCTTTTTCTGCTTGTGAAGCAGAGGTAGCGGGTTCAATAGCTGCATCTGTAGCAACTTCAAGTAAATGTTTAAATCGAAATAAAAATGACACATGAGTTTTCCATTGATGATAGTTAGAGCTATTGAGCTTGATTTTTGGGATTAAAGTAGACATGATAAATTAATCAAATTAACTTACACAAAGTAAATAACAGTGTAAATATATAGATCAAGGTTGAGAAAAATAACTTTAACTTGATGTTAACACTCAATATAAGAGGTAATTAAAGATACTAAAAAGATTTAAAAAATTTAATTAAAAATGGTGAAACAATTTTTAATTGCAACGAAATACAGAACCAATAATTGGATTTGATTAAAAATGATATAAGAAGCTTATAACTAAAACGATTTGAGATAAAATGAAATAAAAAAAAGTATGAGGGTTAAATTTTTTATATTTAAACAAAATTTGAATAAACTAAGAATATTTAACAATTAAATTTTTTGTTAAATCAATGAAACAAATTTTAATAGCAATTTAAATAATGAATTAGTAGTTCAAATGAGCTTCTAATACAAAATGAGTACAAGATTAAACCGATATTAAAAGATATAAAAAATTTGTATGAGAGATAAACTTTTGTGTTAAGATATTTGGGTATAACGATTAATTTTATTAAAGAAAGCAGTGATCAGAATGCAAAGTGAAAATTTGAGTAGACCGTGAGTAGGTTTAAAGGACTATTGATAACATATACTTGGTCTCTGAGCTTCCTTTTCAGAACAAACCTAACAATTGAAGGGCAATGATTAAGAAATACAATGATAATAAATGTACTTGACAGAAGGGAGTTGAACGTAAAAAATTTAGCCAATGCCTGCAGTCCATGATTCAACAAGATGCTAAAACCAACCGTTATCCTGCTCGTGTTGTGGGTTCCCAGCACGTGCTTGGTATGCAGTTGCGTATGGTACGAGGACCACCCAATAACATTAGAATGATAATTACTAATGAATGATAGAAATCTAACTGATGATATGAAATAATAACAATGATATGTAACCAATTAATGCGCAAAGGAGAACAAACTGCTGAAAAGATATAATGATAATTCCAGCGGTGGAGATTCAAGGCGTTACACAAGGCGTTACAATTTCTTATACTTGCACTATCTAAACTTGCAATTTCTTATTCCTTCAATTTCTTATTCCTTCAGTTTCTTAGGATTCTATAGTTGATCCAAATTCTAGAATATCAAATTCTTAATTAAATACAATGTATAACGTTCTGTAATGCTCTGCAAAAATATTTATTGCATAACGTTAATGTTTATAACAAAGTTTTTTTTAAAAAAATGTTTATGGCAATGATGAATAAAATGCCTGCAATGATTACCGTCTGCAAAAAAAATGTTAGTATAACCTCTGCTATGCTGCTATGCACAGACAGATACCAAATGCTCAGCCACAGTGACCAGACAAGGGGAGAAAAAAGCACTACACGACAAAGCCTCTGTCAAGAACAGAACTAATGAAGAAACGGAGAGAAAATTTCCAGTGACAAAAGCTGTGCGGATGTATTCTGTAATCTCAGAGATACAAACAAATTCGAGGATAGACCAGTTTTTGACGTGGAAGGTAAAAAAAAACTATGGATTTTTATGCAGAGAAAATCTTACCATATTTGCATTCATGTGGCTCTCAGACATGCTGAATACAAGCCGTAGCAAAGAGATTTCAAAATGAAAAGTAACTCCGAACTTAATCAGTGCTATGCAAGGAGAATAGAAACCAAAATATAAGATAGATATATGAAAGTTATTGATAGATATACATATCAAAGTTGCACAAAATGCAAGACAGAGCTACAAGGATAAGAGCTCTTTGTTATATGTCAATAGATATATGCTAGATAATGATCAAATAGTCAAATCTACTACATGTAATTGCAACAATAATACCATATGCCTGCAAAGAAACAGGAGAAAGCAGCCAGATGAAAACAACTATGTTAAAAAACAACAACAACATCAAAAAGAGATATGAATAAACAAGGATCTGAGAAACAATTGTTAGCAGAGATATAATCAGAAATCTAATGAAGAAAAAGATGAAGCCTGTGAACAAAATGTTAGAAATATAGATTAAGTATATAAATCTAGAGCTAATAGTTACAATGCTGAAATAGAATGAGCTAGCTTTAAAACTAGAAATGAGATTAATAGAGCTTAGATCTGGCGGCAAGCCATCCAGAACTAAGAGATTAGATTAAAAAAAATTAGATTTGTAACAAAAAAACCTGCAAAATAAATATTAGAACAACAACAAGGGCTTGCTCCTTTGAATGGCACCTTCCAACAAAACACTTAAACAAGGATTAGAGAGCTCTGATACCATGTAAGAAGAATGAAAAGAATGAAAACTTAAACAAGAATTAATCCAAGAAAATGAAATGTTGGAAGATTTTACCAAAACTAAAGGAGAGAAGATTGCAAGATCAACCACAAAGTACTTCAAGAATCCAACAATGAGCCAAGAGATTTTGGTAAGGGGAAAAGCAAAGAAAAACCCCTTTGTGAATAAGAATATGGCAAAAAGCCTAAAGGATGAGAGCAATGAGCTCAATACAATAATGAGAGCAATGAGAAATTGAGAGAGAGAGGAGAATATTATTGAAGCAAGTGTGAGAGATACATCTCTTAAGTAGAGATGAGTGGAGGAGTTTTGCATGTAACTCCCTTCTCCTATGGATGCCACATTCCTATTGTGTGTGTGACAAATGTGTGATTCCTCTTAAGGAGGAATATCTATTTTCCTTATTAAAGGAAATACAAAATAGTGACATGTCCTCTTACATGGACTAGAGGACAAATACAAATAAGGATACCTTGGTTTATCCTTTTAATTACATATTTTCAACCAAGGAAAGATTAATTCTAACAATATTGAACTATATCATATGCAGATATGGGATACCTCATTCCATAATCATAGATAATGGTGGACAATTCAAGAACAAAGATCTAGATGATCTATGTGCCAAATTCAAGATCACACAACATTGGTTATCTATCTATTATCCTCAAGGGAATGGACAAGCAGAGGCTTCTAACAAGAATCTATTGAAAATCTTGCATCGTACAGTTAATAAAATAGGAAGAGACTGGCATCTCATGATCAATCTAGCTCTCTGGGCCTACAGAACAAGTATCAAAATGCCCACTGGGGCTACACCTTTCACTTTAGTTTATGGGTCTAAAACGGTACTACCTATTGAGGTTGAAATCCCATCACTAAGAATCATAATGCATGGTCTAGTAACTGATGATGACTACAAAGTGTCTAGGTTGCAAGAACTTGAACTACTAGATTAGCGCTGACAAGCATCATATGATCATCTCAAAGTATATCAGAAGAGAATGTCTAGAGGTTACAACAAGAAAGTCAAACATAGAGAATTTCAGGTTGGTGATCTAGTCTTGAGAGAAAATCCTAAAAATCAATCACATCGAGAATGCAAGGGGAAGTTTGAACCCAACTGGCTGGGCCCCTTTGTAATCACTACTACTTTTGGCTCTAGTGCCTATCAACTCTCAATGACTGAAGGAGAACAGCTCCAAGAACCAATCAACGTTCTCCATCTGAAGAAATTCTATGCCTAAGGCATTCAATCTATGGTAAAATGTCTTGAAAAAAATCTTAAAAATCTTTAAAAGTCCTGAAAAAATGAACATCTTGGTGAAAACCTAGCAATAGGTGCCTTGATGATTCACAAAAAAAGTAAAAAATATCAAAAGTACAAAAAAAATTAAAATGAAAAATACAAAAAAATGAGAAAAAGAAAAAGTGCCTTGGTGAAAACCTAGAAACAAGCACCTTGGTAGCAAAAATAGAATCTATACCAAGATGGTGAAAATTGTGCAAACGGGTGCCACTTGTTTCAAAACACTCCATCTATCAGCGCAATCTTGGTCTTTCCCAACTTTCAGTCTTGCTTTAGTTTTTACATATCTCCCGGTTTGTTTCTGCATTTTCAATTTTCAATAAGTCAATCTGTACACCAATCAGCTCAAGCATCTATATCCTATCAACGCTTAACACTTGGGGGTAATAAATGTCACATCCTATGGCCTCCAATGTATCTTAGATGTATCATATCTAGTCAAGGTCCTTTGAAGCTTCAATTGAGTCAGTCAATTTGTCTTATCTCCAAAAAGGATTTTGCATCAACAACAACACAATCAAACACAAACTGAAAACAATCTATGCTTTTTACATGCTTTTATCTCCTTGTATGCTTACTGATTTGCATTAAGGATTTTTGCATATTATGTCCTTTTGAGCTCTTCGATGATGTCCTTTACAGGATTTAGAGAGTGATGACTAGGGGCATAATCTTTTCTTTGTTTTCTTCTTGTATGTGAAAATCTAACAACTTTGGAAATTTTGGATTGAAATGGTGTCCGACTGTAAGAGCCTCTATCTCGAATTGGATGGCCATACGTACCTCGACCATTGATACCCAAAAAAATTCAAGGAAGTTTGATCTAACTATTGTCTTTTTGAGTGAGTTCTTTCTCCTACTGTGAAATACGTTCTTACCTAAGGATGTGAACGATAAAGGGTCACTATGAGTAATTCACATAGGATTTTGAATGATCTCTTGACTACTTGATGTGTTGCATCGCAAGGCATATTCTGGTCATCACAACGTTTATGTTTTGATGCTTATACAAATTGCTATATCAAAATGGACATGATATTCAGGTCATCCTAGTGTTTATGCCTTGGTGCTTATATCTAATCTGACATTCCAAAAACAAAATCAATATTCATATGTCCATGGTTTCATAATCAGTGGGTGTTGTATTGATTCTTGCGTATACAAATCGATATTCATATGTCTATGGTTTCATAACTAGTGCGCATTGTATTGATTTATCCAGTTACCTAAAAATTCAATGATGAGAATGACCGACACATGATCAGTGACTAGGTCCTAGGTCTTAGGTTGCATTTCATTCTACATGTCTCTTTGCATTCTGCATGTTTGCATGATCTCACAATGGTTGGCTAAACTTCAATGCTTAAATGATTCTTCAAATCACATCTTCAAATCTAACAAGAGTTGAATCTCACACGAAGGTCCATCCAATGAAATAGAAAGTAGAATCCTTTTTCGGGATCAAAATTGAAATCTGAGATCATTTATATTATTCACTACTTGCATAATCAACCTTCAATCATCAAAGAAATCTAGAATTCAACTTAACTAATTATCTTACATCAAACTATCAAAATTTCAACTTGGTCACCCATGGTCAACTCATGGTTTCACCTAGTCAAACTTGGTCTCCAAGACCTCTAAACGATGCAGAATGCATTCTTGAAAGTGTTTAACCACTTCTCCAATCAATTAACATGCTTCTAAACTATCAACCTTGACTTTTCTTGTCAGATTTCAATTTTAATCCTGAAGGGGGCATGGTATTGCATATCATTCCAAGTATTGCATATCATTCAAAGTCTGTAATCTAAAGCTAAAATCATATCTTTCCTCAGTAATCGAGACAACAACCACGTCTAGTTGTTGATTCATCAAAAGACCTCATCGCTTAGGGCAAATCAATCATCGCTTGGGGCATATTAGATTCATCAAGATCCATATCAATCTAGTATTCTCTTAATCTTGTAAACTATATCAATTTTTTTTTGCAACCATCGAGTCATTAGTGTTATTTCCTTGGTTCTTCATAACTGAAGGGTTCATTGTGATACCAATGTGATTCTTATCAACAATCGGGTCTGGAATCAATCACTCACTTCTTCGCAATCATAAGGTTCAGAATCAGGTGTTTTGACACTTTTTCGCAATCATCTGTTCATTTTCTATTATAGTTAACATTATCTTTGGTCATTCAGGACCTATTATATTCATATCAAATCTTTCAATCAGCTTTTGTCTCATATCAATTTCAATTTCAAACATCAGTTTCAACATCATACACAAACTGTCTTTGAACCACTGCGCTTCGCATAGTAATTCAAAGAGGGGAAAAATGTAATACCCCAAAAATGGGCTATAGGTTCATTAACCTCCTACATCGACATATCGAATGAAATGGACATCGAAGTCCTAACCAAAGGCACATCTGAACATTATCGAATCCTAATTGATTATCATAAATTCTGCATCGAGAAATATTCCTAGTAATATTCCTAATTATCCTAATTATCTTTGATTTAATGATTATTTGGTGATAAATCCAATTTATCCTAAAGTTTGATTAATTGAATATTCTCAATATTTAATTAATTAGATTTAATTATGCCACTTAATTGTTTAATTGAAGTTAATTCTATTTATTCCTAAATTGTATTATTTAATTTTGACAATAAATCCAAAATCCTATGAGTAATTGATTAAATTCTTATTTAATTAATTAAAGCAAGTTGTCAATTTTTAATAATATTGTTTTTGAATAAAAGTTTGAAAAATAATTGATTAACCCATAAATCAATTGTTTTATTTTTCAAAATCAGTTAAGTTGGAAATAAATCACTTTATTATTAAATTAATTCATAAATAAAACATGCACAATCAAAAAAGCAGACAACTATCAATTATCAATTAAATCTAAACTCTATTTTTGAGTTGAACTCTGCTTTTGCATGTTTTTGTGAGTTAATTATCCTTTATTTAAAAATAACTCAAAAATCAACCTGAGTTATTTGAGTGATTTATGGCTTTTTTCCATGCACCTCCAAAGCCCTAGATTTCTATAAATTAAGGCTTCAGCTCTTCATTATCGATCCATCCACGAATTGCACACTCATGCTGTCGAATCAAAGACTGAAGAATCGATCTTGAGAATTCAAGTTGTTGTGATATTTTCATTGTTTTTGCATAATATCCATATCATTTAGAATATTATTGTTAGATCATTTTAGCATATCAATTTTCATATTAGTATAGATTCATATCAAGTTTTCATTATCATAATTGTACAGAAAAACCAAAAAAAAATATAGATTAATAGCATCTGATTCATATCTAGATTTTGCATTCAAATCCTTCATTTAGGTGTCGTCAAGGTCACTGATCTCGGTATAATCTAAGAATACATACTCGCATCTACTAGAAGGCAGTAAATCACCTGGTTAGTTTAGTTTTTCATTTATTGCACAATTTTGATTTCAACTAACCTCTAATATTTTACTGAAGTGTTGTGTCTACAGATCAGGTACAAAATTCACACACACAACTCTAGGGTCCAATCTTCTCAGAGGCATCCTTAAAGATAAGAGAAACCCTTTGCAATAAACCCTACACTGGCCACCTTGTGGCAATCTCCAAGTTGTTATGCAAGTCAGATCTCAACCTGCCACCTTGTACAAACAACTAGGGCAAGATCCACAAGTTCAGTGCCACAGATCTGCAGCCTAAATCATATGATCTCTTCACCAACAAGATCAACTTTGCAAGATCAGCCTTGCTAGGTGAACCTTCACTCCAACAAGATCAACTCAGCTCTGATACCACCTAACGCAAACCAAGGCAAAGAGGATCCAATTAAGGATAGTCCAACCTTGTAGCTTCAAAAAAACATAGCGAATAACTCAACACAACAAATTTTTTCAACTCAAATTTTCATTAACATGCCCTGCTATAAGGCCTTCCGAGTTAGGGCCAATTATAATTAGAAGTAATTTTGCAAGATCAACAAGATCCAATACAACTCTAGCTAGTTTATCTCTAAAAAGAATCAACAATTGATGAAAATCCTAAGGTAGATCTGAACTTGAGCTTGCAAGCCTCAAAGAAATCTCCTTGCTTCCAAGCCTCAACCATTAGCTCTGCTACAAAGAAATCAAACTGATCTGCAAGATCTCATAGGATCTTTTCCACAACTTCACCACTCAAATCTGCTATCAGAATCTCCTATCTGATCATCCAGATTTGCTTTTAGAACCTTTGATCTGACTGCCTAAAACAACTACCCAAACATCCTATAAATACTAATCATCAGCCACAAGTCGGTTGGATGAAATCATTAACTCCTAATAAATATTAAATGCAAAACAAGTCAGCTCTCAAACAGCCTTACAATAATTAAATCCAACATGTTAGCCTGTAACAATAACTACCAACAACAAATGCACCAAGTCAGCCCAACAAATCATACAGAATTCTAGTCGGTAAACCAAAAAAATTGAGCACCAGTGAAATAACCGAGCATGCCAAGCATCACCGAGCACCAGTGTCGACCAAGCACCGCAGGCATCATCGAGTAACACTTCCACCGAGTGCCAGAGATTACTGAGTTCTCTTCAGCGACCGAGCTTCCTTCAATGACCAAGGTCATCAGTCAAGGCTGCAACCGAGTAACACCAGCCAAACACACACCTCCCATGCAGATTCATAGAGTACCCTAGAATGCCCCTGCATCAAATTCAGTACTTAAGCATTCAAGTTTAACCACTTGAGGTGATCATGGATAAGGGAGAAATGAAACATCTGAAAAAGAATCTTGAAGCTTCTCTTGAAGACCTTGACAGATCTGAAAAAGAAATTGAAGAACTAAAATAAAAAGTCAGTGATTCTCAAGAAGTCATCAAAAGACTAAGAAAAGATTTGAAAGATTGTTCAAAAAGTGATTTAGGGAAGATGGTCAAAAAGCTAAATGAAGAGAACACATCTCTGAAAGATCAGATTGAAGAGCTAGATGAAAGCTAACTAACAATCAAGAATTTTATGATGAACATATCAAGGAGAACCTTCAACTAAATGAAGAATTGAGGAAAGCAAACATGGAAATCTTGGAGTTAAGAAACAACAAAGAAAAGTTGGTATCTGAATTGAAAGAGGCAAAGAATCACATTGATAAATTACATACAAGCAAGGATCTGATTGAATCTCAGTTATATGCTCAGAAACTTAAAGGAGATACCAGTGGCATTGGCTTCAATGAAGCACAAAATCAGATTGACAACATGTGAGCAAGAATGAAAGCACCAGAAGACACCACAGATGCCAAGAAGACTGAAAATCAGACTAAAGATAATACTGAACCATCTAAAGATGAGTGCAAGCTAGTAGACCAAACTTGTTATGCATGTAACAAGCATGGACATATAGAAAGGAATTGTAAAGAGGTAAGACCTTTCAATGGTTATTGTTATTCATGCAATAAATTTGGTCATAGAGCTATGAATTGTAAAACAAGTCAAAAGAACAAGACTCAGAAAAATTAGAGAAAACATAATCAAACAAATGCAAGAATTCCTCAGAGTATTACATGTCAAATATGTAATTATAATGGTCACTCAGCAAGACAATGTAAAATGGTAACCCATATCAATGCACCAAGGAATTTAAGGGCTCCAGTTATTTGTCACTCATGTAACAAGGCTGGACACATCTCAAAGTTTTGTAGATCAAGAACACAAAGTCAGGAAATCCCTAAAAAGCTAGAAGAATCAATATTAGATACCGAAGGAGAAGTCAAGTTTGTGAAAGCTACAAAAGATGTGAGCTTGATTTGGTCAGAGGAAAAGAAAGATAAGGTTGATGAGTATGTATTGGATGCATCCATAGTGGACGCACCCTCTACATCTAGATGAATGACCCTCAAGGTCACATGGGGAGCTAATTTAGTTCTAGACCCCTGCGCAACTGGTATACTCACCCTCAGAGTATGTGCCTATGGATTTAACATCTTGGAGACAATATGATGCTATGTGCAAGAGCACACTGCTTGATCGATTGCAGGATGGAAGTTGGAAAATCTAAGTAAAATTTTGGTTTACCCGGCAAGCATTAATGGTAGAATTTTCACTTTAAAGCACATAGAGACTTACAGATCACTCATTGCATTCAAGTTAGAGTGATTGGAGATCACAGAAGCCCTAGCAGTTGATTGTGAAGTATTGAAGCTTGATTCACCAGTGAAAGAGTGTGTTTGATCGGTTGTGAAGCCCTAATCCATCGCGACAATTTAGAAGTTCTTGGAAACCTATTTGAAGTGATAAAAAAGTAAGTTATGGCTACTCATGTTGTGTTTGATGTTACGGAGAGGAAAAGATATATTTTCAAGAGGCATCCTTTTAAGTCTACCCTAGATGACTTAGAAGGTGCATTCTCTAGAACCCCTATGGGTGTCATTCACATTGAAGACATTTGTGCATACATTTACTATAAGAAGGAACCAGTAGGACTTGACGGGATAAGAGTGCACATTGAAACTATGATAAAGCCATAAAAAACCTTCCTTGATGAGTTCACACATCTAGAAGACCATCCCATTGTTGAGTATGCTACGGCATATGAATTCTATGAATCAAAGTGGATCAAGATCCTATTAAGAAGAATTTGTGATGACCTATTTTGGATAGATGAAGTCCCAATAAGAATCACAAGAGATCTTCTGGCAGGCAAGGATGTGAGAAAACTAGTAGAACGGGAATGTAAGTCAAGAAGTGATAGGCACAAAATGACAATTGAGCCTATAGAGGAGAAAGACATCAAATTGATGTCCATGATACTAGGTTATCGATTTCAGCACACCAACAAGGTGAATAGTGTGTCCACAACCACTATTCTTGTAGTAATAAGACTTGTCAGAGAAAATGGTGAGTTCAATCTTGTGAGATCTTGCACGCACAACTAATTGATAACATTAGAGCCATCAAACATGATCAAACCAAAATATTTAGGTTTGGGTCTTTGATTATCTACATGTACTTCCATATAGTTGGAAAGGTCTCAAATTTGTACTTAGATAAGAGTATGCCTACAATGCCTCAAATATCTCTCAAGGCATCTACTGAGAGCACATTGAAGGATTACATAACGCTAGAATTGAAGACATTCAGGGCCAAAGTGCAAATGAGGTATAGGATACCAGAGAGTATTGTAGAGAAATACAAGGACAACATTTTCTTTATGGTAGAAACTGATACAACTTGTATGGAAGCAGTTGAACCAAGAACAAAGTGGATCCATCCACTTGGGTATGAAGTTGAGGAACAAATCTTGGAAGCCTATGCACAAGTACTTCTATCAATGCCTAAAGACCTTAATGAACCTAGATGGGGGACTTATGAAGAAAAGACAAGAGAAGTTGATGCAGTTCTTAAATGTGCAACAGCAAAAAGGAAAGCATCAAAGATTACTTCTGAGATACTCATAATTCATGGAGTAACTCAGGTAGACCTAGACAAAGCAAGGGAAGAAAAGATAGCATTGGAGATTGAGAGCGCATCCACAATGGAAGCAAAAATTGATGATCCTAAACTAAAGAAAGTCAAGATTGAGAAAATTGAAGATCCAAAGGATAAACAGGGTAAAACAGATGTTATCTCTCTTGCACCCAAAGTGACAATTGATCTAACATCACCTCCTGAGTATAAGGCAATGGCCAAGAGGAAGAAGGAAACCAACACAAGTCATCCATCCTCAAGGACACCCAGAAGTAAGAAAAATGCTCAAGCACCTCTAGAGGTAGGTTTTAGACCTAGTCTTCAAGTTTTGAGAACAAGGATTGTTGATGAAGGCAGATTAGATCAGATAGGAAATTTTTATGAGATGTATAGTGAAATTGAAAAATCATACATTCATGGAATGATCATAAAACATATGATTAAGTTCAAAAAGATAGTCTTGGAACTTAAGATAGTCATCCTGGATAGTGTTTGGAATATCTTGGAATCCCTAAAGAAATAGGCTATTGAAGAAGATCTTAGAATAAGGGAAAAGATTATAGATGAAAGCCTATCGGTGTGTTCCTTAGAAGAGAAAATAATTTTTTTAGATCTAGTGAAGCCACATCTAAGAACAAAGCTAAGAACATTACACAATGGAAAAGAACTTTGAGTTGACAGCCAAAGAGACTGAGAAATCTTTTGAGAAAGTTTTCCTGAATAGGCATATGTATCCACCTACTGTGCCCACAACACAAATTCCCTCCAAGGAAGAAAAGGTGGCAGAGACCACAAATGAACCAATGGTAGGTCCCCAGGACTCAACACCTACAGTTGTAACACATACAGAGGCAGTAAAGTCTGTGCCCATGAAAGAGACACAAAAAGATGATACAATCTTTATTGATAATGTAGAGATTGCAATGGAGGCCACTCATGACACTGACTTGGATAAGTTCGAAGAAGCCTTTGTGAGCACACAAGAGGTTGAAACTCTATGCGGTGACAATTCACCCAAGCTACAAGAAGAAGTACTAATAGAAGATCTAGCAAGTGAAGAAGAAGAGAAGGAGACAAAAAAAGAGAAAGAAAAGGAAGAAGAAGAGAAGGAGATAGAAAAAGAAATAGAAAAAGAGGAAGAAAAGTTAGAAGAGGTAAAAGGAAGTGAGCCAACAAATGAACCATCTATTGAAATGACAATTAGAGTAAAACAAGAAGTGATAGACAGCACTCCTATCACTCCCTTACCCCCAGCATCATTGTTGACAAGGTTGACACCAGACACCTCAAACTTAGACTCATGGGGAGAAGAAGACCTGATCAAGATTAGTGTCTTAGCTATGGAAAAATCAAAAGAGAAACAAGTAATAAGGAACCCTTTGTTTTTTTAATCAGTCAACATTTTGAACAGCCTATTACCTTCAGACAAGAAATTGTCTAAGGTCCATATAGTTGATGATGTTAGCACCATCCTTACAGCCTTCAAGACTAACTTCTCTAGCTTGGAAGAATCTGCATCTCAAGTAGCAGAAGAGAAATACATGAAAAAGATATTGAGTGAACTGGTTAGTAAATTTACACTTGACCTAAGTTCATTAAAGGTTGGTCAAGCATCTTTGAAGGAGTTTTTTTCAAAGGGAAGGAAGATCATTGCAGATTGTATGAATCAAGATAAGCTAACTGCTGATCACTACAAGACAATCTAAGAAGCAGAAGAAATGATTGACAAAGTAAGGAAATGAGTATAAGACCCCTCCACTGATGTGAACATGTGCAATAATGTATACCAGGGGCAGATAGACAAGATAGAAAAGGCAGAGAAAGAGATGTCTAAGATAAGGGCAAGGCAGACACAACTCAGAAATGCTCTTGCGCCCTCTCTAGATATTCTAAATCAGAACATCAAGGAGATCGATGCCACTATGGTGACATATGATCAAGGTCCTAGTACAGACCTAGAGAAGATGGAGAAGCTGCAATATGCATTATGCACCCATCTACAGATTTTCAAAGCACTGATAGCATTCTGGAAACAAGAGATCCAAAATTTGTAGATAGCATATCTAGATGTCCTAACACTGTAAGTACTTATAGATACATTTTTGGAGCACCTTTATCATTAATGTCAAAGGGGGACTATTGTATAGAATATGGAGTCCTATATATATAAAGAAGATGCATAGTAAAGAGTATAAGGGAGATATAAGTTAGAGTATGTTAAAGAGTTTTTGTATAAGGGTACAGTTAGTAACTTTGCCATATTCCTTTGTTGCCATTAATGACAAAGGGGGAGATTTTTGGAAAGTTGATTACACTATTGTCTATGACTATATTTAGTGTTTTCATTATGGCAACAAAGTCATAAAGTGTTTTGGAGTGAGCGCACATTATCAGAAGATCAGAATTTGGTTAAGTACAGAAGACTGGACAGTTAACAGAGCACCAGTAGATCAGAGCATCAGCTCATATGCATATGATAGAGTTATGGTATGCGCCCTAGAAGATAAGTTGGTAAGAGTGTATTCATACTTGGTCTAAGAGCGCATGATCAGAAGATACAGTATGGTGAAGATACAAAAAGTTGAAGTAGCACAGACAGTGAATGCCAGAAAAGAATAGAGTATGCAACCAACTGATGATAATTTGATTAGCGATGATACTATTATTTTGTAAAGGTTATGCACCTATTGTAATTAAGTTGTAGACATGTAATTATGTTTATTTGTAAACATGCTTGAGCCAATTCACTTGGAAGTGTTGTATGTAATTGGTTATAGGCCGACCTAGTTAATTATTTTGGTAGCGCATATAAATATTAGATGCACCTTTATAATAATGCATGGGAGATGACATAGAGACAATATAAGTAGAGCAAAAGTGTGCGAAGAGAAGTAAGAATGTATTAGAGCTTTGCAAGAGGTCAAAGCATCAGCGCATCAAAGGAAATGATCAGACAAGCAGTGTCACAGCACCAGTTCATCTAGCAGATATAGTGTGTATCTGAGATCAGAAGGTTGTAGCCTTCACCACTTGATCAATGAGCTCTAGGAAAGTGTGTCCCCACCCCTAACAGGGTTATTGTAAAAGACTCCTAATAGGGTTTGACCCTTGACAAGGTCACTATACTAAAATCATTGTAAAGAACAACTCCTAACAGGGTTGCAGATCTTCTAACAAGGATCATAAGACACTATTGCAGTTCTTAGTGGGTGTCAATTCCCACCGGGGTTTTTACCTATTTGGGTTTCCTTGTAATCATATTGGTGTTATGTGTTTTGTTTATGTATCTTGTTTATGTTGATATTCAATTTAGTACTTAAGCATTCAAGTTAAGTTTCAAGAGTAAAGTAAAAAGATTAAATATAGTGAACACTGATTCACCCACCCCCCCACCCTTAGTGTTCCCATTCCTAACAGTTTCTTTGTTAACTTCCTCATAGTTTCCTCCCATTATCAAGATTGTCCTCCTCTTTGTTAACAGTTTCTTTGTGGTTGCGAGAAGGATGGCCCTACTATTCTAAGGGGCTTCTGGGTGGCCCCGGTAGGGAGAATGTTGGAACATCATCAAATCACTCGACCTCTGCTTCATCACATCACCCCTTTTCAAAATTTCTTTGAAATAATCTTCATCTTTAATGTCACAGAGCTTTCTTACATAGTTCTCTCTTATATTTTTATCTTCTTCTACTGCTCTTTTCTTTATGTTCACTAACTTTTCAAATAATTCATCAGGAATCTTTTCTTGAATACTATCAAACTTTTTATCAGCCAAAATGATATGCCTGACAGCTGCATTTTCTAAGTTCAATTTCTCAGATTAATTGTATATCTCATAGTATTTGTTCATTTTAGAGAAATCTCCTTCATTAATGATTAGGGCATTTACTTTTTCTATATTTGGCTTCCATTTCTTCTTACTGCCTCCAGTATCTTCATCATATTTTACTTCAGATACTTTTCTTTGCACTGAGGTAACTATTGTTTTATGTCTCTTTCCTGGTCCACTTGCCATTTCTTTTACTCTTTTAGCTGGTGGAGTGGTGGAGGTTCTAGTTGATTTCCTTATTTCCTGTACCTCTTCAACTTTTACCACTTTTTCTAAATCCTAAATATCCTCAGCAACTCATGATAGGGGTGGAACAGATAAAACTTATTTTTGTCCAATGTCTCTAATTGTTGCTGCAGTCTGGTTCGCAACTAAAATTTCATGTTCTTTCATTCTAGTATCCTTAAGAATCTTCTTAATAGTGTTGTCAACTCTTTTTTTGGCCAACTTCTCTTCATGCAGAGACTTTGTGGAGTTAAAGTTCTCCTCATAAGTTCCAAATCTAGAGATGTTCATATCCATCTTGAATTTAAGCAATCTTGTCACATATTCTTCTACCTCAACTTTTGAAACTTCATATCCAAGAGGATCTATAAACTCAACTCTCAATTCAAATGCTTCAATAAAAGTAAAATCAGTGTCAACCATAAAACATATTTCATTTTTGTACTTCTCTACAATAACTTGTGGAATCCTTGACCTTTTCTTCATTTGATTTTGAAATGTTTTGATTACCAAGGTTGTGCCCTCCTTAACCTTGTCTATAGGGTGTCTCAGATACACCTTGTTGATTATGTCTGTAGTATTCATGTTATCATTCCAATCTTCTCCAATAATGTATGGAAATCTTCTCAATAAATGAAAAAACATGTATGTTATCAGAGATGAGAATCTAAATTGTGAGTTCTTGGTTTTCTTTATCTTCTCAAGGTTCTCAAACAAATGAATTCTTAAGATTTCACACATATCTATTTGAACTTTATCAATGCACATCAAATATCTTGCATGAACCATTCCAGATGCCATGTCATCTTCTCTAGGGTTTGCATAAAACTTAGATGTTAAGATCTTGCAAACAAATCTAACATCATCTTGTAATATCTTGTTGATTACTATCCCTCTACTATTATAGGATGACTTGGTGTTGTCCAATATAGTCTTCTTTACATTTTTCTCATTAAAGGGTATGACTCTAGTTTTAGACAAACTGGTTACCTCGTGAATTAGGTCTGTAGTGATATCTATCACTCTCTTATCTAGCCAAAACCTCCCATTGTGAATTCTGCTTAAAATGATTTTAGTGTATTCATCATCATCAAATTCATAGTGCAGTGAATACTTCACAATTTCATTATCCTTTAGATGTTAAAACCCTACTTTCAATGACATATCCTAATTATATAACTTATCATATTCCTTAGTCATATTACTCTCACTAAGGGTTTCAAATTTTCATCTTAGATAACTTCTTACATCCTCTAAATGTAAAACTTCATTTGGTACGGACGATAATGCAAGACTAGGGTCTTCTTCTAAGGGTTCTACTGGTTCCCTTTTAATTCTAGGTCTAATAGTATCCCTTACATGGTGAATAAGTGATACATCCATGATTTCTACAAAATCTTTAATTTCTTGATATATTTTCTCAGTAAAATACCTCAAATTCATGATTTAGGGCTTTGCATAGATCTAGCACAAAATTCTTTACCAAATCTTGCAAACTGATCTCAATCTCCACTGTATTGATCTCCTTATCACTTGTAGTCACTTGAATAATCAAATAATACCAATCATAAGCTTTTAATCTTACAATCTTTCAAGATTCTAACATCGCATTCAATTCTTTTGTCACTTCTTTCCAAAAATTTGTTCCTGCTTTCCTGCAAAACTTCACACTTCTCGCGAACTTGCATACATTCATATTAGCTCATGTGCTCTTAACCATAGCATCATTATATCACATACTACCTTACATTAACTCTGCAATACTCAATTCATTCTATACTAATTTTTATATTATCCTAAGTTCCTATTCTAACGCATTCTTTATGAATTAAGTTCTTTGAGATGGGTTAGGAAGTGATTCACACTTACTATCAGATACTTCACTTGTCTGATTACCTTGTGTACTGAGTGTGTCCACTTGATCTATGGCTTTAACAAATTTCATTTCTTTTGAATTACTATAGCATCCTTTCTGACTGTTGCTTGCATTCTCATTTCTTCTTGTATAGCTTCTAGGATTAAGGTTTCTTATGTTGTTCATTCTGCAAAAAAATCCTGTTGTATGACCAAATTTGTTACATATCTGGAAAACTATCCATTATTTCCATATCTCGGTCATGTCTGACTGATTTGTGATCTGCAATTCCTGGCAATGTGTCCAATCTTGTTGCATCTATAACACACAACTCCATTTCTTCTGTTCATATCTTTAGTAGGTCTCTTATCTGCATGGTTAGTATCTCTAAACATTCTACTACTATTATTATCATTAGATCTAGGTTTCTTACATTCAATAGCTCTATGTCCAAAACCATGACAATCATAACAATAACCTTTGAGAGATTTGAATTTCTTACCTGTGCAATCTTTCTTCATATGACCAAAATTATTACATGCAAAACATCTACCTTTGAATTCTCTTTGTGTATCTTTAGGTGGTTCATCTTCTTTAGGTGGATTAGGTATGTCTTCAGATTTGTTAACTTAATCAAATTTCTTTTCATCTTTGTTCTCAGAGACTTTCAGATCTGGTTCCTTGATTTCTTCACTTATCTTAGATGAGTTAAATCCAAGACCATTTTTATCATAAAATCACTTTTGATAAGACATTTGTTCATTAATCTTCTCAGTGGTGGAATACAGTTTCTCAAGATGTTGTTTAGACTGTGTCAATTCACCTTTCACAATTGTATTATACTTTTCAAGTTCAGCATACTATAATTTGGTTTTCTCAAGTTCATGTCACTTTATAAAGTTTAGACTTTAGATCTTCATTTTCAGATTTCAGATTTGATTCACTCTTGTTGTTTCCATCTTTCAAACTTAACTTCAGATCTACAATCTTTAATTCATGTTTAAGGATCTCATTTTCTTTCTTCAGATTTGAAATTTCATCACAATCTTCAATTTGAATTGTAGGTTCTTTCTTTGATTTCAGTTCTTCCAACTTTTCTTTTAGCTTTTCAATGAAGCTCTTCACATCATCATATTTCCCTTTCAGAGTATCTCTTTCCTCAATAAGAATATCAATTTGTTCAAGAGCTTCTTCAAGATTCTTTTGTAATTGATCCATATCCATAGAGATCTTACTCAAGCTTCTAGGCTTTCTCTGAATAACTTTCTTTCGAGTAAAAAAGTTTTGATACCAATTGTTAGAAATAGGGAATACTGAGAGGGGGGGGTGAATTAGTATTCTACAAAGTTTTACTATTGCCCTATTATGGATATAACAAATCAACTTGATGCTTGCAAAACAAAGTAAACTAAATAGCATGCAAAGCAATAAACCAAATGAACTCATAACACCATGTTTGTTCTTGAGGAAAGCCTGGCTAAGGGAAAACCCTAGTAGGGATGATACCCACAACTAATCCACTAATCAAAAGTATCCGATTAAGGATGTTGACCCTGTTAGGAGTATATTACATACATATAGTGTCTATGTCCTAATTAAAGGACTCTAGGCCTTGTTAGAAGCCTCAACCCTGCTAAGAGTTGGTATACAAAATAGAATGATTACAGGATGAGCTCATTGCCCAAATATGTAATGTAAAATGATATCTGATTAGAAAAGGTAAGGTACATAACCTTTCACTGTTGCTGAATAGCTTTCCTATTCTGATTTAGCTTTCTAGCTTCTTCGCTTTCATATACAAAGTATGCTTTCTTTCTTCTTTTACAACATATATCTTTGCATCATATCATTACATTATCTTATTAAATCAAGCATATGTCTTTGCTTCACATGCTTCTTACATATATACAAGTTATTAAGAAAAATTACTTTACAGCTAGCTTTATAAAGCATAAACTCAAAACTAACTTTAGCTTCCCAAGAGTTAACATCTAGGATGTCATCCCTTGTATGGTTAATTCATTATTTTGATAAACAAAATAATCCCTTAACTATTTTACTTTTTCTATCTTCTTACTCTACTCAGTCGACTTTAACTCTGTTTCAGTAACCTTGCAATAACTTTTTCTGTACATGTCGTACAGACTTGCGCTTCCAAATGTGTCTGTTTCATATATAGAATTATCCATGTTCAAGTGTGCATGCACTAAACCTGCTTCTATCAACATCACAATCCAAAACTATCTCTAGTTAGACTGGAAAATACTGCTTATACTTAGACAATTGTACTTGTGCTCTAATATAAATGCTTTCTGTCAAAGTGTGATCTTCATACTGATTATATGTTTCCATAATGACAACAACTTGATATTCAACTCAGACAAATTTCCAATAGAAACATTTCAATGGTAACTTGCCTTTGTACTTTCCTTTACCTCTAGGTAGTCAGTTAGCCAGTAGTGCTTCCAATTCTTCCTACTTGTTTTCTTCATTCAGAATATTGTCATACTCACTTCCATATGAATTACTATGATTTCCTCTTTCTCTTCTTGATGATCCAATGCTTACAGATGACTTGAAGGTAGTTTCAATGGTCGGTAGACTATTATCATAATTTCTAAGCTCAAATGAGGTCATCTTACCGATTAAGGCTTCAAGAGTGACAACATTGTTCAGTATAGATCTCAATTCCTAAATTGCAGATACTCTAATAGAATATTTAGAAGAAAGAGTTCTAAATATTTTACTTACCACTTTTTCATTCGTCAATATTCCACTAGCACCTCTGATAGCACTAACAACTTCCTTGATTTTGTTGCTATATTGTGTGATGTTCCTTTTATCCTTCATCATCATTTCATCATAATTTCCTCTTAGACTATCAACCTTAGCTTCTTATACATGTTTATCTCCTCCATAGATAAGTGTTATCCTATCCCACATCTCTTTTTAATTAACACAATCCTTAACATCATTAAATTCAACATCGGAGAGGGAAGATGTAATCACTATCATAACCAAGTTGTGTTCCTGCTTTTCTCTCATCTGATCAATTGTCAAAGGTTTGGTAGGTGGTGGAGTGTAGTCATTATCCAACAGATTTAGTGTAGATTCTCCAATCCCGGATAGATACAATCTCATTCTTTTTTCCATGTAGAGAAACTTTCTTTTTTTCAACTTAGGTACTTCTCTCTTATACATCTTCAGATCTTTTGCTCAAGTCTTTTAAACTTATCTCTTCAAATTACTTGGCTCCAATACCAATTGTTGGATTACGAAGAGGGGGGGTGAATTAGTAATCCATGATCCCAAATACCTTAACTACATTTCTCTGATTAACTCAGTAGTAGCTCGGTAATACACAGTTCATTATTTATCGACAATAGTAAATAAACTATAATAATCAGTAAATCATTCACAACATTTAACACAACTATTTAACAAGGAAACCCAACTTTGAGAAAAACCACTATGGGAATTGTCACCCACTAAGAAAATACTCTTCTGAAGTACGCCTGATTAAGAGCCAATCTGGTTAAAAATTAGAATACACACTGTTAGGTGTGACCCAGTCAAGGGATTTACCTCAGATCTACTGGGATCTTCACCTTGTTAGGAGTGGCCTTGTTCGAGGGCTTCAAACACTATTTAGAATGTCACCTTTTTCAAGGATTTTACAATAAGACTATTAAGTCCACTCTGCTAAGAGATTTCTTTGTTACAAATGCTAGTAAGTAACACTAAATAAATTGACTTGTAGATTTGCAACTATCTTTGCTCAATCATATCCTTGTACGCCATTCTATCTTTACTTCAATTCTTCATTATCCACTGGCATCAACACTTCATCAAATCTTTGTTTTCCCACTCAGAATCTCTTTGTTCCTTCTTTACTGCAATAGTTTATAACCCTTCAACTATTCATTTTTCCAGCTATTTGTCCATACAAGATCATCCTTTATATAGATAAATTTTTCCTCTTAATCTCCTCTATTATGTTTTTCTTTGATCAATCTTAACCATCCAATTCATTATACCTTGAATCTGGATCTCGGTAACACATTTTCTTTTCACCTAGGAACTTGAACTTTTCTAGAAACTTGTTCCATCTCGTTTGCCACTTAGATATTGTCGTAGATCTTCACCTTGAATTTTCTTGTATGTAGATCTTTTATAATTGACTTTCCTCATCATCCAGCTCATCATAGCTAATCATTAAATGTCGATTCAATCCTTATTTAATATGTCTTCCTTGCTCGATTTTCTTCATTTGAATTTTGGTTAACTTCACTCAGTGCTTCAACCTTTCCTTGTTGTTCAGTGCCTTTGGTTCCTTTTCCTTACCGAGTAACCTTTCTTTTTACCTTTACCTTACTGAATGACTTTTCCTGCTAGGTAGCCAAAACAACTTAACTTAACGAATTGTCAAATCTTCATCACCATGCTTTATTGACTTAACATAATAATATGTTAGGTAGAAAATATTTATATCAACATAATCTAATCATTTTCTGATCTGTATCAGTTGCCTAATTAAGTTCTTCAACTTCACAATATCTCATTTCTTCTTCTCCTTAACTCTTTCACCTTATATCATATACTGAATGATATGGCAACATAATATAAATCAAAAATCAATTTCTTGACATCAATGAAAGGATAGTAACTGATCTAACCTTTCTACTATCATGTATTCCTCTTATCTTGGTTGTTCTTCATCATTAGTTCCATCAGATAATCAATCTTCAACATTACTATCAGTTATAGTAACATAGTTAACTATCACAGATTGTGGAACTCATCTGCGCATTGTTGTTGCCACTTATCAAATAAAAATCTCTCTCAAAATTTCTTGAGAAATAACTCCCAAGTGACAGTATCCATGCTAAGCTCTAACTTTTTCTCCTCAATCTTCCTCCAAGTAGCTACAAACCCTTTGAGTTGCATGATGGCACACCTTGCCTTGACATTTGTATCAAATTGTTGCATAGAAAAACAATGATCCAATGTGATAAGCCATGTCACTGCCTCAAAACCAGTACCTAAACCATTGAAGGGAGGAAGTCATGATCGAAGGAGGTCTCTCATCTAACTAGCCTTTTTGGCCCTCTGATAAACTATAGTATCCCTCCTCCTAGGACTCCTAGATCTTTGTCTCTCCTCATTCTTAGAATGATGTAACTCTTCCCTATCAACCATGTTAAGAATAGGTAAACATTATAGAATAGTCTGAAGTATCTGCCTAGCATTAGGCTCCTTCGAATCACCATGTTTCTCATCACTATCCTCATGAAAACTCTCAGCTCTATGACTCATAGGAGGGTTGTGAATCCTACTCCTTCCACGGCCTCTACCACGGCCTCCATTACGACCTCTACCAATAGATCTAGCCTCAGTGACCATTTTTCCTACAACATCCAAATAGAAGAACAATATCACAAAACCAATCAAGAATAATAAGGACATGATGCATAGTCACAAAAATAATAGTTTTAAATACAAAGTGTTATATGTCTAAGTTTTTGTTTCAAGTTTTGACACTTTAGACATCTAGTGGACATAAAACTTCCTAGAGTTCCCCGTGTAGAAACTCGGGCTCTGATACAAAGTGTAATGCCCCGCCAAAGAACCTAAGAGAATTTAACCTAATACATGTTACTATGATTATAGAATAAAAAATTTTAAGAGTTTACAAAATAATAATGACAACAATAAGGAATCAATACAATCATAAGATATAAATAAGTACATAAATACAACTCAACTACAATTAACAATTATCAAGGGTCCCATGACGTAGAATTACGTATTGCTACTTAAATATTTAGATTAATAATAATTACAATTATCTCATGTACAAATGAATTAACAAATACATCCAATACCATAAGGTATCCATAATGAATCAACTTCCTCTGCACAAGTCACATGGTATGTCACAATAACCAATACAAGATACAAGTGTTGGAAATCTATTGGGAAATGTGATGCTAAGAGGGGGGGTGAATCAGATATCACCTATTAATCCATTTTAACATTACTAAAAAATTGCATAGCATTATCACAGACTTCATCAATGTAATGAAACTAATAAACTAAACATCATTCATAAAAGTACTCATAACACAGTAACTTGGTTACCCAAAAACCCTTGAAAGGTAAAACTGGGGTGGGGATGATACCCACAAATCTTCACTACTGTAGTATAAATTTTTCATGTCAGGGCTACAAATTTGATCACAAAATATGATCTACCCTATGAGGGGTCTACCCTATTAAGAGCTTAAAGACTTATACAATCTACCTTGCAAAAGGATTTAAAACTTACAACTAAGTAAGCACTCGATTAAGAGATTAAATAAGGTCTATTAAAACCACTATGTTAAGAGATTTACCCCGATACACTTGTTAGAATGTCTCAGTACCTAATCCTTCGATCTGCACTATATGTTGATTACAGATCTTCTCCTTCCAATATTGATTTGATCTTATCCATCAAGTTTATCTTTGTTCTGTCCTTCACTACTTTACTTTGTTTCACTCAGTCACTAAACTCTATCAGAATACTTCACTGATCTGAAGATATTCTCTCTTTCCTTTCGCATCCACACACACACACCTATTAGGGTTCAGATCTCATCTTATATAGACAATTGAATTCTTCCAAGATTTGAGATCTACGATCCAGATTAACTCATTTTGTTGCTTAACCTTTTCATAAATTTGATTGGCTCCAAGTGTTGCATAGGGATCAATGATTACAAAATAGAAGCGTAATCACCTCTGTGATTTCCTCAACAAATAGTAAACAAAATATGAATGTCGGCCAAAAAGGTTTACCTTGGTGATTGTGCCTTAACAAACACATGTTAATTCTGGCTTGCTTGACATTCAATATCTCTTGCACTCGGCATTCACTGTTCTTTATACTCTGGCGCTTGGCATTGTCTTCTTTACATAACTCAGCAAAAACTCACTCGGCTAGTACAAAAGTACTCGATGACCATAGGTTTACTCGGCAGTGACTACTACTCGGTAAATGTACATTACATGACTCGGCCTATACATGATGACTCAGTCATAGTGATGACCAACCAACATTGCATAGATAATGACTAAGTGTAAGACACTAATAGACAACAAAACTAAAGGGATCTACAATCTCCCCCTTTGACATTAGTTGCAAAAACACTTTGTCATGACATTTACAATACATTTACAAGAGTACTTAGTACTAACAGCATACTCCCCCTAAAATATATACATATACAAAACTGATTATATCATACCATTCTATTCTACTTCTACTCTTTGATTCTATTGCCTCCCATGTGGCTTGATATGTCATTATAATGTCATTATATTATTTCCCCCTTGTTTTTGGCACTTATGATTTCTTCGTTAGTGGGAAGCTTGCAATGTTTCTCCAGAAATGGTTTGTGAAGCATCAAAACCGTGTGCAATGCAGATTCCCAACTAGATGTTGTAACTTTCAGAACCTCTGATTGCACTTATAGCTTGGCAGCTAGGTTGACTAGGCTCTCGGCAAAGTACAATAAGTTGTCACCCTTTTACAAAGGAAAAGGCTAACAAAATCAAAGTTGTTCAACTTCAATAGTATAAAAATGATATTTATGTTTGGAATTTGAAGATGATGTAAAATAATTAAATGTGATAAAATGGATGAAGTTTATGATTAATATTTTAATAATTTTTTTGAATAAGAATTTATATTTTTTTTTAATTTTTAAAGATGATTTTTCAGTTGTTGAAAAATGCTGAAAATTAGGGGTCTAGTTCCCACCAAAAAAATATATGTAAATAAACATTTTTTTCCCTAATTTCAAAATATTTCATAGATGACATATATAGATAGTGCATGAAGAAATACAAATTGGTTTGTGACCCATATTTTCTCTTTTATAACAATTCAAATTCCAACTCACTGACATCGACAGTTTTCATCTCACAACATATTTTTCATAACAAATCTATCCCAATAAAAAATATATATATATATTCTTGAAGATGACTCCCTCCTCTAGTGCACCATATGTTTTTAAAATTTATTTAATATGATTTACTATGTTTTTCTTTCTTTGAATCAACATCTCCTTGACTGTTAAAATACCTACTTGTAATATTTTTTAGTTACAATAAACTATGTCTAATTAAAACACTATAAAATCTATATGAGGATATTCTTAACTATGATCGCTACAAAAGGGTATTTTTTTATTTTTAAAAAAATATCATTAAAAAGATTAGGAGTTATTGAAATGCCACATTTCTAAAATAATTTTATTTTTATGGTAATTGGACCCAAAGTGGTATAAAACATGCATTTAATAGATATTTCCAATTGGAAAAGTTAAAGCACTTATCTAACTTAGCTAGAATGAATCTAGCTAGACCATATGTTTGACCAAAATTAACTTTTAGTTAAAAATACTAAAATTTAGTTGTGTTGATAAGTTAGCCTAAAAGGCGACACCTGATTGTGTTTTTACTGGGCAGTAGAAAGATGGGGATCTTTTTGTATTAGTTCCTTTGCCTTCGCTAACTCTCTTTGGATGACCTCCAAGTGAGGTGTCAACATTGGTTGAATAGAGAGTAGATGAGCCCTTATCTTACCATCATTAGCCATCAACTCGGCTATCCTTCCTTGAGAATGTAGAAGCTTGGCGTAGTGTTTGGAGCTAGAACTTGCATCCAAACTCAATGAGTGACCAGTAAACTTTATATCTAGCTGTATTCTATCTACCAACTCCTGGTTATCCTTGGTAAATTCTTCTACATTGCACAATTTCTTGTACAAAGATTGTGCATTCAATACAACTTCTTCTAAATCTGATATTTGGGTAGAAAGTTCTACCTGCTTCACTGCTATCTCGGCAAAGACCTTATTCAGTGCCTTTGTCTCAAATTTCCTTTCTAACCACTGCAACAACTTATTATTTGCTTCGCTTTCATCATCTATCACTTTCTTGACTATGTGGACAAGTTGTTCCAGTATGGGGTCAGAGTCATTAACATCAGTCATGTCAAAAGTATCAATGAATATACCTTTTATATCATGAAGAACTTGCTTTTGTTGATGTTCCCTTCTTAATTCTTCATGTCTTCTTTTCTTCTTCAGTAAGTCTTGCAATGTCTGCATTTGTTCATATGATAAGTTATTTGTGTCCCATTTCGGAATCACAACAACTTCTTTGAGTGTCACCTCAGGTGTAGAAATTTTCACCTTCTTTTTCTGTGTCTTCTTCTTTGGTGTATTCCCACTCGGAATCTGTACAAGAGCTTTTATTGCCTCTTTCTCCTTAGGCTTTTGGATGTCGATATCTGTTACCTTCTCTTCATTTCCCTTATCCTCCACATGAGGATTTACAATCACTAGTGTAGACTGATTTGTTGTTTCTTTATGTGACTCCTCGGCAGATGTAGACTAAAGTGTAGTTGCCGACTAATCCTATTCCTCAGTAGTGCTAATGTCGGCTAACATGTCAACTATAACAACTTGAGGATTGACAGGGGTTGTGTTAACATTTGATGTGTCATCAATTGATGGATAATCCATAACTTGTAATAGCATAGTGTTACTGCCCAGAAAAGATGTAGCATGTGCTTTCTCGGCTTGTATGTCTTCCTCAGTCAATACCTGATTCTTCACTAGGGTATCCTCAGTGATGTCAACAATAGTTATTTCAGGTAACTCCTAACATTTCTCTTCCTTGGGAGCTTCTTTCTCCTAAATATGTGGATCATTTACATCTTCTTTATCATCTAGCCCGTCACCCTTAGATGTGCTAGCATCCAGTTGTGCACTTTTGTCAATTAACAAACCAAAAATAATCTTCCAATTCCTAAGAATTTCCTGAACAACATCCTCAACCTTGTGTTGAAGGATAGAGTAAGCCCTGAGCTTAGGATCAAATTTTTTCCTTTACTATTCCACAACTTCTTGAATACTAGCAGGGGATAGGTCTGGTGCAACTTGAGCTAATGTGCTTTCCCTTATTTGCTTCTCGGTCATTAGGGAAAATTCCCATTTCTATGCAACTATCTCGTATAACTCATTAGGGATCAATTTTTCCATTTATATTGGTAGCATCTTGAAAGTGCAAAGCATCTCAATTGTAGCTTCTTCAATTTTCTCCTTAACTCCTATGCTCATGCTCTCAAATCTTATTTGTTTCAAACCTTCGATTCCATTAGAGCTCTTGATGGTGTGGCATATTTCATCCACATTCGGTGTTTTACTCTGTACTGGTAACTTCTTCTTCTTAACCTCCTCAACACTCTTTGTTTCCTCATCATCTTTCTCCAAAATAAGTTTCCTCCTAGGCTTCTTCCTTGTCTGGCTCCGCACTGCCCTAGGCTGAACAATTTTTCTTTTTCCTTATGCAAGGGTTCTGTTTTATGGCTCGGCAGCTACACCTGTAGAGACTTCCCTTGTTCTTGGCCTAAGCAAAGGTGATGAAATAGCCTTAGGTTTTTGCATTTTCTTTCTCATGGGCTTGGCAATTACTCCCTTCTTTCCTTTCTTCTCCACTACTTTCTCCTCTTCTTCATTTTCACTGGATTCACTTTCTTTGTCTTCTCCTAGTCCTTGTGTCAATTGAAGAGGTGCATCTACCTCTCTCTCTCCTATCATTTTTACTAGGTTCTTTACTATCTTTTTCCTCTTTCTCTCCATGGTAGCAGACTTCAATCCCATGGTTATCTTGGACTTAGCCTCCTCATATGTTCCAAAATAGGGAGCCTTCTGATCAATTTCCTCGACTAACAGGGATGTGATTGTTGTTGTGGTCTCGTCAATATTAACCTCATAAGGTAATGGCATTAGCCATGATACCCTTAGTAAAGCATCTTGTGCATATGTGAAGTTAGTATCTACTTAGAAACAAATGTCCTGATTGTACTTCTCAACAAGAGATACAAGAATCTGACTTCTCTTCCTCATTTTCTTCTTGAATTCTACAAAATAGTTTTCCATTACACCCTCAAAATTATCTCCTATTTGACTGATAAACTCATTAATTTGAACTATAATTGGCCTATCCTTATCCCAAATTACTCCACCAACAATAGGAAAACACTTTTGAATGTAGAAAAAGAGACAAACGAGTAGGGAACTGAACTTACACATAGAATTCTTCACTTTTCAGATAGAAGTAAGGTTCTCAGCAAGTTGAGTTAGTTGGAGCTTGGCGAGGTCATAGGTATGGCCCTTCTTGATGATTTTCCAAGTCTGGTCAACTGCCATACATGGGACGTTGTCCAACCGACTAGACTGATATAATTTGTGAGCAATTACTCTCACTGCAAACTCAATCTCTGGATCAATGATAGTAGAGATTGTCATTCTGCGCTTATTCCATACTGCCTGAGTGTTTGCCTAAATCTCCTCCTTGCTTAAACATCTCATTATTTTTTTACCAGGGATTTTAGGGTATCCAGTTACCCAGTGAATCATTTCTTTCATGATCTGAACTGGTCCATCCTCTAGCCAAATTTGCATGTCATGTACTCTACTCAATACAATTTTAATCCAGTCCACTTTGAAATTTTGTGGAAAATCTAGGGCATGAACTAACCCTTGCTCGGCAACCTTCTGGTGTTCCGGCTTCAACACCCTGTTGCTGCACAATTTGTCATATGCTTCCCTAATTTCATAGTTTCCAATCTCTCTAATTTTGCACATGTAGCATGACCTAATGTCATTTACCATTAAAACATTTTTTGGAACCAATGACAGAGCTCCATTAAGATCTCCCATGATCGCGCTCTCTGGGACAGCTTGAAACTTCAATGGCTTACACACCTCGTTCCTTACTAACTGAACATTAAAAACCTTGTTTCCTTGTTTCTTCATTGCAATAGATGAAGATGATGCCATTAATCTCAACTAAAAATTTCTCAAAAAATATTTTACTTGGTACGGTACCTTTGTGCAAGTGTTCTACAGATGATTTGTTGATGGCACGCTATGAAGATTTTTAAATTGCCCTTAAGCTCTAGAACATATAGGTTACACGCTCTTTGAATTGCTCAAAGAAATTTTCAATTTGCTGATGAAATGAAATGAACGGTAACATCCTTCTTTAAAGACTTCAAACAGTCGGATTAGGGCTTCATAAATGTTCCGTACACATTCTAGGTGGAATACAGCTATCTCGGCAATCTTATGTTAAGCTTGACTAACACAAGCTCGATTGACACAACTGTTTGGATATAGCTCGATGTACATCACATCTCAGCTATCACAGGTGCTCGACATACATTGATAACTCAATCATTACAGACTCAAACACCGATGCTCAGCATCAAAATAAAATTGTTTCACTTTGCTCAAATATGTCCTAATGCATCTCTATCTATGCAGATATGGACTTTTTCTCAACATATGTTAGGAATTGATATAAGATAACACATTATAAGACTCAATTCCATACATACCTACTTTTCTTAGTTCGAAGTAGTGTGATCACCTAATCCATCAGATTGGGTAACCTTAGGTGCACTGGCTTCACTAGTGCTTCCTTCTTCTTTCTTCTTCCATGTTTTGTTCATCTAATTTCTCAATTTCTCAATGATATCTTCATTCCTACTTTGATCATTTCTCGGTATGGGTGATCTACAGTCTTTCTTTAGATGACCTATCTTGTTACATTTGTAGCATACCATACTTCCATTCATCCAACTTTTAGATTTCCCTCTGAAATGAGTCTTTAGATAATTTTCTCCAATGTGCCCATATTTTCCATAGTAATGACAACTATACCAAGTTTTATAATCCCAATTGTATGTGTTACTCTTCTTAGGTGACTTAGTATGTTCATTTGATGACCATTTAGGTTTAGATCTACATTCAAATGCTCTATGTCCATACTTCTGACAGTTAAAACAATGTTTAAAATTTTGGTGAGATTGGTGGATTGTTGACCTTAGACCTGCATTCATGTGCCTGATGTCCAAGTTTCTTACAGTTAAAAAAATGTCCATTAAATTTAGGTTTAGGATCAGACTTACCATGTTTGCTTCTGTAGATGTTAGTTGTATGTCCTGGCTTTCCACAATGATGGCATGTAGGCTTGTTGTTCTTTGGTTTAGCATTCCTTTTCTCTCCACTTTTTGATGATTCTCCTTCCTCAATGGATGATGATTGCTCATTTAGTCCAAGTCCAAATCTATCACTAGATCTTCTAGGTGACCTTAACAGTTCTTCAAAGTATCTTGCAGCTTCATTAGGTTTGTTCATCCTTTCATTTATTTCCTTTTCAGATCTCAGTTCATTCCTTAGTTGATTATTTTATGATCTCAGATTGGTGATTTCCACATCTTTTCTGCCCAATTCTTGACTAACCAGTAGCAGTTGATTTACCATGTCTAGTTGATTGTTAGTCAACCTTTGCATGTCACTTGTCCTTTCATCAAGTCTCATTGATATTTGTCTTTTATTTTTTTCTGCCATTGTCTTGTCTTCTTCAGCTTTCTTTTTCTGTTCAACTACTTCACAGAGTCTGACAGATTGAATTTCTTGTTCTCTCTTCAGATTTTTGTTGTCCTCATTTAGTATGTTATTTTTCTCCAGTAGCTCTTTTATGGCTTTGTCACTTTCTGTAGAGTTCCCATTATCAAATAGTCTAGTAGTATCTTCTTCTTGATATTGTGATTCATTTTGCTGAATAGCAATTTCTCTTCTTCTGCTTAAGGATTTCTTCAGTTCTCCTCTGGATGCTTCAAGTTGTTGTAATGCAAGCTGAACATCAATCTTCTAATTCTCTATAATTTTTCCCAACTTATAAACCTCCATCTCAAGATCTTTGTCTTCAAGTGGTTAGACTTTCTATAAGAAATCCTAGAGCTCTGATACCAATTGTTGGAAATCTATTGGGAAATGTGATGCTGAGAGGGTGGGTGAATCAGATATCACCTATTAATCCATTTTAACATTACTAAAAACTTGCATAGCATTATCACAGACTTCATCAATGTAATGAAACTAATAAACTAAACATCATTCATAAAAGTACTCATAACACAATAACTTGGTTACCTAGAAACCCTTGAAAGGTAAAACTGGGGTGGGGATGACACCCACAAATCTTCACTACTGCAGTATAAAGTTTGCATGTTAGGGCTACAAATTTGATCATAAAATATGATCTACCATGTGAGGGGTCTGCCCTATTAAGAGCTTAAAGACATACAATCTACCTTGCAAAAGGATTTAAAACTTACAACTAAGTAAGCACTCGGTTACAATCTACCTTCCAAAAGGATTTAAAACTTACAACTAAGTAAGCACTCGGTTAAGAGATTAAATAAGGTGTGTTAAAACCACTCTGTTAAGAGATTTACCTTGATACACTTGTTAGAATGTCTCAGTACCTGATCCTTTAGTCTGCACTATATGTTGATTATAATTTGATCTTATCTATCAAGTTTATCTTTGTTTTGTCCTTCACTGCTTTACTTTGTTTCACTCGGTCACTGAACTCTATCAGAATACTTCACTAATCTGAAGATATTCTCTCTTTCCTTTTGCATCCACGCACACACCTAGTAGGGTTCAAATCTCATCTTATATAGACAACTGAATTCCTCCAAGATTTGAGATCTACGATCCAGATTAACTCATTTTTTCACTTAACCTTTCCCTAAATCTAATTGGCTCCAAGTGTTGCATAGGGATCAATGATTACAAAATAGAACCGTAATCACCTCCATGATTTCCTCAACAAACAATAAACAAAATCTAAATGTTGGCCAAAATGTTTTACCTTGGTGATTGTGCCTTAACAAACACATTTGATATCTCTTGCACTTGGCATTCAATATCTTTTGCACTCGGCATTCACTGTTCTTTATACTCTGGCGCTCGGCATTGTCTTCTTTACATAACTCGACAAAAACTCACTCGACTAATACAAAAGTACTCGGTGACCATAGGTTTACTCAGCAATGACTACTGCTTGGTAAATGTACATTACATGACTTGGCCTATACATGATGACTCAGTCGCAGTGATGACCGACCAACATTGCCTAGATAATGACTAAGTGTAAGACACTAATAGACAACAAAACTATAGGGATCTACAACAAGATATAATTATAAACATCAAAAGAAAAGTACAAACAAGCCTCCAATGAAGAAGAAGAAGAAGAAGAAAAAGGTAACGATGACAAGCATCCTCTAGCATTGCTACAGGAACATCGAAATATCAAATGGTAAAAGAAAACACTATCACCCGACCTTGTGGAACCAAAGGTCCACTCCCACCATGCTGAGGAGATAACAAAAAACCCCACTTAGATAACAAACTCAATCAAAACAACTAAGCAATGGGTCCTGAAGGCTTTCTATCTCAAGCGGTACCACCAACTAATGATAAAGAAAATATACTAAACATCAAACTAACATGTACCAAAACAACAAATAAAAGAACACCAACACAAATACCAAAGGCAAATGCAAAAAACTATGGAGGAGACTTAGGCTACATACTATGGGAGTGTCATTGCATGGCCATCTACTTGATTTACCCTGGACTGGTCACACTGAACCCCGGACCCTCAAGCATTGAGTTACCCTAGACTAACCACTTTGGGCACTAGACCCTCAATACGACCCACGTAGAATTAGAATACCCTCCCCTAAACATGAGGAATTCTAATCATACATAATCTTTAGGTATCATCCCATTCCCATCCTTAGCCTAAACAAGCGCTCAAGGCATAGGCAGGGCATAATCTCTGAATTATATTTTTAATGACCTCTACAAATTTTAATTACTATATTATCACTTATTAACAAAACTTACAATAGGTTACCCTAGTACTGGCCACTCTAGGTCTCAGACCCCTATTGTAAGCCACTCCCCTAAGATGCACCTATGTAACCTACCCTAGGCTCACAATCATAATTAATCACTTAGGTTTCATAAAAGTATAATGATCAAATCTCGGTCCACAAATGGATAGCAGGGACACATATTGGTCCATAAATCAAACATCATAAAATACACTCCCAATGAGTTTCACATAACCATAACATTCCACAGAACAAGGTTGAATCCAAAAGATTGAACTGATACAACATAATAATACATTATATAGGAACACATATGTAACCATAGAAAATAAACCCCAAAGTAGCTCTCAGATAAAATGCAACAAAATCCAAATGCGAAAATAGATACTCCCCAAGCCTCTAGTTCGACAATCTCCCCATACGTGTCACTAACCATAAAATAAAAACATCTATGTATACAAACAAAACAATAAATTTAAATAAGCAAGGATATGTAATTGACTAACAATAATATACACTAATGTTATTAATTATAAATTAAATAAACTAAATTAAAATTAAAATTAAATTAAATTAGATTAAATATTAACTAAACTAATTTTAAAATTAAATTTAATTAAAAACTAAACAAACTAATTTAGGTTTAAATTAAAAACTAAATTAAATAATTATTGATTACTTTAAAAAAATTAATAAAAATAAATTTTATTTTTTTAATAAAAATAACATATCATTGGGGGGGTTATGGCCCCACCCCCATGGTTGTCGCCATAGCAGCCTTGACTGTCGTGGCCAGTCAGGGCTGCCACGACAGCCAAGCTACCACTGGCAGTCTTGATTGACATGGGAAGTCAGAGCTACCACAACAGCCAAGCTGTTTGGGGGGTTGGGGGGTGAAACTCCCCCCCCTCATAATATATATATATATATATATATATATATATATATATATATATATATATATATATATATATATATATATATATATATATATATATATATATATATATATATATATTTATTTATTTATTTATTTATTTATTTATTTATTTATTTATTTATTTATTTATTTATTTTAAGTTCACTAGAAATTAATTCTAGGACAGAACAACAAGCTATATATTTATTTTTTATTTTTTAATTTATTTTTTAAATAATAGATTCAAAAATCAAAACCTCTTTTATTTTAGGCATGCATATATTTTTTTAATTTTCTTTTTATAGCTACTAGGTTTTCTGATTGATCTAATTTTCTTTTGATTATGATTTTTCACATGCAACATCAAATAAATTCCTATGCAAAATATTGAGACAATTTTATCTATCTTTTCTGGGTAAATATCCTAATTGAGAAAACTCACACAACTTCTCTAAAATTTCTTCCTAGGTTTTCAAAGCACCCAAACAGAATACCAGATCTAATTTAACATCAACTAATCCAAATTTTCACAAAAACAAACTTAATTTAAAATAGAAACCCCAAATACTAATTCATTACATAAACAGTTCCAAACATGAAGCAAATTATCTTTTCAAATGAAAGAATTTTATAGAAAGAAGGTTTCAAACCCTACCTCAAACAACGCCTAAAAATACGAAGCCAAGAAAGACCCAATTCAACCTTCAAAATCCAAGCTTTCTAACAATCTCAAACAATGCCTACAAAATCCAAGTTATCATCTTAAAATGGAAGCACTTCCATGATAAGAGCGTTTAGCCCTCCGAGTAAGTGGTTTGGGGTCATGTTAAGCGCCTTGATCGGGTCTTTGCATGTATTTGGCTTTCTCCCCACTTTCCACTTCTTCCCTGCACTTGATTTCTTCATTCTAAGTGAAATTAGGGTTAGGATCTCGAGGATTCTACTTAATTTCCCTCTTCCATGGCTCTATTTTCTAGGTAGGATTTAGATATAGGTCCTCTTGGCCTTCATCACAGTAATCATAGGATTTTATGTCTATCCCTGACATTCTGTCCTATTTTGATATCATTTTTAGGTTTCTGGGCATCCCCGGGACCTCTTGACCTGGTTCTAACTGAATCTGGGCCCAGGGTCAAATTCGAGGTTGATCCTGACTAGGTCAAGATCGAGCTCAGAACTGAATAGGTTAGGTTCAACCTTGATTTTTCCCCCCTCATTCAGATTTCCAAAATCCTTGATTTTCGGACATTGGGCTTTCAAGATATTTATTTTCCCACCTCTAGGTTGGCCATTTCAAGTTTCAGGATGGTAAATCCTCTAATTGAATTTAATCTAGGTATATTATCTAAAGGTTAGGACCTAATTAGGATTTAATTCTCCAAGGTGGCCCCTCTAGAGGATTGTGCCCTAGTTCACTATAAAAGAAGGCCTTCCTCTCTCATTTTCTAATCCACAATCAAGCAATTGACATCACATCTCAAGCATTCAAGCAAGCCTTCAAGCATTCAAGTATTCAAGCATCCATCCATCAAGGAGATCCATTGTTAGCTATTGAAAGATTCAATCTCTTTGGAGCCCCCTTTGATTATCCATCCTACTTCATTCATTCAAGCCCTCTCATATGCAAAGATCAAGTCAAGATTGGTGTTGAAGATCAAATGTCATTGATTGGAGACCTCCTCCATTCATCCTACATCCATTGAAGCATTCCTACTTGTGAATTTGAGGATTTGAATCCTCTACAAGGACTTCAACATAAGCGAGGTGATTTGTTTCAATTACTTTTTTTATGCACACTATATTTCAATTCAATTTCAAGGTTAATTCTTAAATAGGGGTTTGACCAAGGCAAACCCCCCATACAATAAAAAATCTCATTTTCTTGTAGGTACAGGTGTGAAATTTTGGATCTGAGAGCAAATTTGGATACCCTTTTTGGAAAACTTTTGAGATTTGTGAATAGAATTTGAATCGGACTTCAAATAAAGAATGTAGTATTTGACCTTTTATGAGGGTCAAACCCGACCTGAGCTCATCTTGGAGAAAATTTTTTGGGTTTTCTCTATCTCGTCATTTCCAGTCCAGAACAGGTCGCAGAATTTCTTGAAAGTATACACAGACATCAGAATTTGACATTTTCTAGATCTGCCCTAATTTGAGGTTAGTATTTATATTTCAATTATTCCATATTTCAAGCATAATTTCCTCCATAGGGAGATATTGGATTTACTCTCTCTCTCTCTCTTCCATATTCCTCATAAATTGATTTGATTGTGTATTAACCTCTTGGTTGACCAAATTGGATCTCTTCTTTGGGAATTTGGGTTTGAGAATATATCTCATATTTCCCCCCTTTACATCTAAATAGAGGTTAATCCATTTTACCTCTATTCATTTTGGTGAACCCAACTAGCTTACTCTCTTTCTTTTTTGGTGTTAGATTCCTCTCTTTTCTTTTGTGGAATTGGATGCCTTATTGTGCTTTCCTTTTATCTTGTTAGTACTATATTTTTCCTTTGTGTTAGATCTTGCATGCTAATTAGATTTCACATTCATGCTCTATGTGTTCTTAGTTTAGTTCATTTGCATTACATTGGTTTATGAGTTTTACTACCACTAGTCCTACTTATAATATTCGGTTAGAAGAAGTCATAGACTCATGGGTGTCTTTGATCATGAATCTTCCTCTCCTTTCCTTAGGATCCTAGATGATAACTTGATTATTCATGATTCCAATCCTACTATGGAGCAAAACTCTTCTCACTCATCTCATGATGAGGATGATGCTTTAAGAGTTCCTCCTGAGCAAGTCCAAAAACTTTCCACTAAACTTGATAAAATGGGTAATTGGCTTCTTCAAGAGAACCATAATGATCAAGGTGTTAACCTTTTGCATGGTATTACTCACCTTGTGCATTCAAATGTTAAACCTTTAGTTCAAGAAGCTCAAGATTTAGGGTTGATTCCTCCTATCACTAGTGTTGAACCTCCTTCTAATCTGTTACCTAGTATTCCTACCTATACTCCTCCTTTGATGACTATTATACATACAAAATAGTGCACTTCTATGAATCATTACAATCAAGAACACTCAAGAATGAGGTCTCAAAAATTGATCCATAGCTCCCTAAGCATGGAGTTGCAAGGATAGTTTGAATATTGCTCTCAGCTAGAGCTATTAGGCCTATAACCTTGCTAGTCAACCACACTATGAGAGATTCAAATGAAGACAAGGGAAAGAATGCCAATATCCCCAAGAATCACTATGAAATGCAAATGCAACTAGATTAAGATGAATATGCAAGCTAGAAATGAGAAATGAAAGCTAAACTATGAAGTAATGAAGAAATCTAAGATTTGATGCAACAATGACTTCCAAAAGTTTGATGCAAGAATATCTTCAAATCTTCAAAAATCTCCAAAGTGACCTAGAAATCTTGTAGCATAAAGTTAGCATAAAATATGAGATATGTAAATGAGGAAGAGAGCTCTTCTTTTATAGGACATGAGAAGGAATGGACCATGGAGATTAAGAGGCAAAAGATTTAATCAACGGTGGAGCATCAAAGAGGAGCAATCCATGTGCACAAATATCTGCCAATGAGAAAATAAGAGTTGACTTTTGTGTCCATATGAGACAAAAAGTACTTTTCTTCTTTTTATAAAATAGGAATAATGCTTTAATTGTGCAACTTAGGATAAGAGGAAAAGTGGGGGCTTTTTATTTATTAAAAAGGGAGGAAATATTCCTTTTGAATAAATAAAGACTTTAGGATAAAATGGTTAGCCCAAGGAAAATAATCAAAAATGATAAAATAGGATTTGATCAAGGAAATTGATATAATTGAAAAATGCTAATTTTTGAAACTACTGATTTAGGGATTTGATAAATTGCTGAATGGGGGCCCAAAGTCTAGGCGACCATTTTAGGGTGCATACATTTGCCCCTCTTTGACTAATGTGTGATCATTCTGGGAACACATGCAGTCAAAGAAGAATTGAAATGTGAGATCTATTTGGGATCACAAGACAACTCAGATGTGTGTTCGACGGATGGGAACACATCAGGACAAGCATAAGCATAAGCTGAAAGACAAGACCAACACCGTTGCTATTAAGTGATAGTCAGGTCTGAAATCAAAAGATAAGATTAACACCATTGCTGTTAAGTGATAATCGGATCTCAAAATAAGAGATAAGAATCGAAAGACAAAACCATCACCATTGTTGTTAAGTGATAGTGAAGTCTCAAAATAAGAATCTCAAGCTGAACTGAATGATAGAGCTGAATCAAAGATTAAAGCTGATAGGTACTGCCCCCTCAAAATTGAAATTGAAATCAGGTAGAGGAGAAGCAGCAAATTGATAAACTTGATCAAGTCACTAGAAATCATCATTGTAGGTGAAGGATGATAGGATAACCATCAAGCAGTGAAGATATGCCCCAGGGTGACTAGGTTTGACTAGGAAAGATATAGGATAAAGATGAAGTCAAACCTCGGAGAGATGAAGCGAGTGAAAATGAATGAAAACTAGGAGTTTGGAAGAGATGGGGGGAAGAAATGAAGATGCCCCAACGAAGATCGAAGGATAAGGCCTCAAATGGTCAGCCAACTACGCAGAAGAAGGGGAAAATTTAAAATGCAATTTTGACTATCAAGATTAACTTGGATTTCAATTTTGAGTCTGAAAATGGATCCAGGACATCGAAATTAGCTAGGGGTGCAATTTTCGCACAATTCTGAGGTGTTTTAAAAATTAGGTCAAAAAGTCAAAATGCTATAAAAGGGGAAAAAAAAATGTCATTTTCAAAAGCATTTGTCTTTTAGCGATTTGAGAATATTGAGAGCTTAGAGAGAGAAAATGGCCCAGCAAGTAGCAATCTCAGTCCACAGGCATCGATTCAAGGGTGCTCAGTTGCACAACCGGCCTCCGCACTGTTGCTCCGATATGTTTTAAGAAAAACTTGCCCTTTTTGAGTCATTATGTGCATTTAATGCATTTAAAACATGTTTTTAATTATTTTTAAATTTCAAATTTTTGAATTTGGGTGAAAGTTTGTACGACCCTTTATAAGTGTCGCACCCTTTGATGATAAGTATCATGCGACACTTCACGGGTCAAAATAGTATCGCACGGGCATTGAATAAAGTGTTGCATGACATGAGACGAACTGTCGCACGACACTATGTGAAGTATCACACGAATAAATATCATCGCACTGCTATAGGACAAAGTGTCGCATGACACTTAGTCAAAAAATAGTGTCACCTAGTTATAAAAATTTGACATGTTTTAATGTTTTTGAGCAAAATAACATGGGTTCTAACAATGTTTACTTTTTAAGATGTTTTCTACTGATTTTTAGACATCCATCATGATATGTGCTGACATCTAGCTGGGGTTAATGGTTTGCAGGAGAACCTTCTGGTGCTATACATCAGAGCGCCAAAGGTGACGGGGTTACGATTTGTCTGAGATCTAGATGATTCAGGCAAGGCAAATTTGAGGGCTATGGGCTTCTGGTACTTACTGCAGATGCCCTATATCCGAGCTAACCATGGGTTGTTGACTGCGCTTTCTGAGAGGTGGCACAGTGAGCACAACACCTTTCATTTGCCTATTGGAGAGGCATCTATCTCACTAGAGGACGTCTATCAAATTCTCCGAGTGCCTAGCCATGGCGAGCCTGTAAGTATAATCCTATTTAAAGATAGCCATAAATGTAAAGTGTCCATATAATAGAAATTGACATGATTGTTTGATTGCACAGGTATACTATGATCAGGATCCTACCGAGGGGTGGCAGGTCATCTAGGGTATGTTCCAGGACATCACCATCCTAGACAGACATGTCAGCTGGGATCGGTTGATGGATGATTTTGGCAGGGACTGCCCAGTGCCTTGCATTGTTGCATCTATTATTGGACAGGCCCTTATCACTGACAGGAGTCAGAAGAGTTTCCGACTGGGATGGGGTAGGTTGCTAGTAGATTTGGTGGCACATCCACAATGGATGGCATGGGGTCCGGCTATTCTAGCTGACATGTACCATGAGTTACATGAGATCATCTACCGGGATGCTAGGACTTGGGCATGTGGGGCCATACTTGCTCAGATATGGGTGTGGGAGCACATTGTTGTAGTGCATCCATGAGTGCAGCCTAGGGAGCGCAGGTATCCTTATATGTACAATATGTTGGTTTCATCTTTGAGGCACATAGTGGGGATGTCACTTATTATAGGAGAGTGCTAGATGAGCTCACCTCATTCGTATGGAGACCTTACAAGGCATGCGAGCAGTGGCGTGATAGATGGGAGCTAGATTACATGCTTTGCAGTCAGCCACTAGTAGGTCGGCATTCTAACATTGTCGAGAGATTTTTCATTACTCAGGTGTGGAGGCAGTTCAGACGCCAGTAGAGGGTTCCTACGGAGACCACCACATATGCTTGATTTCAGGATGAGGAGAGCCATGGTTGGCTGCTGATGCTGGATTACTAGCAGGCAGTACAGGATATAGCTGCAGTATGTCAGGAGCCATGGGAGTACCTCCTAGACATGGTGGATGCAGGTGCAGATGCAGCATACAAGACAGAGAGGCGTAGGGCTCCATTCCCTAGATTCACTGTACCAGATGTTTAGCCAGGAGCACAGGGGGATGATGGAGATGACGGAGGAGATGAAGGAGATGGAGGGGATGGAGGGGATGGAGGGAGAGGGAGGGTGAGGTAGATAAGAGAGGGATCCAGATCAGGTAGTCAGAAATGGCCATGGAGATGGAGATCAATGACCCTTGAGGATGAGGCGAGACCAGCTCGCCGACAAGCAGAGGCTAGGCAGGATCCACCTGCAGGAGGAGAGGACCTAAGAGCCAGGATATAGGCTCTAGAGGCTTAGATGTAGTAGCTCAGGATCACAATAGTGGTTAGGGAGCAACAACTCACAGATCAGAGGGCTGAGACAGAGTGACAAGAGAGAGCACTACAGGCTGCCATTACAGAGAGCTAGAGAGAGGCAGCGCGAGCTACGTACTATCACGAGTTGTACATACAGGCAGTACCAGTGGGTCAAAGAGCTCCTTCTTACTTAGTAGTAGTGGGTAGATCTGATGTAGCACTAGACATGGCACCACCTGCTCCACCACCAGGTCCATGTGATGGTGGCAGCGAGTCCTAGGCTTAGGTTTAGATGTTTTGGACATATCACGAGACTTTTGATCCAGATTTTGGGATCTCATTCTATATGTTGTATGATGACATTTATTGATATATGAGATTACTGGATGTTCGATATATCTTGTGTTTATGTCTCACTTGTGATGGATGTATCAGTTTATGTATTGTCTTGTCATATTGCTCAAAATGAATGTTATAAATGCTCATGTATATTCTCTCTCATAGATGTATGTTTAATTCTCATGTGTATGATGTAGACTCATGTTTCTAAAAATGATCTCTTTTGGATAAAATGATGATGTGATTAACCCCCTTTTGATGACAGGAACAAGATGTGATGTGAAAGATAAGGAGTAAAAGACATGATTGAGAAAAGGAAGGGTGAGCGCAGTTGACCGACTGGTCCACGAAAGGTAAAAGGAGAGATCTCTCCCTGTGCAAGATGCAAAAACTAATCTAACATGAACTTAGGAATGCAAGCTACTATGAGAGTGGTTGACTTGCAAGGTCACAATGCTAATATACATCTAATAATCATCATCGAGCTTTATTGGTAGCATCGTAAGATCATACAATACACACTAGTATGACTATGGGTATATGAATATGATCTATAGTAGATAGAATGTGGGAATCCCACCTAGGCACCAAAGACATGTAGGTCAAGATGACTAGTGCAGTGATATTACCTAAGTTTTCTATAGCGAGATTATGCTTGCATCAGGACACAAGAAGGTCAAGATGGCTATAAGCATGCACTCGAACAAACAGTCAAGGATAATACCCTATAGGTCTATTGTCAAGTGGATCAAGCATAAATGCTAATGACAATTAGGACCAACAAAATATACCCACAAGAAGAAAAAGCAATAAAACATGTCCTCAAGCCCTCAGTCTTCTAGTTATGCATCATCAAAAACTATCATAGGGAGAGAACACTCATCAAAGAAATCATCATAGACAGCACACAAAGAAATAAATTCAAGCAAGTCTCAACGAGTCGAGTGTTTAAGTGCATATGTGTAGGTCATAGAATCAACTTTGAGTATCACATCTACAAGTGAGAAATATCATATCATGCTGAACTGTGGGGTAGGATATCTAATAAGTGTTGGGAAACACTTGGCGCTAGGGTAGTGTTGAAAAACACTATTTGGGTGGTGTTAAAAAACACCATTTGCAAGATGTCCTAAAGACCAACGCATCCTAAAGACCAAAGCTAACACAGTTATGCCCCCTAGACAAAGACAAAGACCAATTCCAACCAAGGCAACAAGGTCAAGGCATGATGGAGAAAGGCTAAGTGTCAAGGATGGATGCTAAAAGACAAGGGTGCAAAGGCCTCAAGTAGCACCTGTTTCCAGGTTTTCACCACTTGGAGATTTTTTATTTTTTAATTTTTTTTGTATTTTTGCTACCAAGGCACCTATTTCCAGGTTTTCACCAAGGCACTTTTTCTATTTTTTTGAATTTTTTGCATTTTTTTTATTTTTTTGGATTTTTTCAGGACTTTATATGCTTTTTTAGGATTTTTTCAGCATCATATATGAAAAAAAAAAATTTGGAATTTTTCTTTTGGGATCAATAAATATGTACAAAGGATGCCCCTAGACAAAATAGGCATCATGGATAGAACTTCTTGAGGTGCAAAACATTAATAGGGTTAGGGAGTTTTTCCCCCTCTGGATCAGATAGTAAATAAGCACCTATACCAAAAGTTGCAGTAATGATGTATGGTCCAAGCCAATTAGGTTCAAACTTCCCCTTTTGCTCTCTATTTTGTTGGTTCTCAGGGTTTTCTCGTAGGACAAGATCCCCCACTTGAAATTCCCTAGGGCAAACCTTCTTGTTGAATTCTTTGAACATACGCTTTTGGTAGACTCTCATGTGATCAAAAGATGCTTTTCGCTTTTCATCTAGAAGTTCTAGTTCCTGCAACCTCATGGCACAATAGTCTTCATCTGTCACTAAACCTTTGAGAGAGACTCTAAGTGAAGGGATCTCTACCTCTAAAGGTAACACTGCTTCAGCACCATAAGTGAGGGAAAAAGGTGTAGCCCCTGTTGGAGTATGAATACTAGTTGTGTAGGCCCACAAGGATGGATTTATCTATAGGTGCCAATCTCTACCATTCTTGTGAACTGTTCTATGGAGAATCTTAAGAATGGTCTTATTTGAAGCCTCTGCTTGTCCATTTCCCTATGGAAAGTAAATGGAAGACCAATGCTATTTTATCTTAAATTTCTTGCAAAGGTGTGTAAGGTCCTTATTTTTAAACTGACCTCCATTTTCAGTGATTATTTCAGAAGGTATCCCAAACCGACAGATGATGTGATTCAAGATGAACAAAGAAATTTCCTTCCTTGAAGCAACATAAAGTGGAACAGCTTCTACCCATTTGGTAAAGTAGTCAGTAGCAGTAATCATGAATTTATGTCCACCTGATGAGTTGGGATGAATCTGCCCAACAAGGTCAAAGGCCCAGCGCTGAAATGGCTAATGAGAAATAGAAGGAATAAGCTCCTTGCTTGGAGCATGTATCAAGTTTCCATGTTTCTGACACTTTTCACAAGATTTAGCAAAAGTTGTTGCATCTGTCTGCATGGTAGGCCAATAGTACCCCGCCCTAAGCAACCTTCAGGCCATGGAAAGACCATTAGAATGTCCTCCACAAATGCCCTCGTGAATGTCAACTAACGCTTGGTTGGACTCATCCTTTTCTAAACACCTAAGAAGTGTCCCATCTAAACCCCTCCTATACAGATCCCCAGAGATAAGGGTGTGGCGAGAGGCATTACGAACAAGGTTTCTTCTTTTGAAACGATTGAAGGTTTCAGGAATAGTACCATCACAGAGATATGAATAGATGGCACCATAGCGGGATGATTCATGGCTAACTAAGGTACAAATGACATGGCTTTCTGAGGAGTCAAAAGTAGGGTAACGTAGCTCTTCCACCAGGAATTCAAATCTGGACTCATGTTGTTCTAACTAAAGAAGTGAAGCTAATGTAGCCATAGCATTAGCTGCCTTATTCTCTGCTCTAGGGATTTTTTGAAATGTAACAAAGGTAAAGTATCGACGCAATGAATCAACCATCTTCTTATAGGGTATCAGTTTGTCATCCTTTATTTGATATTCTTCATTAACTTGGTTGATAATCAATTGTGAATCCCCATAAATGTGCAGCTCTATAATTCCCCATTCTATAGCCATTTTCAATCCATTGGTCAAGGCTTCATACTCAACAATGTTGTTTGTGCATGGGAATAATAACTTATAGGACTTAGGAATAGTATCTCCATGAGGAGAGACAAACAACACTCCAGCTCTTGAACCATTTTGCATGAAAGAACCATCAAAGAACATCTTCCAGGTTCTTGTAGTCATATACATGATGTGCTTGTCTGGAAATTCAACTGTAATGGGAACACTATCCTGAATGGGAAAATCAGCCAATTGATCAATGATAGCTTGTCCTTTTATAGCCTTACGCTCAACATACTCTATGTCAAATTTTGAAAGAATCATCATCCATTTAGCAAGTCTACCTGTGAGAGAAGCCTTGCCGAGAAAATACTTAAGAGGGTCAATCTTGGCTATGAGGTGGATTGTATGTGCAAGCATGTAATGTTGCAACTTTTGGGAAGCAAACACCACCGCCAGGCAAGATTTTTCAATACTAGTGTAGTTGACCTCATATGAAACAAGTGTTCGGCTGATGTAATGTATGGCCCTTTCTTTTCCAGTATCATCAAGTTGAGCCAATAATTCCCCCAGGGAAGATTATGTTGCTGATACATACAAGATGAGTGGTTTTCCTAGGATAGGAAGCATTAAGATTGGAGGATTAGCCAAATATTGTTTGATTTGATCCATGCTTTGCTAGCATTCCTCATTCCAGACACATTTGACCCCTTTATGCAAAGTCTTATTAAAGGGTTGAGCTCTATCACCTAGTTGTGAAATAAACCTCCTTATGGACTAAAGATGTCCTTGAAGACTCCTCATTTGACTGATGTTTTTAGGAGGTGGCATATCCATTATTGTTTGAACTTTTTTTGGGTCCACCTCTATTCCTTTAATTGAAATAATGAATCCTAAGAGTTTGCCAGAGGTGACCCCAAATGCACACTTTTTGGGATTCAATCTGAGTTGGAACTATTCCATACGATCTAGAATTACTTCCAAATCTTCTAGGTGTGTATTCCTTTTCTTGGATTTTGTGAGGGTTTCATCCACATAGTCTTCCATGTTCTTATGCATCATGTCATGAAATATGGTGGTCATAGCTCTTTGGTATGTAGCTCCGGCATTTTTTAATCCAAATGGCATGATGTTCCAACAATAGGTTCCCCATGCACAAGTGAATGCAGTTTTCTCTTGGTCTTCAGGAGCTATTTTGATTTGATTATACCCAGAAAAACCATCCATCAAAGAATAGATCTCATAGCCCATGGTCATATCCACTATCATGTCTATGTTTGGGAGTGGAAAATCATCCTTTGGGCAAGCTTTGTTAAGATTTCTAAAATCTGTGCATACTTGAATGGACTTGTCATGTTTTGAAACTGGTACTATATCAGAAATCCATTCAGCATAATCGATGGCTCTGATAAACCCTGCATTGAGGAGCTTTTCTAATTCATCTTTTACTAAAAGAGCTATGTGAGGATGCATTTTCCTCAACTTCTATTTTACTAGTTTAATGCTCGGAGCTATGGACAAATGATGCATAATAAGACTAGGGTCCAACCCTGGCATGTCCGAATAAGTCCAAGCAAAATTGATCTTCTTCCTTTGTAGGAACTTGGTATATGCCTCTTTCTCCTGTGTAGATAGAGACTGAGCTAAATGTACAATTTGTGGAGCCTCTTGTGTATTTAGATTAACTAGTTGTGTAGGCTCAACAAGCACTGAAGACCTGTCCTGAAAATAGCTTGAAAGATTATCAAGTACCCCATCCTTAGGCACCTCGGGGAGGTTTTCACCTTCGGATACGTCTTTTATTTTTACTTTTTTCAGTTCTAACACTGCCACATAGTGGTTTTCGCCATCAGAACTCTTATTTTTTATTTCTTTTCTTTTTATCTTTTGACTGAGATACTTGATATCTAGCTCTGTCATACTGGTAGTTGGCTCACTGGTGGAAGAGACTATAGGTTCAAGAGCATTTAGGTAATAGGCTATCTCATAGTCATTTGAAAAAGTTAGGAGCTGAGGCTCTTGATAGCGCTGAGACCAATCAATTAAGTGTGGATTGACAAGGGGTAGGTCAATGACTAGTTTGATATTGTGAATGTGGATTATATCATCTCTGGTGATTGTAGAGTTAGGATTCATCAAGTATCCCTCTAAGGTACTCAAATCAGGACATGTCCTACTAAGCAAAGCATCATCCACTAAAGCTACTTGTGGATTCCAATCCTCTAGTCCTATGCTAGACTCATTAGCTACCTCGGATTAGGAACTATATGTATGGACAACAACAATGTCCATGTCAACTGTAGAACAATCAGAAAGAGTCTCCCACTCATACTCATGTGAGTCTGTATCTGAATCTTGACTAGGATGCTTACACCAACCATATTTTTTAGGCCTTGAGGTAGAGGCACTTGTGTCACCAAGGGTAACACCTTCTTGGATATCATTTGTATATTGAACAGGATCTTCAACATGAGTTGTGATAGCAGATTGTTCTTGTTTTGAAATTGTTGGATCAATAACTGAAGCATCTAAATCTCCCCAAAGGAGATTAGTGGAAGGGATCCAATCTTCACACTTGTCTTGCTGATTTTGCAAATTGGGCACATAACTAGACTCATCATCACTATCTGTCACAGTTAGGATAGGAACAGTTTTCTTTTTAGGATCTTCAAAGCCTACACCAACTATTTTTTTAGACCTACGCCCAAAAAGAGCATGGTGGAGGGGTTCGGCTCTGGCATCTAGTCTATGACTGAGGGGACCATGACCTGGGTAGCCCATATTCTTAACCAAAGTATACCCTCTCCCATAGGTCTTAGGAGATGGGGAGAAATTTTCATTATGCAGGTACTTTTCCTCCTTGTAGATCCAATCTCTAATGGCCACTTCTTCCTTTTCATCTTGAATGGGTACAGACGACTCCACAAAAGTGTCAAACAAAGTCATAGCTAAGGATGAAGGTCGCATCCCCTATGACGGTTTCCCATAGGACCTAGGTGAAATTGGCAACTTTGTGAAGGAATCAATTTGATAATCTCACATACCAAGGTCTATGGATTTGAACTTATTCTAGCATTGCTCCAAAGTTGTATCAAAATTTTTTGCTGCTCTATTAAGAGGAACATGAATGCCTGCTGAAATGGAATTGACAGATAAGGTGCTATCACCTGGTATGTAGACTTCTATGCCATTGTACGAGAATTTGACACATTGGTGATAGGTAGACGATATTGCTTGCATGTTGTGAATCCATGGTCTACCTAGCAAGATGTTGTATGTCAGGGGTCCAGCGTCAACAATCTGAAACAAAACATCTTTCTCCACTAGGCCAATCCTAATGGGAAGAACAGCCAACCCCTTAGAGCTTCTTTCTGCCTCATCATAGGCATTTATTGTGATTTTCTTTCTTGTGTCAATTACTTCCTCTGAATATCCCAATGTTTTCAAAAGACTTAAAGAACATATATTGAGCCCAGCACCCCCATCATTTAACACACGCCTAACATGGGTTTTGTGGATCATGACTTCAATATGGAGGGCAAGATTGTGAGGATGGCTCAAGGCTGTTTCGTCTTCCTCTAAGAATGTGAGGTAGTGCGGGCTAGCAAGGTGGTTAACCATGTGTTGGAATTGATCATTATCAATATTGTTGGGGACATTAGCTGTACACAAAGCATCCTCAAGGATACGCTTATGCCTTGAAGACAATTCCAGGAGTTCAAAAATGGAAATTTGAGCTGGTGTTCTTTGTAACTGATCAACAAGATTATAGCTCACCTCTGGGTTCACTGCTATTTTGGTGACATTTTTAGATGCCACTTGCTTGGGTTTGGAAGTAGGCCCCCTAATAACCATAGGACCTTGGTTCTGACTTCTAGTGATAGCATTTAAAGCTTGGGATGATCTTTGAGAGTGGGGACCTCTAAGCACAATCATGGGGTCCACATCAAATATAGGAGAAGAATTATCATCATGACCATAGGGATCTTTGTTTCCCATCATATTAACACTTCAACAACTTCAAGCATATTGATGACATTTTCCGCAGATGTGTAGGTGTAGTTAATTGCAGCTTTTCCATCTTTGGGTTTAGAGGTTTCCCCCTTATCATATTTAGGCAAAAGTTCCTTAAATGCTTTATGATCTGCATTGGTTTTCAAACCATCAATCTCAAGTTTGCCACTTTCGATAAGATCTTGAATGAGATGTTAATTTTCCAGCAATTTTCTATGTCATGTCCAATGCCATTATGAAATATGCAATAAGCCTTTTCATTCCACCAATATGGCTTAATGTCAGGTATGTGAAACTTTGCTGGATCTTGTGGTTGTGCAAGATTGTTATCAACAAGCATTTTGAAAACATCCTCATAAGAATCCCCAAGCTTAGAGAATTGTCGCTTCTCCTTTTTGGACTTGTCTTGATATCATGGTTTATGCTCTTGTTGGTTAGAGGATGTATTAAGCTTCATGGCTTGAACTACACTAGATAAATGAAGGACACCTTAATCCTTTGGTTGGTTAGAGTCAACAACTCCGTCATTGACTACTTTCTTATTTTTATTCCAGTGTGAGTTCTTGTCTTTGTCCTTATGATGGTTGTTATTATTTTGACTATTGTTGTTATTATGTTGTTTAGTCAAAATACCTTGTTCTTTTAAGACATCCTCTATTCTACATGCAGTTTCGACCATGGTGTCAAATGAATCAAAGACCATCTTTCGAACCTCATACCACATCTCACAGTGGGTGCCAAAAATGTACACACAAAATAGTGCACTTCTATGAATCATTACAATCAAGAACACTCAAGAATGAGGTCTCAAAAATCGATCCATAGCTCCCTAAGCATGGAGTTGCAAGGATAGTTTGAATATTGCTCTCAACTAGAGTTATTAGGCCTATAACCTTGCTAGTCAACCACACTATGAGAGATTCAAATGAAGACAAGGGCAAGAATGCCAATATCCCCAAGAATCACTATGAAATGCAAATGCAACTAGATTAAGATGAATATGCAAGCTAGAAATGAGAAATGAAAGCTAAACTATGAAGTAATGAAGAAATCTAAGATGTGATGCAACAATGACTTCCAAAAGCTTGATGCAAGAATATCTTCAAATCTTCAAAAAGCTCCAAAGTGACCTAGAAATCTTGCAGCATAAAGTTAGCATAAAATATGAGATATGCAAATGAGGAAGAGAGCTCTTCTTTTATAGGATATGAGAAGGAATGGACCATGGCGATTAAGAGGCAAAAGATTTAATCAATGATGAAGCATCAAAGAGGAGCAATCCATGTGCACAAATATCCTCCAATGAGAAAATAAGAGTTGACTTTTGTGTCCATATGAGATAAAAAGTGCTTTTCTTCTTTTTATAAAATAGGAATAATGCTTTATTTGTGCAACTTAGGATAAGAGGAAAAGTGGGGGCTTTTTATTTATTAAAAGGGGAGGAAATATTCCTTTTGAATAAATAAAGACTTTAGGATAAAATGGTTAGCCCAAGGCAAATAATCAAAAATGATAAAATAGGATTTGATCAAGGAAATTGATATAATTGAAAAATGTTGATTTTTGAAACTACTGATTCGGGGATTTGATAAATTGCTGAATGGGGGCCCAAAGTCTAGGCGACCATTTTAGGGTGCATAAAACTATGACGGTCCCCTCTATTGTCCCTTCCTACATCACAACCTTCATATCATAATGTTCCTTTCACTTATTCCAATCCGCTTCCAACTGTAGTTCCTAGTGTTCCTCCAATTGTGTCTTCTATTCCTGCAGCTTCTTACACTTTACCTAGTGTGTCTAATGTTGCTACTCCTATTTCCTCTAAAGATTCAACAATCATCAGTTTGGATCAAACTATATCATCCTTACAACAACTTTCTTCTTTAACTCAAAACAAGTTTAGTATTCCTACATGTGACATGGGAAGTCCCTTGTCCCGAGACATCATTTGTACTCTTGTTCCTCAGCAAGGTGAGATGCCTCATCTTGAGAATTATAATGGAAAAGGAGATCATGTTCATCATATTAAAACATTCCAAATCCTTTGTAGTGATTATGCTCATGACCATAGGATTTTAGCCAAACTGTTTGCTAGAACCTTCCGTGACAAGGCCTTGCAATGGTTTGTTCCTTGCCTCCTTATTCTATTAATTCCTTTCCACAACTTGCTAATGCCTTTATTCAACAATTTCAAAATAATATTGGCCCGCAAGTGTCTTTGACTGATTTAATGCATTGTAAACAAAGTGCTAAGGAAAAATTAACTGAATTTATTCGTAGATTTAAGCATTTGTATGCTCAAATTTCCTATCTTGTTCCTGATATTGATATTCAACGTATGTTTATTTCAAATTTGCAAAAGGATATTAGAGATATGATTCTGCTCATTGAATTTACCTCTTTTCAACAACTTTGTGCAGCGCTTCATCATTATCAATTACAAGTGAGTCAATTTGAGAGCAATACTCCAATGGCTCCTATTCCAGTTGATAAGAGTGATGTTGCTCCTAATCCAAACAAATTTCAAAAATTCAACAACTATGTCGAGATAAACAAACAAGCGAATGCAGTTGTTGTTGCATCTCACAATGCCACTTCTACATCCACTGATTTTTTATTAAATCATGTGTTTACTCCTCTTTCTAAATCTTTACATGCTATTATGAATAGGTTGTTAGCTGCTAATATGATTACTTTACCTCCTATTCAACATCTTTTACCTACTACGATTGCATCTAAATCTTTTGATCAAAATTTTTTTTGTCAATATCATCGTTAGAATGGTCATGATACTGAGAAATGTTATTCTTTAAAACATAAGGTTCAAGATCTAATTGATTCTAAGGCTTTATCTGTTGATAATCTGGATAGTAGTGGGAATAAATTTGTCTCTCCTCCTAATCAGAACCTTCAAATCTATACAAACCCTTTACCTACGCATGATACTAATACTATTGCTCAACCATCTGTTATGGAAATTGTGTATGATTCAAAGATGGATGATCTCAATCATGTTGTTAATCAAGTGGAGCATGTTGATCAATCTGTATCTCCACCTCAACCTCAACTTCAACCTCAACCTCAAATTCAACCTCAAGTTCAATCTCAACCTTGACCAAAACTTAAACCTAAAATGAAAACTCAACCTAAACCTCGACAATAATTTAAGAATAAGAGACCTCGAAAACTCTTGATTACCTTTGATGATTCTGAGACTATTAAAGCTCCTAATGGTCCCATTTACATTGCTGTTAGGATTGCTCAGAAACCTACTCATGGTTGTCTTGTTGATCCTACATCCTTAGTCAATGTTATCACTAAAGAAAATCTTTTTATGAAAAGCTTACAACATGACTTTTATGATACATCGGATGTGTGGATTCAAACCTGCAATGGTTTTCTTTATCCATCCTTTGGTTCTATTACTTTACCAGTTGAACTTTGTGGAAAAGTTGCGAACACTATCTTTGTTCTTGTTCCTACTGATCAATTTCAAGTTAAGCTAGGTTTTCCTTGGTTAACTACCATGCATGTTGTTGCTTCACCTATCCATAAGTGTCTTAAGTTCATTCATGATGAAGAAGTGAAGATGATTAATCATAGTCTATATCAACCTTCCAGGCCTAGAGATTGTGCTGCTCTGGATTTCTTTTGGCCTTCATTACCTAATTCATGTCCTCCTCGACCTGATAATCTTTTTCGATCATATCAAGCTTATAAACATCATAAAATTCTTGAATTAAGTTTACCTCCTAGGGATCTTAATCGTGGTCTTTTACCTACACCTTCTATACCTCCTTTAACTCTGACTTCTAGCTCTGTTAATCAAGTTCCTTCTACCAAACCTATCAAAGATCCTGTGATTGTTTCTCCTATGGATAATAATCCTATTGATCTTCCTAAAGAACCTATGAAGGATCCTATGATTATTCCTCCTAGTTCTCAACCTATTTCAACTAAATCAAAATGAAACCGATCTGCTAATGAACATCGTAAAAAGTGTCGTGCTCATGCTAAAGCTCCAAGATCTCTACCTTCTACGGATAAACCTATGCATAATATGGTAGAACAGATTGTTACTAATAATGATGTTCACATGCATGATTATGATGATTCTATTCGTATCTTAGATCCTATTTTGATTAATTTGGATGAAGAAGATACTCTTGATGATACTGATGATGTTAATGATGAATATGAAACTATTGACATTGATATTGATTTACCTAATATGCTTTCATCATAATTAACTCTTACACCTAGTGTCGAACATTGTGATTGTCAAGAGGATCCTTGTTTGGAACTGGCTATCATTCCTACTGTGTTGGATATAGTCCCTCTTGCGAGTTACCCACCTTCCCTAAATGATATACAACGAGATGGGGAAAGTAGGCGGCACGCTTGATCGCTTTGTCCTTCGTGGTAGCTTTGTTGTGTGTTTTCCTATTGTACTGTGCTTCTCCCGTACTGTGTTTGCTAAATGTTGTTAGATTCTTTTATATGATCCTTGTTACTTAGTTGGTGCAAGGTGATGAAGGAATCAAAACTGTTGTTCAAATTCTTCTATATGTATCTCTATTCTTCTATGTGTTGTTCAATGTTATGTCGTAACTGTGCTATTGTTCGTAAATGTTTCTTTGTGTAATCTGCTTGGATTCGAGATATGGTAGCACTAATTCTTTTTGGTCTCCATGTCATGGTCCGAAAAGATTCTCCTTTGTATATCTTATGTGATCTTTCCTCCTTTGTGATCGTAGTTCTACTTTCTTTGGGGAATGATGTCAATTCATTTGTAATAATATCATATATATATTATCTTATGATCATACTGACCCCATAGTAAGTAGATCCCTTCTATGTTCTCTGTATGTTTCTATGATATTTCCCTTGATTTATTTTCATCTGGGGGCATCTCGACGTGGAAACGTAATCAGTGGAGTTGTTTATGTTTTCGTTAAAGTCATTGCTCATGTTAAAGTGTCAGCAATGACTTTAACGTGGGGGCATACACTCTACTCACCTATTACACACATGCACTTTCCAATACACACATATTTTTCAAGATACTTTTTCCCTTTTTGGATTAGTAATTAATCCTTAAAGCATGGGTTTATATTTTAGGATCTCTTAATCCCTCCAGTTTCAAATACACATATATTGATCCCTTAAGGTCGGAAGTGTCCTTAAGACTAGATCTCTTTTGTTTTTTGGTTTTATTCTTATGGAATAGAATATTCCTAAGGATGAATCCTTGATGGGTTGACTAGTGAGTAGCCACATTCACTAGGCAGTTCAATTCCATCTTTCCGGTTGCGTCATTTTTCTATGTGGTTCACAATGGGACATAAGTTCTCATTGGGCGAGGTAATCACACCTTCTATCTCTCTCTAGAGATGTTTCTCTTATTATGATCTAGGAGTCGACGAAGACTTGAGTCCCTTGGGGCTTAAGGTTTCTCTTTGTCCCTTGAATTACAATAAGATTATCTTTTCATTCTGATCTCCTTTACCAAGAGTTTGCATCGAGTCTATACTCTTGCTAAAGTGGGGGCTTAATGTATCATCTTAAAATGGAAGCACTTCCATGATAAGAGTGTTTAGCCCTCTGAGTAAGTGGTTTGGGGTCATGTTAAGCGCCTTGATCGGGTCTTTGCATGTATTTGGCTTTCTCCCCGCTTTCCACTTCTTCCCTGCACTTGATTTCTTCATTCTAGGTGAAATTAGGGTTAGGATCTCGAGGATTCTTCTTAATTTCCCTCTTCCATGGCTCTATTTTCTAGGTAGGATTTCAATATAGGTCCTCCTGGCCTTCATCACAATAATCATAGGATTTTATGTCTATCCCTGACATTCTGTCCTGTTCTGATATCATTTCTAGGTTTCTAGGCATCCCCGGGACCTCCTGACCTGGTTCTGACTGAATCTGGGCCCAAGGTCAAATTCGAGATTGATCCTGACTAGGTCAGGATCGAGCTCGAACCTGACTAGGTCGGGTCCAACCTCAATTTTTCCCTCCTCATTCAGATTTCCAGAATCCTTGATTTTCGGACATCGGGCTTTCGGGATATTTATTTTTCCGCCTCCAGGTTAGCCATTTCAGGTTTCCAGATGGTAAATCCTCTAATTGCATTTAATCTAGGTATATTATCTAAAGGTTAGGACCTAATTGAGATTTAATTCTCCAAGGTGGCCCCTCTAGAGGATTGTGCCCTAGTTCACTATAAAAGGAGACCTTCCTCTCTCATTTTCTAATCCACAATCAAGCAATTGACATCACATCTCAAGCATTCAAGCAAGCCTTCAAGCATTCAAGTATTCAAGCATCCATCCATCAAGGAGATCCATTGTTAGCTATTGAAGGATTCAATCTCTTTGGAGCCCCCTTTGATGATCCATCCTACTACATTCATTCAAGCCCTCACATATGCAAAGATAAAGTCAAGATTGGCGTTGAAGATCAAATGTCATTGATTGGAGACATCCTCCATTCATCCTACATCCATTGAAGCATTCCTACTTGTGGATTTGAGGATTTGAATCCTCTACAAGGACTTCAACATAAGTGAGGTGATTTGTTTCAATTACTTTGTTTATGCACACTATATTTCAATTCAATTTCAAGGTTAATTCCTAAATTGGGGTTTGACCAAGGCAAACCCCCCATACAACAAAAACAACCATTTTCTTGCAGGTACAGGTGCAGAATTTCAAATCTAAGAGTGAATTTGGATACCCTTTTCGAAAAACTTTTGAGATCTGCGAATAGAATTTGAATTGGACTTCAAATAAAGAATGTAGTATTTGACCTTTTATGAGGGTCAAACCCGACTTGAGCTCATCTTGGAGAAAGATTTTTGGGTTTTCTCTATCTCAGCATTTCCAATCCAAAATACGTTGCAGAATTGCCCAAAAGTATACACAAACATCAAAATTTGACATTTTCCAGATCTACCCTAATTTGAGGTTAGTATTTGTATTTCAATTATTCCATATTTCAAGCATAATTTCCTCTGTAGGGAAATATTGGATTTACTCTCTCTCTCTCTCTCTCTTCCATATTCCTCATAAATTGATTTGATTGTGTATTAACCTCTTGGTTGATCAAATTGGATCTCTTCTTTGGGAATTTGGGTTTGAGAATAGATCTCATATTTCCCCCCTTTACATCTGAATAGAGGTGAATCCATTTTACCCCTATTCACCAAGCTTTCTAAAATTCATCCAAGAGCTCCTACAAAACCTGATAGATGTAAACAAAAATAATACCCAGAAACCCCTCATAAAAAAGACCTATTCCTCCTAGGGTTTCTAAAACATGCAAACCCTCAAAAATAGAACTCAACTCTCTCTACCTAATTTTCATCAATTCACTTGCATGATTAAAATCTCTTAATAATAAAATAATGCACTTGTAAATTATAATTTCTAACTCAACTTTAAACTTTAAATTCTAATTCAATTTTCACTAAACTGAATGTGCAACTTAAATTGCATATAAATCCTTAATTAATCAATAAATACTTTAGCACATAATTAACTATGAAAATTGATAAATTAAATATTAAATAAATCAACTATGCCTTAAATTTCATATTTGGATTTAATAATTAATTAAACCCGTTTATTCCAAATTTAGACTTTTAATTAACAAAGGTATTTAATTAACCTGAATAATTAAATATTCTCTATATCTAATATTTCCACATTCACAAAATATAACTATTCAAATCTCATAATTACTCCTAATTTAATTATTTAAATCAAATAATCCACACAAGCAATTTCACTTGACCCACAAAATACAAAAATCAACTAACTTAAACAACAAACAAATACCAAGGAAGGGCTTACGGATTCACGTCACCTTAACGAATTCAGATGGGTAGAAATAGATATTTGTTCATTATTTTTAGGACAATCAAAGGTTTGGGTTGGGATTTGGATATGTTATCTCCCCTCTCTTACCATTGAGATTTTGTGATAGGGCACGCTCATCCTCGCAATTCAGGGAAGTCGATGCCCAGTACCTACAAACATGCACAAAAGATGAGCATGTACATACATGTATAAATATAAACAATAAATGGCGGGGATCAGTCGATCGTGTGGATCTCGCAAGAAAGTAACTATGACTTTGTCCCTCAATCACATCAGGGATGTCAAACAGAAATATAAAACATACACATACAAGTATGGGGTCAGTAAAACCATAAGCATCAATGATATCCTGAAACATAAATCATCATCATGAAATAATCATAACATATAAATGAAATCATCATTTTCATTTAATCAACATAAAAAAGTTATTTTTTTCTTTTTGTCCCTCCCCCACCGCTCTCCTATGATGAAGTCTTCAGTGTGCTCTCCTTCTCGTGTTGGAGTTGTGTCAAAAGAGCTCGCTTCTTCTGCGCTCTCCCTTGTTCCCCCTGTGGCTGAACTGTCAGCACCAATGCCCTTGTGTGTCGTCTCTTCTTTCTAGACCTTGCCCCCACTCCTCTGCCCTATTCACCCACCTCCCTTGGGGTTTGTGGTGTCTGAGGTGTCCTTAGTGGTGGCTAGGGTTTCTTCTACAAATGGCTCTCCGGTCTCTGCTATTCCTGCTCCCAAGCCCTCAGTTGGGCCTTTTCCGCCCAAGGCTCCCTGGATCCCCTTGAAGGCTACGGCTGGGGCTGCGAAGGATTCTACAGTGGAACTTGTTCCTTTCCCTGTGGCTGCTTCTATATCTCTCTCTTTGGATGTGGATACAGTTGCAGAGATTGAACACACCTCTTTGGACTTATCAAATCAGGCAATTATTTGCAGATTTAGGGGCTTTTGGCCTATCCTCCCAGAACTTCATGTTTGGATTTCCAAATTTTGGGAACCCATCATTTCTGGTACGATCCATATCTTCCCTTTGGCAAAAAAAAATTTCGTAGCTAAATTTGATTTTGCTGAAGATAGAAACTGTATTCTCTGTGATCATTTCTTTAGCTGGGATGGTCGCTTTGTGCTGATGATTAAGCCCTGGCATGAGGAATTCAACCCCTCTTATGATTATTTCCATAAGATGCCTATCTAGGTTAGGCTTCCAAACATCCCTCTTCATCTTTGGGTGGATCCTCTTCTTGAGGAAGTGGGTGAGGCTTTGGGGGATTTCCTAATGGTGGACGCTAAATCTATTGGCATTCTCCATTCCACCTATGCCCGTATTTTGGTGGATATTGATGCTTCCAAAGGTTTGCCTGCAGAGATTAAGTTGGTTTCTCCTAAGGGTAGCTGGATTTAGCCTCTTGACTATGAAGGAATTCCTTCATGTGTAGAAGGTACTTTAATACAGATCATGTTGCGGCTAAATGTGCTCTCGGTAAAACCAGGTGTTTTGTGTCTTGGTGGAAAGGAGCCTCTTCTCAAAACTATATGGTTGTTAAGAGTTCTTCTTCATGGAGCTTTTCTCAGGTTGTGGCTTCCCCTAGTCCTTCCACTCCTATCCCTTCAACTATTGTTCCTCCAGTGGTGGACAAGGTCGTATCGAATAAGGAGGCTATTGGCCATGTTTTTGATACAATGAGATTTTTCCCTCTTGTTGTTTCTAACAATGTGTTGGCTCCTGACTCTACTAGCTCTATTGGGCCTGTCTCAGATAGTTCTTTGATGGAAGACCCGTGTCTTCATGTTGTTTCGTTTGTTGTTGTTGTTTCTTCTGTCCCTATTGTGTCTCCCTCCTTGGTGGGTGTTGGCTCTCGGTGTGTTATGGTTGATGTTCTGGTTGAGTTTGTGTAGTGTGTTGGTACCTTATTGGGTGCTGGAAATTCGGTGTTGCATTCCTTATTCTGGTAGGCTGAGGCCTCTAAAGTGGAAGAAGGTTGGATTATGATTAAAGGTAAATCTTTCAAAAGATCCTCGCCTTCTTTTGATATAACTCTTCGGTCCCATAAGAAAGGGACCAAGGGATAATCCTATTGTTGGATTTTTCTCTAGATTGCTCCTTTCCAATGGTTATTCTTTGGCAGTGATCTTTTGAGCTTCTCTCGAGGGTTTTGGATTTTTCTTTGGATCATGCCTTTTTCCCTGCTCAGCTATTCTTTTTTGTTGTTCATCTCTGTCGTTGGTCCTCTGTTTGTCCTTTTTCTGTTCCAACTGGTAGCTGGTTTTGGTGCTTAATGTTTTATCTTTTTGGTTTCTTTTAAAAGGTTTGTGACCTTTCAAATCCTATTTTCCTCCTAATTAGAACATAAAAATAACCAAAACATCTAATCCATAATTATTCAATATGATGTCCTACATTCATAACCTCAAATATCCCCTGAAATAAATAACGTACACATGAAAATGGCCTAAAAGAGTTTGGCAATAAAATTGAAAAGCAACCTATGTGAGGGGTATTACAGAATATGCTCATTTTGAATTTGGAATTTTTTTGGGACGTTTGCATGTCATGTGGACATCAACCAATAGCACTTTTGTCCAACCAGATTGATCCTGGATTTGGACCAACAATTTTTAACACTTTGCCTTTGAGATCTGTGATGTCAAAATGTTGAAATCGCGATCACAAATTTTGTAAAAAATGCATTGGGCCTAATATTTAGGTGTCATAAATGTACAAGGTGCAATTTGCAACACTACAAGTTTGCTCGAGTACTTTAGTGGGAAGATTAACTCAAGGGATAAAGTGCACTAAAATAGCTTATAAGGATATATTCATTAATCTTTGCAATGCATTAATTACCTCAAAAAAGGATACTACAGAAATTGTAGAGATCAATGTAGCGAACATGAATGATACCCCCAATACTTGATGTGAAACAGGATTTGTCATAACAATTCAAGTACTACAAAAATTAAAATTTCATTAGCTCCAAAAATAGGAGAGACTACTTTGGCGAGAAGAATGCTTAAGAGGTGTTAGTAAAAGTCAGAAAAAAATTATAAAGTACGAGCTTATGCACCCTCATGTTTTTCCCCTGGCTAGGTGAAGAAAAATAGGAAGGAGGACAAGCCAGAATCACCACAAAAATTTGGCTATATATTCAAAAGATGGGCCTTTTATAGAGCCATAGAAAAAATGTTAGATGGACAAGAGTTCCAACTCACCCGTGTTGAGGAGTTGTGCACTATCATCAACAAGGAGGAGCCTCTAGATGAGATAGGCCTTGTTTTGTCTCTTAGTGATTTATTTTGTACATTTTATAGCATTTTTAAATTTTGAGTAGGATGAGTCATCTTTTCACATTTGTTTCTAGGATGCAAATTTGTGTCCCTAGGTCATATTCGCACTCGCGTCATGAGGATGTGTCAGTGTCCCAAGGACACACTAGCATCCTAGGTGTAAGTCATGCTTGCATCCTAATTTTACACATTTGTCTTACAACCAAACAATAGAAAATTGATGAAAATGATAAGTAATATATATGATAGAGATAGAATATTGTTTGACTGGTATAATATTATTATTATTTTTCATATCCCTCCAAAGGTTTGTGTTCACACATGCATGAACCTACTAAGCACGCTTCTTGATTGTGCAAGGGATCTACTAGTAAGCCAGTGTGGGCATCTTTGATGGGTGGACCTCTAGTGGATGTACAAGATGCCAAAGATGCAGTTCCATGCACCTATGTTGATGTCATTCATTGATAGATGAGATGCTAAAACGATGTCTTTCTATCTCCTAATTGGGGAGATGATAGTGACATTGATGGGCATGTACAAGATTTTGTGTCTACCTATATGGGGTTGTCGAATATCTATAGACATACCATTATAGGTATGAGATTTCATAGCCAAACAATATGGTACATTGGTAGAGTCATAGATACCATCGAGTACATCTACTTGTGGTGGCTAGAGCAAGGGAAAGCGGAAGTGTCACTCATCTCACAAATCATGATTGTAAAAGTGGCCCTTTGTGTTGCTACAGATGGGTAATAAATATATTTAGACTATGGAAAATGAAAGAGTAGACAACCAAGACTAACTGGCAAGCTCTATTAGCTATTTGTCCAAGACAATGCACAAGTCAAGGACTATAGCGTTGATTTAGGATGTAAGTTTAGGGCATATACATCCTGTAAGAACAAAATATAGAAAGCCATACCAAAAAGGTATGAGGTGACAAACTAATTAAACAAAACAAAAAGTACACTATAAGAAAATAAGAGTATGCAAACTACAAGATGAAACAACTATGCTAAGCACAAAAGAATGAGAAAAAGAGATCTCACAACCCTTTTAAGAACCTCCCAAAATGTTGATTTGCTTCACTCCTCAAACCTGCACACACAATGACAAGAAAAATGTTGGGGTTATTTGTTTAAGAGACCTACCAAAGTCAAACCCTTCTTTTGGTGTTTCCACCTCCACAGATAGACAAGATAAAGATGTTACAACTAGAGGTTATCGTTGCACCAAAAGATCAACTTGTTAAAGCCTGATACAACCACTAGATTTATAGAAGACATAGGAGGTTGTTAAACCATGTCACAAATCCTAAAGGGGGACATTGGTAGTTAGCCCAACAATCCCCTCCTCAGGGTCACCCGAGGGGATTCGAACCTGTGTCCAAGCTCTGATACCACTTGGTACAACTAGTAGTTGTTGTTGCATCAAAAGATTGACTTGTTAATGCCTGATACAACCACTAGACTTATAGAAGACACCGGAGGCTATTAAACCATGTCACAAATCCTGATGGTGGACGTTGGCAGTTAGTCCAACAAAAGATATGATAATCAATAATCTAATAAAAATGATAGAAGTGGTAATAGATAAATGATTAAGAACATTGTTGATATATATTTGTACTAGTGTCATCAAGAACGTTAATAGTCTCATTAACCCAAGGCTATTATTTTATTTTATTTTCCCTTGGACACAATCTCATCAATAGTAGTTGCATACATGTTGAAAGAATCATCTTGGGATATATCATACATTCCTCATGCAAGCAATCTCTCCATCCAAATGTTCTTCTATAAACTCCTTTTCATCCACATATTCCTCAATAACCAAATCAGGTTTAAGTTTCTCTTCACATTGTTTGAAGACATTATTAACCAAATCATAAGCAACTAAAGAAGTAATTGGTTCTTGCCTCAAAATAGCCAACAACGTCGTAGCATCTCTTTCATTAATGATCAATGTCATAATGGTTTGCATGGTTGTAATGACATGATCTCTAAGATGTATCCTGATGGTAGACAAGAAATAGTGAAACTTTTGGAGAATCAAATTATCCAGTCCCAAATCTGACATGATGTTTCTTAATCTAAGTTTTGGAAAGAATGGTTACTCTCCTGGTAAAATGAGTACCTGATACATCATCCAAGTCTTCAAAACTACCCACCAAAAGATGAAATATCTTTTTTAATTTGTTGTTTTGGTAAGGAAACTTAGGAGATACAATTCCAAAAATTTCACTAAGACAAGGTAGTAACCAACCTCGCTTCATTATCCTTATTTCTCAACAACTTTTTCTTACCCAAAGAAACCATTACTAGAACCATGGCTATATATATATATATATATATATATATATATATATATATATATATATATATATATATATATAGATAGTCTACCTCCTATCTCCAAGAATTTATTGGCTAACTCTTCTTCACCTTTTGATGTCATACTTACAACTAAAAATTGAATCTCTAAACTTCCCAATCTGCTAACAAAATCTTCCACTCTAATACCACTATAAGAGGCTACCCCTATTTGCGACTCAATTTTTTAGCAACTTCCTCACCAGTTCAACTACAAATGCATTTTTACTACAACTATAGTCTTCCCACTAACAATTTTATTGTCAGTTGATTCACTTCTACTATTTGTAAATTATAATTGCTAATAATGATTTACGTTGTTCTGAGTTTAATGCTTTGTTTGAATAGGAATTTATTCTTTGGAAACCAAATTACCATGCATAGAAAAGTACAAGAGACTAACATAATTGACCCAATTTAAATAATGATTGCTCAGCTTTTGAAAAGATGACAACATTTCACTTAGCAAATAGTTATGTACAAGAGCATATAAAATTAAGTTATTTTCAAATTATTAAATTGAAAACATAGAATGAACTTGTATTAGATTCAATCACTATAATACAAAGGGATTAACCATGAGTATTAGGCTTCATGGTGTTACTTGCGGTCTAAAGTAAGATGAAAATGTGATCTAAGTCTTTTGTTGATTGTTGTCTCAAGCCCATGACTACTAATTTTCCTTAGCACCTAGAAATTCACTTCACTCCTTTATTGAGTTCATAGGAGAATGTACACAACTGGCATGGATTCAATCTTCTCCTAAGTGTGTGCCTTCCTCCTAAAAGTCTACAACAACCCTCTTGTGTTCCAAGTCCCTTGCACTCCTCTTTTCTCTATTTCCCAAGTGTTTTTTGAAAACCGAGTGGATTAGGTTTATTTCCACTTGATTTCTTTTACTTTATCACTAACAAATCTCCTTGTATGTAGCTAGACCTAGCATGGGTCCCACGATCTTTCTCAATTCAATCATCCTTGTATACTTTAGAAATGATGTTACATAGTCATCTTAGGCATGACTTTCATACAATTGTGACCCCCTCATAAGTGACAGTGGCTTAATTAATAGGTCTTGATAGGCAACATTTAAAATTCCAAAGGTCCCTTTTAAGCTTCAAACCAAATCTTCAACGCTTTCAATAAACTCGGAACTTATGGCCTTTGATGGGCTTAATGAGAGGTGTGGCTAGGATTTACAACAATTTAAAAAATAATTTATTTGAATTCCTTAACTTACAAAACTAAAGTCAATTAAATCTGCCTAAACCCACTTGCACACTATTTTCAATAATTTCATTTTCACTATAATTACAAATCAGTATTTTTGAATGGGAAAATTTGGTAAAAATAGAATGATAAATTGATTTCTTTGTATCTTGCAAACTTCAATCAAACCTGCAATCCTTTTATGCTCAAGTTGTAACTCTGAATGAGCTATATCGTAATAACTAGAGTGGATTTTTCACCACCACTATTATTTGTTTCCAAGCGCGTTTTCAACTTCGAGAAAGCTGAGACAAACCAAGTTCAATCCCAAGAAACCCAAGAGATTTCACTAAAGAGAAATAACATATCTGTGCAATACCAAATGAGCCCTTGAATTGCCTTTTATACTTTTTCCTCCAAAATTTTTGAAAAGCACCATTTAAAAGTCTGATTTTTAGTCAAAACTCTAGTTTAACTCCAAAAGACCCTTTTTATAAAAATAATGATAGTTTTCATATGCAAGGTCCTTGTTTTATGAATCCATGATTTAAAGATTTCATCCTAATTCTAATAAACTATAACACTAAGATGCTTTTAGAATGTTTCAATAAAATAAAAGAAACCTTAATAAAATAATTAAAATAAAGCCACTAATGCACCCATTTTGTGGAAACTGTAAGAAAGCATTGGAATCAAACTAAGTGGTCGGTTGTTCAAATTCAAGTTCGAAATTTGTTCAAATTTTTTGGGGGGTGGGTTGGAATTTGTTTTGGGTTCGTGTGTGTGTGTGTGTGTGTGTGTGTGTGTGTGTGTGTGTGTGTGTGTCTATATATGTATATGTATATGTATATGTATATGTATATGTATATGTATATGTATATGTATATGTATATGTTAGAAATAGGAAATACTAAGAGGGGGGGATGAATCAGTGTTTCACAAACTTTTACTTTTGTCCAATTATGGATATAAGAAATAACTTGAAGCTTGCATAAGAAACTAAACTAAGTAAACTGGATAACAAGCATAGTGAGCAGGTGTCTCTATCGAACATTATACTGTGAATAAATCTTCAGCTGTGATTAGTGAGCAGGTCGTGGGTTCTTCTCAGGAGGTTCTTGCTTCTAAGGGAAGTGGTGCTACGACAGGTGTTGTTTTGGCTCAGCCTGTTCTGGTTGTTTCTGCAGGATCTAATGATGTTATGTTTGTTGTTGTTGTCCAAACTGTTGACTTTGTTTTCCAGCCTGCTACTGTTGTCCAGACTAATGATGCTATGGTTGTTGCTGATGTCTAGACTGTTGACATTGATGTCCAGCCTGCTACTACTTTGAGCTCGCCCAAACTGGTTTCTCCTAGGGAGATTGTGTTGTTTGGTGCTGATTCTACTCTGGTCAGCCATTCTTCTGTTTCTTCAAGGGTTTGGCTGAATGATGTTGCCAAGTTGGAGGACGGTTGGACAACTGTGAAAGGAAAGAAACCAAAGCCATCTGTTCCTCCTTTGGATATGAATCTCCAGTCCTACAACGGTGGCTCTAAATATAAATCATAAGGTCCCTTGTTGAGGACTGTTGTCCCTTGGTGTGGGTTTTTTTGGTGGTAGTTCCCTCTGTTTTATTACTGTTGTCGAATAGCTTTCCTATTTTGATTTAACTTTGTAGGCTCTTCGCTTTCATATACAATTCTTACTTTCTTTCTTCTTACAATATACAACTTTACATCATATGTCAACTTATTACAATTTCTATATGTAACTTGTGTACATTTCGCATTACATGATTCTTACATATATACAAGTTATTACAATAAATAACTTCAAGTTGGCTTACAATACTTATACTCTTCTCAAAATATAAAATCAATTCATGTTGCCTTAGGGTTAACATCTAGGATGTCGTCCCTGCATAGTTAAGTCATTATTTTGATAAACAAAATAATTCCTTAACTTAATGTAATCATATTCTGCCTTGTGCTCTGTTTAGGTCAACTCAACGTCGTCTCTGTAAATCTTTAATATTTTCTTTCGTACATTCTGTACAGACTTGTGCTCTCATATGTGGCTTTGATATACATAGAATGATCTATGTTCAAGTGTGCGTGCACTGAACCTTCTTATGTGAACATCGCTAATCAAAATTGTCTTTGATTAGACTGGTAAACACTATTGTACTTAGACAATTTTCTAATGCGCTTATACAAGACTGCTTCCTTCAATTATGCTATCTTCATGTTGAGTATATGTTTCCATAATGACAACATTCTGGTATCCTACTTAGCCAAATTGCCAACAATCTCCCCCTTTGTCATTGGTGGCAACATATGGGAAAATTGGCTAAGTCCCAAAAACTTGTATTACAAAAATTGTGGCCATTACAAAATGTGGATCTTATATGTCTACTTATTTCTCCAAAAACCGATACTCCCCCTAAGAGTATACTTCATACTATACTGCATATCTATATCTTCTATATACATACAATTTTTATATTATACTACTCCCCCTTTGACAACAATGACAAAGGTGTCAATTCTATAAGTATGACAAAATTGTTTTACCTCATGATCTCAATAGTGCAAGACCGGAAGGCTTGCAACACAATCTGCAAAATTAGCTTTCAGGCTCTCTACTTCCTTGTCCCATGACTTCTTCACTGCATCAGAAACACTGAGCAGTGGACATAGGCCAAAGGATGCTATTTCAACTACCTTTAGATTTGCATAAGCAAATTTATCATAAGATGTCTTCGATGAAAGACATTCTTCCAACTAACTCTCTACAATATTGATCTTTAGTGATAAATGCTCTCTGAGTAGAGAGAATCTTTTCAATTTCTTCACCTTTTCATCCTTCAGAAGTCTCATATCATCATAAATTTTGCTTATTTTTCTTTCAATTTCTAAGATCTTTGCATTAGGACTTTGCAAAACATTTACTGCCACTTGTAGTTCTGCTTCTTTGTTCTTCAACTTCTTTGATATTTCAGATGTGTGGTTGTGGGATTATGTACACTGAATGTACAATGCTTTTCCTCTCTCTAAGCATCTTCTCAATTCTTTTATGCATACATCCAAGTTATCTAAATCATTTATGATATTCTAGCAAACAACTTGAAATACTTGTGCATCATGGGCTGCTTGGGCTTTGACTATTGCAATATCTGATAAATTTGTAAATTCCATATCAAAAGATTTCACAACCTCTTTAGTTTTTGCTTGGGGATCAGCCTCACTAACTTGACTTGATATAACACTTTGAAGTTTACTGGTTACCTCAAGTAGTGCTCCTTCCAAGCTTTTTACCTTTTTGTTATTTCCAATTATCTTATTCAAAGATGAGATCAACTCTATTTGATCATCATCATCCACTTCTTGTCCTAAGCTTGCAAACACTGATTCAAAATGTGGTTTATGTGATGCTTTTGTTGTGTCCTTCGGTTTAGGAATAACCACTGACTGTTCCTATTGCACTACATGCTCTTCTTCTGTTGTATTAGTCTGAATTTCCTCTTTTTCTTCTTCTTTTCTTGTTTCAACCATTTCTTCCTTATTCTCTACTATATCCTTTTGCTCATCAATCTCTGTCAAATTGCCAACATCGGCTCCTTGGTCATTGAATGGATTCTCTTCACTGTCTAAGGTGATATTCATACCTTCAATGTTCATAGATTCATCTGCAATGTTGATGGAGGGTGGCGATGCTGGTGATGATTCAGTCTGATGTTCTACTTCAACTGCTTGATCAGATTCACTAATTAATTCACCTGGTCCAGAGGTCATTACCTTCACAACCGCTTCCTCTGTTTGTTTGTTTATCTCCTCATAATTTCCTCCCATTATTAGTATTGTCCTTCTCTTCTTTCTCAGATGGGTACTTAGGTTCTTCATTATTTCCTCAAAATGATTTTCATCTTTTATCTCACAGAGATTTCTTACAAATCTTTCCCTTATTCCTTTATCTTCTTTTGTAGCTCTCTTCTTTCTATTTATCAATTTCTCATATAGATTGTCAAGGATCTTGCCTTTGATGTCATCAAATTTCTTGTCTGCAAGGATCATGTGTCTGACAATTGCATTCTCTAGGTTCAGCTTCTCAAAGTTATCATACATCTCATAGTATTTGTTCAACTTGGTGAAATCCCCTTCATTTATGATCAAAGGGTCACTTTATCTATTTTAGGCTTCCATTTCTTCTTGTTGCTACCTGCCTCTTCATCTGTCTATGGCTTAATTGCTGGTGTTTTCCTTTGTACTGGGGTAAAGATAGTCTTATGTCTTTTACCTGGTCCACTTGCCATCTCTTTCACTCTCTTAGTTGGTGTGGTGGAGGAGGATCTTGTGGATTTACTCACTTCTGGTACTTCCACTTCTTCAACCTCTTCATCAATTTCTTGAATTTCTTCAGTAGGAGCTGCATGGGATGTCAAGGGTGGAACTGATAATACTTCTTTCTGTCCAATGTCCCTAATTGTTGTTGTTGTCTGCTTCGCAATGACAAACTCATGTTAGGTCATACATGTATCTTTCAATATTTTCTTGATAGTATTGTCAACTCTCTTCTTTGTCATTTTATGTACTTGTCATGTTTGTGATGAATTGAAGTTTTCCTCATGTGTTCCAAATCTAGGACTCTTTGCATCCAAATTACTCTTAAGTAGCCTTCTCACATAACCTTCAGTTTCTGCTTCTGAAACCTCATACTCAAGAGGATCTACAAATTCTACTCTTGGCTCAACTGCTTCAATATAGGTAAAGTCTGTATCTACTAAAAAGCATATCTCATCTTTGTACTTTTCCACAATAGATGGTGGAATCCTTGATCTTTTCCTCATTTCATTCTAAAAAGTCTTTATTACTAATGTAGCACTTTCATTCACTTTATCAATGGGGTATCTCAAGTATACTTTGTTGATTCTGTCCATAGAGTTTTTGTTATCATTCCAGTCAACTCCTATAGTGCATAGGAATCTTCTTAACAAATGGAAAAACATGTAGGTGATTAGGGATGAAAATCTAAACTGTGAATTCTTAGTCTTTCTGATCTTCTCAAGATTTTCAGTCAATTGAATCCTCAAAATCTCACACATATCTACTTGTACTTTCTCTGCACACATAAGGTAAGTTGCATGTACCATGCCAGTTGTCATATCATCTTCTCTTGAGCTCGCACAGAATTTTGAAGTCAATATTTTACATACATATCTAACATCATCTTGATCAATCTTACTTAAAATAATTCCTCTTCCATTGTATGAAGACTTGGTGTTGTTTTCTTAACATTCTTTTCATTCAAAGGAATTACTCCTGACTTAGATAATCATGTTACCTCATGAATAAGGTTTGCGGTGATGTCTATGACTCTATCATCTAACCAAAACTTTCAATTATGAATTCTGCTCAATATTATCTTGGTCCATTCATCATTCTGAAACTCATAGTGAAGTGTGTACTTGATAATGTCTATTTCACTCAAATGCTCAAACCCTTCTTTCTATGACATATCTTGTTTGTAAATCTTATTATACTCCGTGATTAGGTTACCATCTCCTATAGTCTCAAACTTACATTTCAAATAACCTTTCACATCTTCTAAATGCAAAACTTCGTCTGGAACGGTTGACAAGGCTAAACTAGGGTCTTCTTCCAAAGGTTCTATAGGTTCCTTCTTCATTTTAGGTCTAGTTGAATCTCTGATGTGGTGAACTAGTGATGCATCCATGATTCTATAAAAGTACAACTGCTTTGATAGTGATTACTTAGTAAAATACCTTGGAATCGCGATTTAGGGTTTTGCGTAGATCTGGCAAGAATTATGTCTCCAAATCCTGCAAACTGCTCTTAATCTCCACTGACTAGCTCTTTATATCACTTGTAATTGCTTGAATGATCAACTAATACCAATCATTGGCTTTTTTCCTTCAAATCTTTCAAGATACTGACATCGCATTAAATTTCTTAAGCGCTTCATGCCAAAAAGTTGTTCCCGGTTACCTGCAAAACTTCATTCTTTTCGTGTACTCGCATACATGTTCATAAATTCATGCGCTCTTAACCATAGCTTCATTATGTCATATACTAGCTCATATTAAATTTGCAAGACTTAATTCAATCTGATCTAGAGCTTCTTCAAGAGTCTTCTGTAATTGATCCATATCCATAGAGATCTTACTCAAGTTGTTAGGCTTTCTCCGAATAACTTTGTTCTGAGTAACTTTGCTCTGATACCAATTGTTAGAAATAGAAAATACTGAGAGGGGGGTTGAATCAGTATTTCACAAAATTTTACTTTTGCCCAATTATGGATATAAGAAATTAACTTGAAGCTTGCATAAGAAACTAAACTAAGTAAATTGAATAACAAGCATAGCAATAAAATAAATGAACTCATAACACCATGTTTGTTCTTGAGGAAACCCTGGCCAAGGGAAAACCCCAGTGGGGATGGTACCCACAACTGATCCACTAATCAAAAGTATCATGTTAAGGATGTTGACCCTATTAGGAGTCTATTACATACATATAGTGTCTTTGTCCTAGTTAAGGGACTCTAGGCCTTGTTAGAAGCCTCAACCCTATTAGGGTTGCTATTACAAAACAAAATGTTTGCAAGATGAGCTCACTGCCCAAACATGCAATATACAATAATAGCTTCTGATACAAAGGTAAAATACAAAACCTTTTACTACTATCGAATAGCTTTCCTATTCTGATTTAGCTTTGTAGGCTCTTCGCTTTCATATACAGTTCTTACTTTCTTTCTTCTTACAATATACAACTCCGCATCATATGTCAACTTATTACAATTGCTATATGTAACTTTTGTACATTTCACATTACATGATTCTTACATATATACAAGTTATTATAATAAATAACTTTCAGTCAACTTACAATACTTATACTCTTCTCAAAATATAAAATCAATTCATGTTGCCTTAGGGTTAACATCTAGGATGTCGTCCCTACATAGTTAAGTCATTATTTTGATAAACAAAATAATCCCTTAACTTAATGTAATCATATTCTGCCTTCTGCTATGTTCAGGTCGGCTCAACACTGTCTTTGTAAATCTTTAATATCTTCTTTCGTACATTTCATACAGACTTGCGCTCTCATATGTGGCTTTGATATACATAGAATGATCCAAGTTCAAGTGTGCATGCACTGAACCTTCTTCTGTGAACATCGCTAATCAAAATTGTCTCTGATTAGACTGGTAAACACTGTTGTACTTAGACAATTTTTTAATGCGCTCATACAAGACTGCTTCCTTCAATTATGTTATCTTCATGCTGAGTATATGTTGCCATAATGACAACATTCTAGTATCCTACTTAGCCAAATTGCCAATAGTGTGTGTGTGTGTGTGTGTGTGCGTGTGTGCAACAACAAATAAGTTCATACACCGCTATGCTAATAGTAAAGCAACATAGCAAAATACACCATCGTTTATATTAATGTTTTAGTCCAAATGAAATAACAAAATGCCAAAATATACCACCATATCAATGTTTCAATTAAAAAATATTAATATCAACATTAACAATCAGCCATCACTGATCAAATATCATCATCCAATTGTGGCAAATTAGAAGCACAAATAGTGCCACTAGCATCGGTACTAGTAATGTCAACCTGAGGAGCAACCTCACTATCACTAGGTAGCTCGTGATCATCATCATCAACTGCAAGTGCATCAAGGTGAGCAATCAAATCTTCCAACTCCGCATGCTCAGGTCCAACATCCCAATGCTTTTCCTCCCCTTTTTTGTAGGTATTGTCTTTGTGTGATATGAGCCTCAAGTTTGAATGCACGTAGACAAAGTTTTCTGCCTTCTAGGAATGTAGTCTATTGTGTTTTATTGAGTGGATGAAGTATGTTCTCTAGTTCCTCTCAGATGATGATGAACTAGCAACCTATCAAGATTTTCAATTTTGAAATTAGAGAGTTAAGATCTTTGAATATAAAAATTTAAAATATAAATTAAATATTCATCAACAAGAATTTAGAATTTAGAATCTTAGTTAAGAACGTACTTGTTATAAAATTTTAATGGCAACGGGTCATAAGTGTCGGTACATTTATCCATAAAAGTACCACCATTTATGAACATCAACGTTGTTCCTATCTTTAAGAGCCTCAAGACCACAATCATCGGTGTTGGAAAAACTTGTGAATTCAGCCCTCACCGTAGGTCGTATGTGATCAGGATAGAGTCTACAAAGGTTGTCTTGTACCCATGACCAACTTTAGGATCTCTGTATGGGGCAACCTTAGTGCTACTCTCCTTGAGGACCGACTAACTATAGTACCTAGACCTCAATGCAAAGGCAAGGAGATGAAAAGGGGTAGTCATTTTGTTCCATCTCTCCACCATGACTTTTTGTAGCTCCTTGAAGAATGTTTCTTCAATATCTTGCTCTTTCTAATTTATGATTTTTTTAATATCCTCAATCATGGAGTCTATGCCATCATATACCTCACCCAAGCAAGGCCTATCCATGTCAGTGTATCGGATCATGCTCAATATAGGCTTAGTGAATCTCAGGAGGTACTCAACATGATCCCACCAAGAGTCATCTAGTATAATTGTATTAATGGTAGTTGCCCTTGTACTACTAGATTGCTTGCATATGCTCCAATTAGCGCGGATTTCCATTCTAGACAATGTCTCTTTAACCTTCACAAGGCGACTCAAAACAAGTGTTGGAGGCAAAATAGGTCTTAGCAACCTATTTCAAAATTAAAACAATAATAAATTAAAATTAAAAACATAGAAAGTTTACTAAACTAAAGTCTAAAACATATTTAAATTTTAAATAATTTAACTTAGCTTCAAGAGCTCCAATCTAGAGAATTGTCTAAATATGGCTTGCAACATATGGTGGCATGTGACAAACATTTGGATCTTCTGAGCATCTTCATAGATTTTTTTGAATCTTGCCAAATGTTTGCAGCATTAGATTGAGGGAAAGGACACACAAGGTGTCCAAAAAATGTGTTTGAAACACTCCTAAACCAATAACCCGACAACCCTACAATTTTTGGCATTGTCTATTATTACCTGAACAACATTTTGAAGACCAACTTGCTCAATGGCTTAGATGAGAATGTTTGCAATGAATGGATTGTCCTTCACTTCCCCTTCACAATCCGCAACTCTCTAAAACATTGCACCTCTCGTGGATATTGCAATAACATTGACCATTTAAGGGAAATTTCTTGCATCTTTCCATCTATTGGATACTATGGACACACTTGTTTCGATCCATAAATCCTTGATGAGCTTCAAGGAATCCTCTACATGTTTCACCCCTTTGTCCAATAAAGTGGTGTGCAACTTCTCATAACTTGGGCCCTCGAACCCCCTTGGAGCATCATTAATTGATCTCACCATTTTTTGCCAATACAGGGAGTGAACAACATTAAATGTCAATCCATTTGCATAGATGCATCTCACTATGTCTTGCTTTGCAATGTCTCTAGCCTCATTTTGAAATGGCATTTCCAAGGTCCCCTTTGCTTTATTATTTGTCACCGATTCTCGAGGAACATGCAAGACTAGATAGCCCTTTGTGGGTTTGTTCACTGGAAGTGGAAACTAAAGCCATAGATGTTTTTTTAGTTTTACTTCTAAACATTTGCAAAGGATGAGCAGTTGGATTCCCACTTGCTTCGTCTACGTGTTTTTGCTCTTGAATATATTTATTCACAATATGGTTTGCAAGAATTTAGGTGCAGGTTGCCCTTCAAATTTTGGCTGGCTTGGACAAAACTTAATGCCTTTTTGAGGGATAATTCACAAATGTGCTTTGACTCTACTATAAGAGCTACTATATTCCTCTTTGCAATGGCTACAAATCCAAATGTAACCTCCTCCACCTGGCATTTGCTAAACCATTTCCACATACTTCCATAGTGGAGAGTCTGGGTCTGTTTTAAACTGTGGGTTCCTGATGCTAGAAGAACTTGTGATTCTATGAATCTATAAACAACATACAAAGCCACAAACCAAAATGAAAAAATAAAATAAAACTAGAGAGTTCATTTCATTTTCTAAAAAAATGGAAAAAAAAAAATTAAAAACAAACAAAATCAACAAAACCCTACCTCTTTTGTGAAAATCTTCCTCTTTAATGTCTTTGAGGAGTTCTCCACATTTGCAACCACATGAATAGCTTCATGCAACAATCACCTTTCAACACTCCTTGAGCAATGGCAACCAAACAAGAAAGTTTAGCAATGGAGGCAAGAAGTTTTCTTTTTCACTCACAAATGCACAAATGACATATTAAACATCTTTTTTGGACTTTTTAGTGGTCTATTTTTGGGTTGGAGGGACGAATAGACTAAATTAGACAAAAAAAACTTTTAAAAAGTCACTTTTTGCCCAAAGTCGGCACAGGTGCTATCACTGGGTTTGAAGTTTGCTTCAAATTCTCCTAAATTTGGCTCAGGTCCGTTTGACATACTTTGGGCCAAATTAGATTAGCTGTGATAGACTTTGCAACGAATTTGATTTGAATTCGACTTTGCAATGAACCAAACTAGACTTTCAGCCTACCAAAGGCAAATTTGGTAACTTAAGAATCAAAATTTGACTCCACTAGAGTAATCTCGATAATGAATCACAAGAAAAAAAGTCAACCAATTGATTTACTATAAATAGACATTTGCCAAGAATCTCAGAGAACACACTAGAAACCAAAAATAACATTAGAAAACATCCCCTGAGTCCTCTAGACCATTTAAGCTCATTGGTAACATCAAAGGGCCCATCTGATAAAGTTAACACACACTAAGAAGGTCAATGCCAACTACAATGCGAGAGAACCCAAAGATGTGGAAATTATAGAATTCAGCTCTAGATGTATCTTTTAACATGTTTGTTTGATGTGTTTTTTTCTTCCAAAAGAACACTACTCTGCACTTTTCTCTAATTGTGATCATGATCTTTTTGCCCTTCCATTTACCTTTCCTTGTCATCCTTTTCCCCACCTTGTTGCATTGTTTTCCTTTGTTGTTGTTTTAATATATTGTGGACCTACGAGCTCCTTTTCTTATCCATCTCTAGGTAGTGTGTTTGGGCATAAACATCATCAATATTTTTTAGTTTGGCCATCAAACACCCAAAAACAAGTCTCAAATATACATTCTTCAATTCATTGACCCATTTTGTCTCAAAATTGTGAGGTCTATGGATTGGGATCGCCATGCTTGGGAGGTCTATATGCTGATAGTGATATGTGTTTGGTAAAGGCGAGACCTCACACCTACATTTGGAGGTCTTCCAAAGGGGGCCAAACTTGTGTGCATGGAATTTCACCATGAAATGCTTGGAGAATTGAGTTACTTTACATGATGTGTCTAAATGCTTAGAGGGTTGCCATAACTTGGAAATGTATATGTTATCTGTGGAGATTTAAATCTCGCAGCAATTGACTTAAGGCAAGATCATACTCTATATTTCATATAGAGTACTTTGATATCTTTAATGGTTAACAGCTCATTTTACCATTCCAACTCTCTCTATGCTTATATATTTGCCTCTTCGATCTTTCACAACTTATTTTATACATCATTATAAATATTTTTAAGGTAGTTGTTTTAGTTAAACTCGAGAGGCTACGATCCATGCATGTACTATATTTATTGATTATACTTTGGTCATTTGAAAAAAGGTGTTATAGAATCATATGCTACAATAAGCCATGTGTGGGTAATTATTTAGAAATAAAACTTCCTTTTGGCTTACGGGTTCTTGCTTTTGGTGTCTAAATATTTTGGTAGGAAGCACGTATGAGTCATGCGGTAAAATCTTTGTTTCATGTGATACTTTTACAAGATAATAACTGAATACATATAGATGGTCATGTCATTTGAGGATGGCAAGGTGCGTCACCTTTAATTTCACGTTGGAGCAAAGTCCCCCTCAAGTCCTTGGATCCATCACAAACAAGTAGCACCTGCCCTCAATCAGGGATATTGATCCAATCCTCCATAAGGTATACACTTGCTAATTTGGTCCGTGATCATGAAGACAGTTTTTTCTTTGTTCAGTATTCTGTCATATTATGTACTGGAAATGTTCTTTGATCAAGACCTCAAATTGAGTATTTGAATTATATATAAAAAGCTTAGCGTATCGTTCATTTTCTATCTCATGAAATATGTTCAATAGAATAATGAAACCATGAGTATAGTACCAGAAAACATAACAGAACATTTGGGAACAAATTGAAAAGTGTAACTTGCTTAACTGAAACATGTTGGTACAAAAAAGGCTCTTACCAATCTTGAAGATAATCCATGTAGAACTAATCAGTAAAACTCAATTATAGTACAAACTTGATATTTTCTACACTATCCGTAATTTTGGTCACAAAATAGAATTTCATCTTTGTAAATATTTTCATGTGTATGACAATTTGGCAATACATTGATGCTAATATAAAATCATTTCAGTTTTATACTATAAGTACAAAAATAACTGTCAAAAACCTCATGTAGTGTCCAAATTTAACATCCACCAGAACTTGTAAAGTGTAATAAAAACAATTGCTTCCTCTTGAAAAGCTGCTACAGTTTTCCTATTATGCCAAGAAAATGGTTTCAATGTCCTCAAATAAACATGGAAACAACACTGCCCTTAAAGTTTTCTACGAATTCAAAGCAACTGTGCGGTTCCAAATTAACTACAAGAACAACAATTCTAAACAAAATGGGAACTGAAAAACTAGAGTAACAAAGCCAATTCAATTCAGACATAAATTGCCATTTTGAAAATTAGTCCAAAGAAAGTACCTAAGTGGTGAAATATGAGCACCAACTCTTACTATGAAAAAGAAGTGGTAGGGCTTCCCAGCTGTTAACTTGTTGCTTAATCCAACAAAACGGCAATAATGAACACCTGCGAGTGGACTATCTTCAAATAAGCCTGAGAAATTTTCCAGCTCAGATTAATTGTCATTAGAACTGTAGGTTACAGCTTTGAAGTTTCCACATTTCTAAAATAGGTCAGATGGTTTTGATAGAAACTTGGAATTAAAGATATCGGTTTTCCAAAATCCATAATGTTGATTGCTTCTGTTTCTGGAAATGATTGTGTGCTTCTGTTTCTGGAAATGATTGTGTGTGTTTTTTCATCAAGGTTTCAAATCACAGACTGTGATCCAAAACCTTGATGGAAAGAAACTTGGAATATCAACCATCAGACAAGTTCGGGATGCACAAATGCAAAACTCAAGGAGCATGAAAGTCAAGATTATCAACATAATATTTAAGTAATCAGACGTACAATATTTTACTTTGTAGCCATTAAGTCGGAAATCTTTTGCTATGAAATATAATACCTTTGCAGAAAAGGGCCGACTTTGGCTATATAATGAAACTTCACTGCATTTTACACTCTAATAGTACAACATGAACAAACATGTCTTCTGTACAATTAACAGAATAATTCACAGACAACAACCAGCATACTAAGGATCCTTGGATTAGGGCAAACTTCCTGGCTGATAGATAAGTGACCCAGAACCAGGTTTAAGTTGGTATCCATGGCTTTCTCTTATATCTATAGCTGGACCAAAATGGTTATTTCCATCAAGTCTTCTAAATCCCATGTTCTGTGCGCTCAAATTATTATGGTTGTTACATCCAAATGAGCCTTGATCCCAATGAGAAACAAAACCGGTAGGGTAAGACGACGTCATATTTCCTTCACCATCAGTTCCCTTAGAGCTTCCAAAGTTGCTTGGTTGAGAAATAATTGATGCTAAAGGTTCTGATTGACCTGTCGAATTTCCAACATTATAACTCGAGCTCAATTCTCTCCTGTGTGTTTCCTGAACCATGCATTTATCGGATAACATACAGCTACTAGGAGCCTGCAATGTCTGAACAGGCTGTAGAAATTCTGCATGAGACTGTGTAAGTGAATTGGAGGAAAAATGTTTGGCTCTAAGGGGGGCTTGAGAAAGCGGACTTTGATGGGGAAAAGCACGGGAACTTTGAGATTGATGTGCATGCTGTGTTGAAAGTGGAAAGTCACTTTGCTGAAAACTTGATCCAGAAGGTGTTTGCTCATGCATGTCACTTGAAGGTACATCGGTGTTACCATAATTTACAGAATCATATCTGAAATTTTCAAGCTGTTCAAAATTAAGGCTTTCCATATGTGTCTGTTCAAAATGCTTACCTATTTGTTGATTTGATGATGCGGACAAATTATCAATCCTCGCTTTTTTACATAAATGTTGCCCAGCCCTTGGGCTTTCTGAGGATGAACCATCACAACCTAAGGGTTCTGGTGAAATTTGATCTGGCTGAGGAGAAAGTATTCGGGATTCATCATGAGTAGAGTTTTTGCATTCACTGGTTACTGCTACATTATCTACTATTTTCTCAACAGCCTCATGATGAGGATCTGCTGAAGTCTGAGCTATATGAGACCAGTCTTCCTTGACATCACAGACCTTTGTAGATAGGCCCCCAGATGAAGACAAACTGATTCCTGCTGCTGAAGGATCACAATTTTTCAATACACCACTGAGCTTCTGTTGCTCTTCAATGATCTTTTGAAGATACTTTCCCTGTGCTTCGATACGTAACTGCAAGTGCCTTTGTACCTATACAGAATTGAACTTCCATATAAGGTTCATAGAATGGTTTAGTCTAAATAGCAAATGATGGTGTCTGAGATTGTAAGCATTTTGTAGATTTATTGTCTTCAAATCCTCGGACAATGAAACAGAATTTTTTTTTTGGCATATATACATATTTAAAACTCCATTTCTTTACCAAGTAAAGAAAAACATCATTTCTTAGCTAACATCAGTAAGATATAGAATTGATCAACTGCTTTTGGGAAACATGTTGACCAGGAACCACATTCCAGATTTAAATGATAACCGGCGTAGATGAACAGAGTGTCAACAATAAACAAACAGAAACAGACCATAATTGCACAGAAAAAGGAACGTGTATTATCATTGCAATTAAACTCTGCAACACGTCTATGACTACATTATCTAACACAGCCATGGCTAAAAACCAAAAAAGTAACAACTTCTGATGTTTAACATGTATTTAAAATTCCATTTCTTAGCTAAAATAAATAAGATACAGATTTGATCAACTGCTTTTGGGAAACATGTTGATCATGAACCACATTCCAGATTTAAATGATATACAGTACAGATGAATATAATGTCAGAAAGGGGCAAACAGAAACAGACCATAACTACACAGAAAAAAGCGGGACAAGTAATATCGTTGCCATGAAAATATATATCATATCCATGATTACAAAGTACAAACCAAAGTAGTAACAACTTATGATGTTTAAAATATATATATATATATATATCAACTTGTTTTTATTTAATGTCTAATAATTAAATATTTAAAAGATATTAAATAAATTTATAATTATAATATATTTTTATTTAATATAATTTTTTAATACGTAAAATTTTGTATGTTATTATGATGAATATTAAAAAAATTAAATTAAATATTAGATTTATAATCTTATAATTTTAATATATTTTAATATTTATTATTTAATATATAAAATTTGATGTATTTATTTTTATTTAAATTAAAATTTTAAACATATTTAATCACAAAAAAATTTGCTGATTTTTTTTCCCATGCCAAACTTCATTTGAATTTTTTGAATCTTGTTGGCCCCGTTGCGGCTAGCCGTCCCCAAATGTTAGGAGACATTTCCTGACATTTCCTTGCAATTTTTGTTGCAATTGGGGATGGCTGGGGGACATTTCCTTTTCGTTCCCCGTCCCCAAAAGTGTAACACAGGTTTAAAATCAAGCACTACAAGATACAATAGTCATCTAAACAGATTCCAGAAATTTTCTGAAATGTCATCGGCATAGACTCATTTTCAATGTCTAACAATCATTTTTTGTTAGCCGTCTTGTTGTCTATTTTGTCTTATATTGCATTGAAGTTTAGATTTCATAACTGATATGTACAAGAGTTTGTATTCTTGAATATATAATGGAACATGTTGGTATGTAGCAATGATTCAGTGTTTGTAGTCGCAAGGTTAAAAATGCTTGGTAGGTTCAGAAATAAAAAGAGAAGGTTTTGGAAGTTCGCGAAGGTTCAGTAGAAAGTCTGAAACTGTATAATATACAAGATTATGTATTAATTGCAGAAATTAAATATGTAAAAGTTATAGACAGATATTTTGATGTTCACTATTCTTAGTAAATCAAAATTCGGTAAATTTAAAATTATTCTATCATACAATATCTGGAATCAGGTAATAGCTCTGCAGCCTCCACACTCTAGGCCCATGGGCGTCTAGACTCTAGACATTAGAGTGATAAATGAAGATTTTCAAATCAAAATCTGCAACAAGCTAATACATGATCACTAATGCAATTGGTGCCAACGTCCTGATCTAATGCATTTGCACTATCATTACAATGACTCAGATTCCAAATTTAAATGTTAATCCTGATTTTTGAAGCATACAGTCTGATGAGAACCAAGAAATGAGAGCTGCCACGTATGCAGTCTGGAGAATACAGTTTGTGTGATAGATAGATTGTCTAAAGGCATGGTCAATGCAATGTGCCCCTTTTGACATTTATGGAAGGTGGGATTCATTCCTCTATTCAGCATCACTAAGTGAGTCGCTCGCAGCATAGGAGTAACAGATGGATAGATTTTAGTTATATCAGTGAGGTATAACTAATGGAATAAGGTGGTTGAACTAAAGTGAGCATTCCTTGCTGGAACTGCAAGTATCTGGGTCAGATTTAGTTATCTTAGACTTTTCAATTCACTGATTGGGATTACCTCTGGTTGAAGAATAGAAAAAGGGAAGCATGGAAAAAGGAAGCGTTGGGGAAAAAGAGAAAATACTTCTCATATTAAAAACAAAAAACTATTTTATTCTCATTAGTGAGATGACTGTGCACAGCAGCTTGTGTGACGCAGAAGCACTTCCTCCTGGCCACCCCTCTCACCATGCAGCCTCCTTTAATTTGGGCTGATGCCACACTATCTGCAGCCTCCCCTCTTTATTACCATCGATGTCCTCCTTCTATCGCACATTCTGCAGTTTTCTGTGTTCTACTTTGATTCCTTCCACTAGATGCCCCTTCAGCTCCCACCGTTTTCTTCTCTCCTTCTTTGTATGCTGTTACTCTTTCTTATTCCCATGGCGTCCCTACTTTGCTGACGTGGTTGTCTTCTTTTCCATTATGTGGACATTTTGATTAATCTATCCTTTCAAGCCATGTGGGTCGCCTATGCTCCGCCTTTTCACCCCAACCCTCACTCCCTTCCTGTCTCTTCACTGCTCTGCTGCACATAATGCTTAGAGTGATGACATTAAGGTGTTTGAGCTACTCCTTCGTGGTTTCTCACTTGCTCAAGTTGCTGTCTTTTTGTTTTCCATCACCGCATTCCCTCTGACGGCTCCTATCAAGAAAAATGCAGCCTTTTGGGCACTGGCAAAGATTTTGGAAATTGGCGCTACACCTGCCAATAGAACGACATCTTCTTTGAGGAATTCTGTAAAACAGTCCACGTGCTATGCGTGTGCTTCTATATTCTGCATATGTATATCTGTGCAGTCCAGCAACGTCTGAATAAATTCCTCTCCGTTACATTCTTAAGGATTGTCATACTTTGTTTCAAAGCTCCCATTTGGCACGAGCTTGAAGGATGTTGGCGAAGATTGTGGAATTTGGATTTATGTCAGCCAATTTGGTTTGCTAGAAAGTTTGTTAATCCGTTTGTGCATCATTGCATTCCATGGGATGGCAGCTCTTTGAGGCATTCTTAAACAAATTCTACATTTTACAGACACGTCTTTCTTGATAGTGGCATTACAACATTTGAAAAAGATTGTCAACTTAACAGCTGAATTGGAGCTGGCAACATGGAGAGATATCAAATAGAACTTGAACAAAACAAAATTGAAATGAAAAAATAAGAAATATTTTTAGTTAATGCCGATCACCGACTCACCCAGTTTGGAGATATAAACGTTCAAGTGTGGCAATCAGACTATCTTGGGAATAGAAAATCCTCAAGGAGCAGATTGACTTTCAGAGTGTCATCAAGGTCACCAGAGGTGTTTACCAGATTTTCATGTCGGGTGTTGCCTAGTAATTTGTATATGAGTAATAAATTTTAATTTGCACGTATGAAAATTAAATTATTTATTTATTTGTCTTAAATTATTTAAGACAAATAATTTTAATTAATAATTATTTAAATAAGGTGAATTTTTTTAGTTAAATATAAATAATAAATCATTTTATGACTAAAGTTTATCAATATTTTATTTTAATTAAGTAATTGCTAAAAACAATTGTCCAGAATAAATTATAAAAAGAAATCATTCCAATTTATTTTGGAAGATTATTGTTACCCTAATTTTCATATGCATGCAAATTTGGCTTATTTTCATCCCCAGGTCTTTGTTTTTCCCCTACCAAGCATCCCTGAAATTTTCATGAATTTACCTCTTGTTTCCTAGTCTCTGCAATTTGTTTCATTCCCTGGTCTGCAGGTCAAATATTTGAAAAAAGTAGCCGTTGTAGGCTTAAAACCCTGAAAACCCTAAGCCTTCTTTCTATTTTGATGTTACTTTTCGGCAACTTAAAAATCCCAATACCCACGTGCGCTTTATTTTCCTTCGGTCGCCAGTTCTCTAAGTCTTCCGGCGGTTATCTTTTCCTTTCGGCGATTCAGCGACTACAGCACTCCTCTTAGTCGTGTATTATTTGGCAGTTACCTTTTCCCAACTAGCGACTCAACGAAACAGTTAACTTCTCTTCAATCGCGTAGTCGCTAAGTGTTTGGCAGTCTTAGCTTGCGGGGGTCCCAATTCTACAGGATCTGACGGTTGTCGTGAGTTCGCGAGGAATCTTTCTGACACATGCGATCTCGCGATAGCTGCCGATCTTCCCTTTTGCTCAACGCTTCATGCTTTTGTGGGTCCACTGCCACGGTGTCCTACTTGGAGGCTTCTGATTGGTCGAGAGCAATGATGTGGAGAATGTGTCAGTGGGGCCTGTTTTAACTAGGATCTACGGCTGTCTTATGATCTAAAGGAATCTGTCAGTGCCATGCGATCTTGAGACAGCCGTCCGATTAAGATGCCGAGGTTTCTCAGTGGGTCCACTGCCAGTGTGCACAGGGGGCGTATTCTGATTGGTCCACATGCTAATGAGTCATTTCTTGTCAATGGGGCTGGGTTCTTTCAGCAGTCAGAGGTTCTGACAGTCGGCGGAAGATCGACGGCTGTCGTATCTTCGCAAGGGTTGTGTCAAAGGTATCAGATTTTCAAATGGCCGTTGATCTTGCTTTTTGTCAGGGGTTCGTCAATGGGTCCTCGTTCACTGATGTGCTCGAGTATGATTGGTTGCCAAGTGCTGACGAAGACTTATAGGTGGACCGATGTGTCAGTAGGGTCACGGTTTAATGCAGATCTACGGCGGGTGTATGATCTGAAGGAATATTCGGCAGTCACAAGGAGATGAGACTAGCCGTTAGATTAGAATCTTGTCTTAAGTGGGTCCGTTGTCAGAGCTTGCCGAGATGTTTGCTAATGGAGCGGCCGGAGCAAATAGAAAGGTGACATGTGGCAGCCTGGGCCCAGGGTTAGTTAAAAGATTCTACGAATCAGCGACTAAAGGGGTTTCTCGTGTTCGCTTGATTTAACCAAGGGTCAATGAAAGACTTAGCGATTCAGCGAAATGCCTTGTTCGTTGAATCCCTTAACCAGACCAGGGTAAAGAGATGGATTTCGCGAATATAAAAAGGTCTTTGGTCGCGTGGTCGCCGAATGACTTAAACAAAGAAGGGCTCAAGGTGGGTCCAAATATGCTGACACGTCGATCTGCTCGTTTCTCATTGGCCATCGACTTCCATGGTGTTTTTGACTTGTCAGGAGGGTTTAAAGTTGTTTTCTCAGTACATCGTGGCCGTTCATCTGCCAGGAAGGGTTTCTTATCAACGGTCACGTTTTAAAATGACCAGGCTAGCCGTTAAATATTTAAATTCAAATTTCCTACGAAGGTTTTGCTAGGGTTTTGCGTTCTTTCGGCCATGCACGACATCAGTTAGCCCAGGAATTAAATTCTCAGGACAATTATGGTTGAGAGGGTGATGGAGTTGACTGTTGGCCGGCGTTGCAAGGTACTGTGCCGCGTTTTCACGCCAGGAGACGCTAGAAAGAGTTGGCACCACCTTTTGAACGGTACTGTTATCCAAGGAATTATGATCAGATTGTGAGCCTTCATGGCTTAGTGGAGTTGCAGGTGGGTTGGTGAGTCGAGGTTGTTGTGTCTGCAGGTGAATTCAGTTCAAAAGGATCAACACGCAAAGAAAAATATGATTCGATCACCGGTGTTCTCAGAGTTTTTGACCAATGTACCTTTAGGGTTTGGTTATTGTATTGTAAAACTATGTAACCCTAGTTAGGTCTTTTTGACTCCTGCCTGCGTGCAGTTGAGTTGGTATATATTGTATTTTTGGAGCCTTAGTGCTCGGAGTTGGACAATTGTAAAAAAGAAATTCACTTTTCTTAAGAGTTATCTGTGGCATTTTCTCTACCCTCTCGCTTCTACCATTGTAAATCTTTCATTGATGATTCAGATATTGCAGAGGTATTTTGTGACAATCCTTCATGTCCCTATGCTTCTTTGTCTAAATTATCTCTTATTAAATCAAAGTGTATGATGTTTTTTGTGATATCTTAGGGTTCCTGATCCCTCTTACTTTTTGTAATTATGTGTGTTACTGTGTTTGATCTGATTTAGATGTTTTTGTGGGTATACTTCAGCCCCCTAACAGTCTTGTCTCAATCCTACACTGAGTTGCAGAAGTGAATGTCTGCTTGCAGGTCATAGGTTGTGTCTTATGTTTAGGCCCTCCTATGAAACACTTATGCAAGCCTATTCAGTAAGTTGTGACCCATTAGACCTAAGTTTTTCATTGATTCCACTCCTCTATACTGAGATCCAAACCCTAATTTCGGTGTATCACCTAGTAGGTAGTTTGCTTTCAAGTCATTTCCCTTTCCAAGCATTCCTTCTATGCCTTTCCCTCAAGAGTTTACTTTCCCTATCTAGAAGCAAATTAAGGTGATTATCCAAGAGGAACTAGCCTAGAACCTGGAGGTCTCATCTCAATTAGCATAGGTCCCACAACCTGGAGATGATTCTCATGTTATACTAGGTTATCAAGACTATGAGAGCTTGAGACAAGGGTGCAAACTTAATGTATAACAATTACCAAAGAGCATTTTACTTCTAGAGAACCTAAGGACCGAAATGCTCCAGGTTGGATGGGTTGGACAGAAATCTAACACCATCATCAGTGAATTCATGTCAGGATTCACAACGAACTTCAATGTGTTGAAAATCATGAAGTTTCCTATTGAAGTAAAATTCCAGAAGTATTTATTGTAGTACCTCGCCCCTAGTCTAATTTTATGAATGTCGTAATTAATCTAAGATGATAGATTATATGTTAGGAATTTGTTGATGCTTATAATTATACTTACCCCATACTTGCATGTGTATGGTTGAGGTGTTTGTTTTACATTTCTGTTTGACGTGCTTGATGTGGTTGAGGGACGGAGTCGTAGTTACTTGCTTGCGAGATCCACACGATCGGCCGATCCCCGCCATTGTCTGTTATATCTTTATATATGCACATGCTTGTCTTTTATGCAGGTTCGCAGGTACCGGGCATTGACTTCCCTAAATTGTCAGGATGAGCGTGCCCTATCGCTAATCTCAATGGTAAAAGAGGGGAGATAATATTCAGTTCCAAATCCTAACCTAAGCCAAATATTGTCCTAAAGTAGGGGACAAGATTCTGTGTTTTCACCCTTCTAAACTCGTCCAATTGGCAAGAGTTTACACCTAAGTCCTGAGTTTGAATGTGGGTCTTTAGGTCTTTCTAATTCTTTGATTTTGGCGTTTGATGTGATTTCTATTTTTAGATCATTCTATTTTTTTTAGCTGTGGCATGGTATTTAAATGGTAATTAAATATATGTATTTATTTAGTTTAATTATTATTTATATTATATAGTTGATGCATAAATTAATTGAAAAATTAATTATATGCTATTTTGAGTGTGGTTGAAATATTTAATTAATGTGAATTAATTAAATATCTTCACTTTTGATTTATTTAATTTTGGAATTTAACCTTTGTTTAATTAGAATATATTTATTTAATTAAAGGTTATTTTGGCATGTGTTATTTATGTTAACTAAATGTTTTAATTATTAATTAATTAAATGCATTATGTTGCACATTCATAATTGCATGAAATTGAATAAGTAATTCAAGTTGAAGTTTGGTTAAGTGCTTTTCAACAAAGGTCAAAGTGAAGAGGAGACTCCAGTTCAACTGAGACTGAACTATGAACTGAAGTTCGTCTCCATGCAAAGCCCTTTTGATGTTGAGTTTATATTTTTGCATGTGAAAGGGGAATTCCTTTAAATATTAGGGGTTTTGGCCATTATTCGATACATAGGTTTTGGAGGAAGAATTTTGGAGACAGATTTGTGACAGATTTGGGAAAAATTTTCGAAAGGCTTGGAGTATGTGTTCTTCGTTCTGGTCATTTTCGAATCTGAATAATTTTTGTTTGAGGTAGGTTTTGAAGTTTATTCTTGTTATTCATTTTCAGATCTCTGTGGAAAAGAAAGGTGTGTCTTCATTGGGCCTGTTGGATCTGTTTGCATGAAAAGTTTTGTATGTTTTTGCAATATATTTTGTATAGTATCGTCTATCTATTTTGCGAATTGATGATCCTGAGGGATCTGTAGGGAAGGCTTTAAAAAGCCCAATTTGACTAAGTTTTCAATCTTTGTTTAATATTGTGAAGATATTCTTGTTAAGAGATTTTATATATATATATATATATAATACTAGCTTTGGTATTATAATTGTTTCTTATTTAAGTAAAAATTATTTATAATTATCAAATATTGAATATTTGATAGATTATAAATTAGGGCATTTGTTAAAAGTTTATATTAAAGAAAATCATATTTGAAAAATTAATATTGAAAAAAAAAAATTTATATGAATATGTTTTGTTTTAAACATATTTAAAAAGTTTAATAAAAAAAATGTTTTGGGCTTTATAATACCCCACTGCGATTGGCGGGCCTCGGCAAACTGTGTCGTGCGCAGTACCGAAGTACTGACACACGACAGTCCCCGAGGGGACTGCCATGTGGCAGTACCGTCGGTACTGTCACCGGCGGTAAGGCTGTGCGGCAGGGGACAGGGGTGTGGGGACCCGCGGGTACCCCCCCCCCTTTAAGTTTGCTTTTTGATTTTTGATTTTTTTTAAATTAAGAACTTTTTCGTGGTTAGTTATAAATTATGTTATAATTTAATTTAGTTTTTTTGTTATTTTATTTTTATTTTATTTTTATTTATTTATTATTTAGTTAATTTCGTATGGTATTTAGTTAATTTCAATTTACAATAAATATTAATTATTTAATAAGAATTAGTTTTGTTATATATTTGAGTTAGGTGATTAAGTTTATATTGAAGGAAATTAGTATAAACTAATTTCAATTTAATTTTCTCTTATTTAGATGTTTATTATAAAGATTGTTTGATGATATGGGTTTAGGGATCTATGATGTTTATATTAAATTGGTTAGTAATTTACTTCCCTATTTAATTATAAATCTAATTGGATTATTATGCGTTTAGAGATATTTCTTTTTATGGAGTATTTATTCCTGTGAGAATTAAATGATGCTATCTTTAACGTTCATGATTTTTATGAAGACTTTTGAAGCCCTATGTCTATTTGACTTGTATGATTTTTAGGGGTTGTAGTCATCTTTTGGGGTTAAAATCCAGAGGCGGGTTTTGGATATTCTTTCTATCATGTTTGGTTGCCATGCATGTTATATTGTGTCGATAACTTGTTTTATGAAGTATCTGGTTATGCATGTTTCTAGTTTTGCATGTTGAATCTAGTTGTAAAGATTCAAGAGTTGTGTTAACTCAGAGTTCATTTTGTTCATGTGAAACCCTAGAGTAGGTCTTCTAAGTGTATATCAGGAAGTGGCTTGTGAATTGGTGCCGGAGCCCGGAAGTAGCTACCAGGAGATCTCATTACAAGTGGTTTAAAAAGTGATAATTAATAAACATTGGGAATCTAAAATGAACCTAAAAAGATATTTGTGCCTCGCCCATGCCTGAGTTCCTGATTGAGTTTGACTAGGATGGGAGTTGAGATGATGCTTGCCGCCTATATGGACTGGATATGGCATAGGTAGTACCTTGTCTACACGAGAGGTTACTATAACCACATAGAGTCACTAGAGCGCCGGGGTCTGAAGGGACTACTAGGATAACCCTAGAGTTGACTTATGTGATGACACTTCTTGAATGCATCTTAGGTTTCCTACGTGTTGTGTTTGCCTCTGGTAGAGTTTGTTATACCTTGTACTTTTTGGTATCCTTGAGTTAGAATCTTTCAGGACCTTCTTCCTTGGATTGTTGTTGTTTGTTATCCAAGTGGGTTCTGATGTTATCTCCTCAGCACAGTGGGAGTGGACCGTTTAGGTTCACGAGGTCGGGTGGTAGTGGTTCTTTTACCATTTGATATTCCGACGTTCGTGCACCGAGGCTGGATGATCCATGTTGCAGTTGTTCTTTCTTGTTCTTCTTTCCTCTTATGATCTTATATCATTCTTTCAGCTATTTAGAGTTAACATGTTGTCAGTTATTGTACTCACATACCCTGCGACATGTGCAGTGGATGCTTATTGTTATGGTCACCTTATGGTACCAATTGTATTTATGTAATCATGCATATGATGTTGTATTTATCATTCAGATGTAATCTTGGGATTCATAACTTCATTTTAAATTAATTAATTATATCTTTCGTAATCTACGTCAAGGAACCCTTGAGAGTTGTATCCTATGTTAGTTGTTTATTGCTTTGCTTCCACATTGTAAACTTTGATGTTGCTGATTGTTAACTTTTAAAAAAAAATTATTCTACAAACTTAGTCGCATGTTTAGGTTAGATTCTTCTGGGTTCCCTAGCGGGGCATTACATTTATAATGAGGATGGCTGAGGGTAGGGCGAAGGGCGATAGCGAAACCAAGGGTTTCAGAAGGAAGCATGGCTTTCAGCCTTCATGGCATTCTAGGCCTTGGTTGAATCGGATAGGCAAGGTGGTAGGAGTCCTCCGGCGCGAACTCGGAAACACCTTTTGGAGACCAAACACGTGATGAATAGACATTGACGATCTTCGGGTCGACGGGGCTTTCGTGGGTTTCAGTTCCCTGGTGGCCAGTGGAAGAAGATAGAGAATAACTCAAATAAGGTATGGAAGCCCGTTGATCACCCAAGGAGAGAGGGATCTTCACAGGTATGTATCCAGACTGATGACAAATGACCGGTTTCAATTTATCTTGAACACCATGTGCGGAATTTGTCAGTCAAATGGTTGCAAGATAAGGGTTTTTTCATGAAATGGGCAAGGGAATGAGCGGCCCTCTCTAGGGTAAAACAGTGGTGTGAAGAAAATTGGGCATACAAAGTCTACTAGCAATTCAAGTTGTCATTAGTATACAACATCCACAAACACTATGCACCGGTGAGAGGTCACCAGTCACTCACAATACTTAGAAGACACCCGTAGACAAGCAACATAACGTATGCACCGGTAGAAAAAGAACACCGGTAGACCGAGCTAAGATCACGCACCGGTCTCAGTGTGCATAAGTTGAACAGGATATAAGGTTATACCAGTCTAAAGCGGCATAAAGATCCGCATCGGATTTAGTGGATCATCTTGAGTTAAAAGCAGGATTATACAGGACATCCACCATGTAGAAGTGGAGTTAGCTTTTTAACAGGAGTTAGCTTTAATCATACGGATGTTTGGCAAGGTAAACTCCAGATCAGAGCGCATAGTTCCTTTGCTGATTGCATGATTTATTGCGGAGTTTGCAGCCTGGCGATTCTATGAGTTAAGGGTCTCATTACGGTGAACTCTCATATAAATATAAGTCATAGGACGCAAAGAAAGTTGTTGATTATGAGTGATTGTATGGAGAAAAGAAGAGACATCTTCTAAGAAAAGAGCTGCAGACACAGAGGTAGCAGAGATCAACAACCAGGCAACCAGAGAAGAGGTATGATCTAATCAGACATTCAGTGTCATAACAGATCATCAATTCTATTAGAACTAGAAGCATATTCAAATCCCTTTATTAGGGTGGACCTAATCGGTTTATTGTAAGAATCCCCTAACAAGGTAACATCTTGTTATGTTTAAAGTCCTGTAACCAGGCAGCTCCTAACAGAGTTTAGATCTTAACAAGATCTCTTGTAAAATCCCCTAACCGAGTAGCACCTTAACCAGTGCTTTGTAAGCTCCTAACAGGGCGCCTTCATTCTGAAGTAGTGAAGTTGTGAGCTCTGTCTCACCATGGTTTTTTCCCTTATAATCAAGGGTTTCCACGTATAAATACTTATAGTGATCTATGTGATTTTGTTTATACTTCTGAATGACTATTATATTCTACTTATCAATTAAGGTTAAGAAGTTCATAATTAAAAAGTATAAAAGCGAGTAATTACTGATTCACCACCCCCCCCCCTCTCAATAACTAGTAAGTATTAACAATTGGTATCAAAGCTCAGTTCTCTCTGGTTCTAAGCCTAACAGCTGGAGACAAAGATCATGAAGGTTTACCGGTATCAAAAGCAGCTAGAGGAAGCCAACGACATCATCACCTCTCTAGAAAACAGATTGAGGAGATCACTTGCAAAAAGAAAGGAACTAGCGCTGCAGCTGAATGAGAGCAATGAAACCATCGATGAACTCTCTGGGTAGAGTGGATCTGATGAAGCTGAGGAGGCAGTATCTGAACTCATGGAAAGGAATCAGATCCTGACCGATGAGATCTCTAATCTCAAAAGAGAACAAAAAAACAATGCCCTGAGGATGACCGAACTAATCGAGAAAAAGAGAAAAGCTGAAGACGAAAGAAATTCGGCAGTCAAGTCTCTGTCAACCTCTGAGAAAGTAAGGGACCGAGCAGTGGAGGCCGTAGGGGCAAATGAACTTATCATTCTACAACTTCAAGAAGACATGCAGAGTGTCACCCAAGAAAATGCCCACATGCAGAAAGGCTAACACGATAGGAATGAAGCATGTAATAGATTGTCTCAAGAATTGCATCAACTAAGGGAGCAAATGAACGAACTTGAAGAGACAAATGAAATACTGAGAAGATACAATGAAAGTTCAACTAAGCTTGATGAGCAACTCAAAGGTCAAAGAAGACACAAAGATCAGACCGGTCTTGGTTTCACCGGTGAAAATGCAAAAAGGAACGGTGAGCCCTCTAGGACAAAAGCAATCAAGAAGGATAAGATGAAATCACTGATGCAAAAAGGTAAGAATTTCCCTAACACATCTTGCAATCACTGTGGGAAATCGGGTCATAAGACTAACAACTGCAGGAATGCACCGGTAAAGACCACCAATAGCTACTGCAAGAACTGCTATAAAAAGGCCACAAGACCAGTGAGTGCTGGTCCAGTCCCACATCTGTGTCCAGCAGCAGCAAGGGAAGCTTCAGAGGATACTGCTATGCATGCAATAAATTTGGGCACAACGCACAAGAATGCAGATCCAAGACAATGGCATTTAGATCCCCAAAACCAATACTCAACAAAAGAAACAAGAACCTGAGTACAGTAAACCGTGGATTACACAACTACAACGGCTCATGCAACAAATCAACTGACACGAAAAGAATGAACTCATGGAAAGCAACTGGAGTAATCTGCTATCACTGCAACAAAGTGGGACACAAAGCCAAAGAATGCAGAAACCGGTCATCCGGGAAGAAGAAGGAACCAATTAAATCTAAAGAGAAGATCAACAAGGAAGAAAAGACTAAGAGAACGGTCAAACAGATTTGGTTCGTAAAAGAATCAAAGATCTCCACTGAAGAAAAGATAGAGGAAAAATCACCATCTGCTGATGGTGATATTTTTTCGGCAAACTAAACCATGAGGGTTTAGAGGGAACCGGTAGATCCACTACCGTTCCCAGTATGACTAATGAGAGTCGGACTCATTCGGTCTACAAGATTAACTGGTAAGGGAAAATTAAGATCAACCGGTTGGCAAAACGGAAGGAAAAAGTAGGTAAAGCATTTATTACTATAGCTGTTTAACAAATAGTTACCATTTGGTAATTACCGTTATAACCTAACCCTATAAAAGAAAGGAAAATTACTCGCAAGTTTTCACTTTGCTTACTTTGCGATTTAGGAATTCTTGTGCTAAGTGTTATTCTCACGCTTTGATCACTGAGAAATCACTATCTGCGAATTTCCGGTTAGCAAGAATGGCTTCATCTTCCACTACTGTGAAGTTGATCAAAGGAGATCTAGTGAACAGACCTGCATACAACATCTTGCCTGTGCAGAACAGAGAAAACGACATGGTTGGTGCTCTCTCTTCGATACCAACAGGAGTCCTCTTGACCGAGGATGTTACAGCGTTCATTCACGCCAGACAAGAACTTGGAGAAACCTTTATTCAAGGAGAGTATGTGTCGTTATGTGAAGAAGGGAAACTGCTCGACAAATATGTCAATCTGGTATCCTCCGGTCTAATAAATGGCGTGTGCTACCCTGCAATCTTCCGGGAGGACCAAGTTAGACCGGTGCTGAGCCGTCTTCATGAACCAGGATTCTGGCTCAACAAAGCCGCATGTCACAAGATCACCAAAGAGGATCTCCACAGAGTGACCGGGTACAGCGACAAAGGGGAAGCGATAACCTTGCACACCATCTCCAATTCTGTCGTCAACAAGCTGACCAAGTCGAAGCCCGATGGTCGACTTATAACTATAACGACATTGAAGATGGAGTACGTTTCGCGTCTGTTGTTATTGGTTATAAAGTCTGTCAGTCAAGCAACCTAAACAGCATACCAGGTGGTGCAATCCATGCTACGCATCGCATTATGCACGAAAATGTCCAATACGACATTTGTGCAATGCTTCGAAATCAAATCTTTGAAAATATGAAGCTTGGAGTTGTGAAGAAGAAATCTATGAAGTATGAAACCCTTCTGATGTGCTTATACTTTTTCTACCTAGATTTCTTCCCAGGTTTCGGAAAAGTGAATTGGAGAACCAACAAACCGATCATGCATCAAATCACTGAAATGGCAAATAAACAGGGAGACCAGTTAAGCAATGCTATGACCAAACATTTTGAAGCCTTTCAACTAGAGATGCACGAGAGGGAAAGAATTCTGTCAGCAATTGTTGAACATTACAAGGATGAGGTATGTTTTCTGGTCACCACCAACAACTACATTATTCAAGCAATTGAACCAAGAGATGCATATGCTCTTGAGCTGGGTTACGAGATCTCAACCAAAGTTGCGAAGGCATATGCTGAGGCATTAAATGATGCAAATTTGGATCTTGGTGCTACTCGGTTCGGCACGTACACTGAAATTTTTCAGAATCTGTCGAAAAGGGCACCGATCAAAATCGTCTATAAGAGGACGCCTCCACCAAGAAAAAAACCAGCGACAAAACTGCCCAAAGGCCGAAGGAAGAAAGAAGAACCGGCACCTAGCATCCAAGAGGAAGAACAAGAAACAGACACTGAAGTCGCAGTTCCTCTGATTAGGAAGAAGACTGAAAAAGTATCAAAGGAGGATCCACCTAGACGAGCCAAGCCCACAATTGACGAAATTGTGGAAGGATTGAAAAAGGCTGGATATCTAGGCTCTGTAAGTAGAAGATATGACTTAAGCAGTGATGAAGACAAGGACAAACTTGAGGATGTAGTAGCATTCTGCCTCCACAAATTCAATCTTCATCCCGGTGGACTTCGCACTACTCTACCGGAACAACTTCTACAGAATATTGAGGCCCGGTGGAAAGCCTCAGAAGAAAGAGACGAGGAGACGATACGGGCTCTTCTGGAGGTTCAGAATCACCTTACTCTGGACGAGGCAGCAGAACAGGCTGAACTGCATCAAAAGACTTTTGCAACTAAAAGAAGGATAGGCCTAGTGCTTATTGGAGAAATTGAGAAGGTACACAATGAGGAAGTCGCACTATGGACCAAACTTCTTCACACCCAGCAAGAAGCAGCACAAAGAACAATAGCCAAACCAGCACCTCACATCGGTAAGGGGAAAGGAGTACTTGGAGAAAAAGCACCGGTACTAGTGGACTTAACCAAGGAACAAGCAACGAATCCAACTGTTTTCATCTCACCAAGCAAAGGTAACCTTCAACCTATGCATGTTGATGATTTAATAACTGAAGTTATGGACTTTGGGGAAGTGGACAATGCAGCTAAATGGTATAGTGTACTAAATGAAGAAGACAAACAAAAGTTGATTGTTGGGATTGTAGAGACCTTCATGGATTATAATAGGACCCCAAGGTACTACAGGTCCAAGTTCCCACCGGAACTAAACAACAGGCTACAAGAAAAATGGAAAACCGGTCTAGGTCTGAACACCAGAATCACTAGAGACACACTACTTAAGGTTCGACCTGGTTTTAGTGAAGAAAGAATAAAGCTTCTTCTAGAAGAAGCATCCATGAACCTAAAAACATTTGATAGAGTTGCAGAGATATTGAATGGATATGAGAATAAAGTCTACAAAGACACTCTAGACTACTGGAACAATTATGACTTCGCGGCATTAGAGAAATATGGTCCTTAGGATCAAAACAGACCTGTGCAAACAGAAGAGCTCTTAACTAATGAACAAACAGATGTTGAACAAGAAACAGAAATTGATATACCCATAGGGAATCTCCATACTGCTGAGGAGCAACAGCAAAAAGAAGATCCATCGGGAGAGCAACCACAAAATGTTGAAGGTAGTAAGTCACCAGAAGGAGTCCAACCGGAAGGCAGAGCTCATCAAGTAATGGAAGACAACAAGGGGCAAGAAGAAGAGATCCCTGTCCACCCAGAGCAGCTAAAACCGGACCAAGAGCAAGACCAGCAAGAACACAGAGACATTCCAAGCTCCTCTTCAAAAAGGTAACTATCATTTGCCGAGGGAAAGGAAGCAAAAAGAAGCAGATTTACAGACACAATGGTAGACATCAGTAAGATGTCAACAAGGCAACTAAAAGAATTGACCAAAAGAAAACAGGATGTGGTCCTGACAAATGTAAAGAACATCCTGTACAACTTTGTCCCTGATGCTGACGTAGATGAAGATGAACAGGTCATAGATCAGCTAGAAGTTTTGGCGCAAGCAATCGGTGAGGATCTAACCAATCCAGAAACAATAGCAGCCGACCACTACGAAAAGAAAAGAGTAGAAATACTCCACAAACAGGTTGATGATATCAAACTCAATGTGACAACCAACCTGCGAATCCTCCAACAGCAGCTTCAAGAGGCAAAAAGTTTGATGTGCCGAACCTCAAACTTTGAATTATTTTTGTAAGATCTAACAGAGAAGTCCGTTAAGACCACAGAGGACATCAAAGCTTTATCTTCCCAGTTTAATATACAGAATAAATCTGCTGTACATTATAGCAGAGAAATGACAAGTCTAGCTCTTGTCAAAAGGAAGACTACAGAAGAGGAAAGTAAGAGAATCCAAGATATTATTGGATTTCAAATGTTTCTAGCACCAACATTTGACTCAATGCAGTGCATTGCTACTACAACAAAAGCTCTAATAAATAAACCGGATTACAAGACTGTTGAAGATATGGAAAACATAGCTGTTTCCCTCACCGCAGCTCTCAAGAATATTGAACAAATAACCAATCAATGGGCACCTTTCCTTCACTCGGCCAAAACAATTTACAAGGATATCTTCACCAAACTACAAATGTGAAGTGAAGTAAAACCCTTTGTCCTCTGGAGGCAAAAAGGGGAAGAAAGTAGCAAGAATAGAGGAGAAGCGAAAAAAAAAAAAGAGGAGAGAACATCAGAGCACTTAGACAGGGGAAGTATTTAGACAGTGCATAACTTTATATCAAGGGAAGTCTGGAACAGGGGAAGCAGTTTTCTACCAATACAAGGCACTGTGATCAGTAAGTGAGTGAAGTTTGTGTATAGTTTTGCCACCAATGACAATGGGGAAGATTGTTAGCAATTCAAGTTGTCATTAGTATACAACATCCACAAACACTATGCACCGGTAAGAGGTCACCGGTCACTCACAATACTTAGAAGACACCCGTAGACAAGCAACATAACGTATGCACCGGTAGAAAAAGAACACCGGTAGACCGAGCTAAGATCACACACCGGCCTCAGTGTGCATAAGTTGAACCGAATATAAGGTTATACCGATCTAAAGCGGCATAAAGATCCGCACCGGATTTAGTGGATCATCTTGAGTTAAAAGCAGGATTATACGGGACATCCACCGCGTAGAAGTGGAGTTAGCTTTTTAACAGGAGTTAGCTTTACTCATACGGATGTTTTGCAAGGTAAACTCTAGATTAGAGCGCATAGTTCCTTTGCTGATTGCATGATTTATTGCAGAGTTTGCAGCCTGGCGATTCTATGAGTTAAGGGTCTCATTACGGTGAACTCTCATATAAATATAAGTCATAGGACACAAAGAAAGTTGTTGATTATGAGTGATTGTATGGAGAAAAGTAGAGACATCTTCTAAGAAAAGCTGCAGACACAGAGGTAGTAGAGATCAACAACCAGGCAACCAGAGAAGAGGTATGATCTAATCAGACATTCAGTGTCATAACAGATCATCAATTCTATTAGAAGTAGAAGCATATTCAAATCCCTTTATTAGGGTGGACCTAATTGGTTCATTGTAAGAATCCCCTAACAGGGTAACATCTTGTTGATGTTCAAAGTCCTGTAACCAGGCAGCTCCTAACAGGGTTTAGATCTTAACAAATCTCTTGTAAAATCCCCTAACCAGGTAGCACCTTAACCAGTGCTTTGTAAGCTCCTAACAGGGCGCCTTCATTCTAAAATAGTGAAGTTGTGAGCTCTGTCTCACCATGGTTTTTTCCCTTATAATCAAGGGTTTCCACGTATAAATACTTGTAGTGATCTATGTGAATTTGTTTATACTTCTGAATGACTGTTATATTCTGCTTATCAATTAAGATTAAGAAGTTCAGAATTAAAAAGTATAATAGCGAGTAATTACTGATTCACCCCCCCCCCCCCTCTCAGTAACCGGTAAGTATTAACAAAGTCAACCTGAAAACATTGCATAACGGCTTTTTCTTAGTGATTTGTGACTCGGCAGTGGGTAAGAAGTGGGTTTTCAATCATGGACCTTATTTGATGGGGGACCTAGGGTTCTACATAAAAGATTGGGTACTCAACTTTGACCCCCTCAAGGAGGAGATTCAAGAAGTGTTGGTGTGGATTTGGCTATACAACCTGCCCTTTGAATATTGGGACCTTGAGACTTTGGAAATATTGGGAAATTGATTAGGGTGCTTCATAAAAGCGAATGAGGGTAGAGAAAGGAAAGACTATAGTATGTATGCCAGAATATGCAGTTTTTGGAACCCTGTCCTTCCCCTTCCAAGCAAGGTCAAAACCCGTACCAATGCTAGTATTTGGAGGCAATCTGTCGAGGTTGAAGATCAACTAGTGTGTTGCAAAAGATGTTTACTTTATAGGCACGAAGAGTCTGAATGCATCAAGAATAAGAAAGGTAAAAGTGCAGAGGGTGATGTCCTGGTTGAGAAAATACAAAGTATGATTGAAGGAAAGGACAATACCAGGGCTAATGACCGTAGCCAAAAAGGCCCCCTAGGTCTAGTTGTTGATGGTGATGGTGATCAGGCTGTATCAATCATTCCGGATAAGACTGTCCCGTCCATCTTTGATAAGCACAATATGGAACAAGCATTGAGTGTGGGGGTGCAGACCATGAGGATATTCCTGACCAGGCCCGAGTGCCAGAAGAGATTCCAAATGAACAAACCATTGGAATGGATGTATTGATTTTCCCAGCTAGGAATCATGAAGGTCCTATGGGGGATGAGGTTGCAGTTGTGCTAAGTGAGATGACAGGTCTTGATCATGGTACAAATGCGCTCACAATGGAGCCAAGGGCTATTGATCCTGACTGTTTCTTGTCTTTGGAGGGAGACAAAAATCTAGAGGACTTTTTCAATGCTTGTTCTGCAAAGGTGAACATTATTCCTAATGGGCAAGGGAATGCCATCAGCCACAAAGTGTCGTTGGGTGAGCCCGAACGAAGTTCTACACCAATGGTTGGGGATATTGATAGGGAAGAAAATGAAACCCTTTCTGCTACCACTCCTGTGGGGGATGATAAAGGAATCGTTGACGAGTCATGCTTTGATGAGGATTTCAGCAATGAATTGGATGAGGAGGATATCCTGGAGAAGCCAACTGTCTGTCAAAACGCTATCCAAAACCAGGAAGGCCAAGGTTGGGGAATAGAAGAAACAAGGTAGGAGATCAAATAAAGACAGGCTGGTGATGGCTGGTAGCACGATTGGAGAGAGCGAGCTACATTCCCAGAAGGGTTTTTCCCTTCCCAAGTAGCCATGAAGGCCACATCATGGAATGTCAGAGGCTACGATGCCTCTAAAAACGTCGCAGGATTAAGCAATGCCTTAATCATGAGCAGCCTGACTTGTGCTATTGTAGGAAACGAAATTGGGTTAGGAGGTATTTGATGTTGTTCTTCAAAAGTGGTGGAAATGGGATGGATTTTGTGTTGAATCTGCTGGTGCATCTAGTGGTTTGGCCTTTCTTTGGAATCTGGGGATTGGATAGGTTACCGAAATTAACAAGGGCATCAATCGGCAAATCATCAAGGTGGTGGTGGGTTCTAGGGGTCCTGAAATCTTCTTTTTTAATATTTATGGTCCAACAAGTACGGCCCAAAAGAAGCTTCTGTGTGAACACATCAATGGTCTATTGACAAACATTTCTAGTCTCATTATTCTCAGGGGAGACTTAAATGCTACTGAGAACTTGGCGGAGAAATGTGGAGGTAAGGGTATGTTGGGCCCTATTCAGAATGATTTTCAATCTTTCATTTTCAATAACCATTTGGAGGAGATCAATCCAAGGTCTAGTATTTTTACTTGGACTAATAGAAGAAAATGTTTTTCTAATATTGCGGAAAAATTGGACCGGTTTTTTGTTGTTGGTAACTAGAGACTTTGCCCCTTTGTTTTCGAATCTCACATTTTACAACATTCTAGTTCAGATCACTTGTCAATCTCTCTCCATATCCAAGATGACTCAGCCATGATTGATCAATGGTGGAAGAATGTGCCTATGATTCAGGGGACTAAAGCCTTTTGCTTTTTCAGAAAGCTTCAATTCATAAAGGAAAAGCTCGAAGAGTGGAATATGCTGCACTTCAAGAACATTTTCCAGGAGAAGCTCAGGATTGAACATGAGTTGGAACAATTGAGTTCTCTGGTCATTTGTCAGGGGCTGACTAAGTTTGAATTCCAAAAGGAAAAACTACTAATGTAGGAGTATTCGGAAGTGTTAGCTAGAGAAGAAATATATTGGAAACAAAAGTCAAGAGAGACATGGTTGAAGGCAGGGGATAAGAATACCAAATTTTTCCATGCATCTGTAAAGTCCAGGAGATTTCGGAATAAGATTACTATGATCAAGGACTCTAATAGAAATTTGTTGCGGGACGGGGAAAAGATTAATAAGAAGACTATCCGTTTTTCCTCCTCTTTTCTCAAAGTGGACCAGCAAGCTAGGGTGGATGACAATGTGATTGTTGAGATCATTCCCAAAGTGATTGGCCCATGCCATAATTCTCATTTGCTTAAACCCGTGGATTTAAAAAAGGTCATAATTGCTCTTTTCTCCTTTGGGAATGACAAGGCGTCAGAGCTGGATGGATTTCCCGCCAGTTTTTTCCAGAAGATGTGGTCCACTATTGGTGTGAAGCTACTTGAAGTGGTGGAAGAATATAGGGCACTTTTCTATATGTGCGGGGACTTCAACAATGTTAGCAATATGAGTTGTCATTAGTGTATTTCACAAACCTCACACCGATAAAGGGTCATCGGTCACTCACATTACTTAGACAACACCGGTAGATGAAGAACAAAATGTATGCACCGGTTGACTATTTCGATAGATACACCAGTAGACCAAATCAAGAAACTAGAACCGGTCTTATGAAGCAGACAGGGACAAACCGGGTATAAGGGTATACCGGTCTAACTGCACGATAGATCCGATCCGGATTTTATGGATCAGTTTGAGTTACAGTTTAAGTTAAAAGCCGGATTATACAAGACATCCACCGCTTAGAAGTAGAGTTAACTTTTTAACAGGAGTTAGCTTTATTCCTGCGGAGGTTTTTGGAAGGTAAACTCCAAATCAAAGCGCATAGCTTTTTGCTGATTGCATGATTTAATGCAAAGTTTGCAGCCTAGCGATTCTATGAGTTAAGGGTTTCATTACAATGAACTCTAATATAAATATAGGTCATAGGACGCAAAGAAAAGTGTTGTTGATAGTTGATGATTGCATAGAGTAGAGGAGAGATATCTTCTGAGAAGTGTTGCAGGCACAGAGGTGAAGAAAGAAAGAGAGATCAACAGCCAGGCAAACTGGAGAAGAGATCAACAGGTATGATCTAATCTGACAGACAGTGTCAAAATAAGATCATTACTTATATAAGGAATGAAAGCATATTGAAATCCCTCTATCAAGGTGAATCTAATCGGTTCTTTGTAAAATCCCCTAACAGGGTAACAACTTTGTAGATCTTCAAAGTCCTGTAACCAAGCAACTCCTAACAGAGTTCAGATCTTAACAGATCTTTTGTAAAATCCCTTAACCGGGTAGCACTTCAATCAGTGCTTTTGTAAGCTCCTAACAGGGCGCCTTCATTCTACGATAGTGAAGTTGTGAGCTCTGTCTCACCGTGGTCTTTTCCTTCTAACCGAGGGTTTCCACGTATAAATACTTGAGTTGATCTGAGTGATCTGTTGATGCTTGTGAATGATTGTTTACATTATGTTTTACATTCAATGATCTATTTACAAGTTTTAAACAAGCAGAAAGATAATGTTTACTGATTCACCCCCCCCCCCCCTCTCTCAGTAACCGGTTTAGTACCAACAAACAATACTTTTATTGCCTTAATTCCGAAGAAAGCAACAACAGATTCCTTCAATGATTTCAAGCCTATTTCTCTATGCAATGTAGTCTATAAGTCTTGTTTTCCACTTATCATAGCCGAGGAGCAAAGTGGCTTTGTTCCGGATCAATCCATTGTTGAAGGCATCATCATTGCACATGAGGCCATTCATTCAGTCTGATGTGTGAAAACTGAGAGAATGTTGATGAAATTGAATATTTTCAAGGCAATATGATCATGTTGACAAGAGTTTCTTGTTCCAGGTGTTGAAATGCTTCAGGTTGGATGCACAATGGATTGCATGGATCAAGAGTTGCCTATGTACCCCAGACTTCTTTGTGTTGGTTAATGGAAGTCCCCAAGGATTGTTTGAGTGGTCACAAGGCATTCGACAAGGTGATCCGCTCTCACCAACCCTATTTATTATCATGCCAAAGTTCTTGGGCAGACTCATTACAAAAAGAAGAATGGAAGGAAGATGGCATAGCATACAGTAGTTTGTTGATGATATATGTAGTTTGTTGATGACACCCTTCTTATGGGTGAAGCTTCTTTCAAGGAGGCCAGATGTATGAAGGAGACCTTGGATAAATATTGTGATCCATCAGGCCAAATGGTGAACTGGCATAAGTTAGAGGTATTGTTCCTCAATACATGCCCACATAAACAGAGGGAGATTTGTAAGATTCTTCAAGTCTAGAAAAGGGCCTTACTTGGTAGATTTCTGGGCTTGCCACTTTTTGCAGGATTAAGCAATGCTAAATTATGGGCTAAGTTGGTCATCTCTTGTACGAGTAAGATGGAAGGTTGAAAGAGTAGGTGGCTTTCATCATCTGGACAGATTATGATGCTTAAATCAGTTATCTCGGCCATTTCGATTTACTCGATGATGTGCATGAAAATACCTGGGAAGATTATCAAAACAAAATCCCTCTCCTAGCATGGGACAAGATTTGTGTTCCCAAGTCGACTAGTGGTGCCAAATTGAGAAATTGGACCTTGATGAATGAGGCCATGGGGGAGCTTATTGTTGTCGGGAATAATGTTATGTTATTATGTTGTGTCGTCGACAATTAGTTAGTCCGCCGAAGGGTAGTTGGATAACGTCATGACAATTGGCGTCGCACGCCTTCAGTCCAGATATATTGTATGTACTACCTCTGGGGAAGGGGATTAGGTTTTTACAGGTAGTTGATATTGTTGTGATCATTTGTATACATGAAGTTGATGAATTAATAGAAGAACTAGTTCTCTGGCATATATTTATTATGTTTTGTGTATTTACTCTCTGCATTTAAATAGTTTACCCAGAGAGGTAAACATTTGGCGTCATTGTCGTACGACTCTGGTAAGTGATGGAGAGTGAATGGCGTACAGAGGATAATGGGCCAACCTGTCAACAATGGTACCAGGAGGGATGACAACGGACTCAGAGAGCTATATGAGGGAGAACACGCCTTGACATCAAACTTTGTGATTCTTTTGCAAGCGGTGATTGAAACTTACGTGAGGGAGGCTACATGGGAAGAAGTTCCGGAGGGTGCGGTGTTGAACACTCTCGAAGTATGTCCCGCAGTGAATCGACTATTGAACCATCTCCCTTGCCTGTTGGCACAGACATCCCTCGCCTAGAGGAACCAACGGGAGGAGATTGAGCAAGAACAACAATGCCAACAAATCCTCCGCAACTATGAGGAGAACAACCGCAAAGAAGAGGAGCACGATGGAACTCATCGAAGGCGAAGAAATAACCAAACTTTCCGAAGAGAAATAAGAATAAAAGAGGGCACTTCCATATTGTTATGATCATGTCATATTGTTGTCATACATTGTACACGAGTGATGAATTAATAAAAAGTGTTCTTTTGAATATATTATGTTCGATTACAATTCATGCACAGGAACAAGAATTAATGCCCAATTTGTTAAATAAGAATAAAAATAAGAAAGAATATATAGAGTGTGAAGCTTCCCAGAGAGCTTTGATTCTCAAGCAATAGGCTGAAAGGAGACGGAGGCTTAGACAACTGGCAGAGGAGCGACCCGACGGAAGGGAAGGTAACCAGGCTGAAGGTGATCACTACGGAGAGGGACACCATAGGAGAAGTAGTGAGGATCTAATTGAGGAGACTCAACAAAGGTTAGATCTTCTTGAGGAGACCCGACATCGGCTGAGAGATTTGTCTCTCACACCGCACACAAAGGCTAGGGGGACCCAACGGAGTGAGGAAGAGGCCAAGGGGGAAGAGGATACTGGGGCTGCCAGGAGTGTTGGAGGGACACAGGGGCATGGTAGTCAAACACATCCTGTAGGCTCTAATCCATCCGAAGGGGGACAACAACCAGCAATAGCGGCGAGGCAACCAACCATGTCGCAGAAACAGAAACTACCAAAGTTCAATGGGGACAGGAAGGAGGTGTAACGGAGCTAGACCTTGAGTCATTTTGACGACTTGCTTTTCCGAGTTGGGCGACTTGGAGAGGTGACAAATGTTTCTTGTTGGATGATTGCGGTACTTCATTGAGGCAATTTGCCTTAGCCGATTTGGAGGTGCGACTTTGTTGAGCCGACTTCAACGGGGTGATTCGGAGCCGACTTGGATTCTGCATTCAGGGCCGACATGAAATGTTTCTTAGCAGACTGGCCGACTTGAGTGAAGCTTGGCAAAGCCGACTTGAGTTATTTGCGACCTGGTTAACTTGCGATGTGGCCGACTTGCTTTGGTGAATGAGCGGACTTGAACATTGGGTGCATTGGGCATGGAGTCACTCGTCTTATGTAGCATGGACTTGTAGCCGTTACGCTTACCATGGAGATTGTTCTCTGGGCCGACTTCATCATACCTGTTGGCACTAGCGTGTGTTAATGCATTGGATCTTGCATTGAATGCGGAGCGGTGATTTGGGTCTCGACTCATTTCACAATGGTCATGACTGGGCGTTTCATCTGAGGTGCTTCTATTTATTGAGTGCCTTGTTCATTCATTTGGCATAAGTTCGTGGTAGCAATTGGGAGCGACAAGTATTTCGACGAAGGAGTAGAGCTGAGGCGAATTCCTTCTTTGCAACGAAGTCTTGTAGCGACTTGGATTTTGTAGAGCTGGTTGCTCAATTGTAATAAGATCTATGCTAAGTCTGTTTAGCATCTTCTTTTGGGCGAGTTAGTGTTTCTCGACACTCAGCTGAGTTGACTTGTAATTGTTTTGGATCGCAATGGATGAGTGACTTTGGGGCTGGGCCCGCATACTTCTTTGGTTCGTGTTATTTGCTTGCTATTTTGTGCATCGACTTGCTTGCATTCATTTGGGACTTAGTCAGATCTAATTATTTGTTTCCGTGTGGGTTTCGGTGAGGCGGAATCTAGACGTTTGCCTTAGTCATTTTAGGCGAGTTGACTTGCACTTGGGCAGATTTTCAGTGCCGCACGGGTTTTGTCCCAAGGCCCGTGACAGGTGGTATCAGAGCTGATTTGTGACTGGAGTTCGAGTGGGGTTTTCGCAGATCTAGTTCAAAGTGGTTCCGAGCTGGTTTTCTTTGCAGAGAACTTTCAGATCTGATCCGTGGTGCAATTCTTGTCGGGGACTTGATCTGTTGGAGATTTGAGTCGATTGCATTATGGCCGATGCTGATAGTCGGTATGATGCAGAACAGTCTCAACCTGTGGAGACGAGCCGAGCTAGACGGGGTACTATGAAACACAAAGACTGGTTGCAAGATCACGAGATGCGACTGGATGCTTTGGAGAGTTCGAACCTTGATGAGCGACTGATTGAGGAGATCTCGAGGCTGACCAAGCGGTTGGATTCATTGTGCGAGGAGGTCGGATTCTTGAAGGAGGGACAATCTCTTCATCATTCGATGTTGCAAGGTGGAATGCAGGGGCAGAAGGCTTCAAAGGAGATCGGATCTTATGATGGGGATCACGATGACAAAGCCTTGGACAACTTCTTCTGGGATGTGGAGTTCTTAACAAGTGCTGCTGACTTGTCTAATGAGTTGAAGATTAAGCGAGTTGCTTCTTGCTTTACTGGCAGTGCGAAGTTGTGGTGGCGAACTCACTTGACCGATGAGCAAGCTGGGAAACAAGTCAGATCGATTAAGACTTGGATTGATTTGAAGGCGACGCTCCAAGATCAGTTCAGAACTGGTAATTCTGGTTGGGTTATCCATGCACGTTTCGACCAGCTAAGGCACACTAGCACGATTCGAGAGTATGTGAAGGAATTCCGAGTGCTGGACTTGGAATGTATGCGATTGAACGACTTCGAGAAGTTCTATCTCTTCATGAAGAACCTACAACCTTCAGCGGCCGAGGAAGTGAGGCGAAGGTGCAGACTTTGGTCGAGGCGATCACGGTAGCTAATGGCTTGCTCGACTACAAAGGCGATGCAGCATTGGGGTTTGGGGGAGCCAGATCTGAAAATGGGCAACGATTTCGTCCGAAGTATGACATACGAAATGGCGAGTGGAAAGGAAAGAAGTCGAAGTCGGATGAATCTGAGCCTGTGCATGAAGATAGAGAGAAGCGGAATCAGGACTACTTTTTGTGTGGGAAGCCCAATCATTTTGCGAGGGAATGTCCGAATTGAGTGCAAATCAATGCAGTGTTGTTAGCGGAGGAGACTATGCCGAGAGTTGGGACATTGATGCTGAACACTTTGCATCTATCAGCTAGATTTGGGACAACTCCACAGGCTTCTGATTGGCAAGAGTTGTGTTTTGTTGAGGTGTTCTTGGAAGGGGACAAGATCACGGCGTTGATTGATTCTGGGGCGACGCACAACTTTATTTTGGTGGACCGAGCTGAGAGACTTGGATTGCAGATCGAGTCATTTGATGCGACCTATGAGACATTGGATGCCTCTTTACAGCGAGTTTGTGGTGCGATCTGTGATGTTTCTTTGCGACTGGGTACTTGGCAGAGATCCGTTGATTTGGTAGCTATTGCAATGGATCACTATAACTTGATCTTGGGTCAAGACTTCTTGAGGCGAGTTGAGGTGATCATTGCTCCTTGTTGGAGGTGCATCATGATTTTGGATCTAAGGCGGACATGTTTCGTTCCTACATTGAGTGATGACGATTCGGCAGTAACAATGAATACTTGGAGTCTTGCGCAAGATGTCTTTTCGGCAAGAGATCATACTGCCTTAGTGGATTTTGAGCAGCGTAGCTTTCTTTATGCGGATGACTTAGTGCTTCTTGATCAAAGTCAAATCCGAGCAGATTCAGTGGATGGGACTCGAGTTCATGAGCGGATCCGAGATGTTCATGACTTGTGGCGACTGCTAGGCGTGATTAGCTTTTGCAGAGGTTTCTTTGCGAGCTATTCTGAGATCGGCGATCCGTTGATGAAGTGCTTGAGGGAAGATCGGACTTGGAGTGATCAGCAAAAGTTTGCAGTTGAGGAGTTGCTTGGGTTCCTTAGCCAGAGGAACTCAACTCTTCTTGAGTGATCTGTTTTGGATCAACTCTCGAGGCATTGTAGTCTGGGATGAGTTGGCATCGAGGACGTAGCCACTAGTTTAGTGGGGGAGGATGTAACGGGGCTAGACCTTGAGTCGTTTTCACGACTTGCTTTTCCGAGTTGGTTGACTTGGAGAGGTGCCAAATGTTTCTTGTTGGATGATTGTGGTGATTCATTGAGGCGATTTGCCTTAGCTGATTTGGAGGTGCGAGTTTGTTGAGCCGACTTCAGCGGGGCGATTCGGACCTGACTTGGATTTTGCATTCGGGGCCGAGATGAAATGTTTCTTAGCAGATTGGCCGACTTGAGTGAAGCTTGGCAGAGCCGACTTGAGTTATTTGCGACCTGGTTAATTTGCGATGTGGCCGACCTACTTTGGTGAATGAGCGGACTTGAACATTGGGTGCACTGGGCATGGAGTCAGCCGACTTGTATAGCGTGGACTTGTAGCCATTACGCTTACCATGGAGATTGTTCTCTGGGCCAACTTCATCATAGTCGTTGGCGCTAGCGTGTGTTAATGCATTGGATCTTACATTTAATGCAGAGTGGTGATTTGGGTCTGGACTCATTTCACAACAGTAATGACTGGACGTTTCATCGGAGGCGCTTCTATATATTGAGTGTCTTGTTCATTCATTTGGCATAAGTTCGTGGTAGCGATTGGGAGCGACAAGTATTTCAGCAAAGGAGTAGAGCTGAGGTGAATTCCTTCTTTGCGGCGAAGTCTTGTAGCGACTTGGATTTTGTAGAGCTGGTTGCTCGATTGTAATAAGAACTAAGCTAAGTCTGTTTAGCATCTTCTTTTGGGCGAGTTAGTGTTTCTCAACACTCAGCCGAGTTGACTTGTAATTGTTTTGGATCGCAATGGATGAGTGACTTTGGGGCTGCGCCCGCATACTTCTTTGGTCCGTGATATTCACTTGCTATTCCGTGCATCGACTTGCTTGCATTCATTTGGGAATTAGTCGGATCTAATTATTTGTTTCCGTGTGCGTTTCGGTGAGGCGGAATCTAGATGTTTGCCTTAGTCATTTTAGGCGAGTTGACTTGCACTTGGGCAGATTTTCAGTGCCACATGGGTTTTGTCCCAAGGCCCGTGATAGGAGGATCCCGTCCACCATTGTCGTACATGTGAGACCATCTGGTCAGCAAACGGAGTTACAGACCACAATGAGTGGGTAACTCAATTCCCTTCCACGGAGCAAGGAGTAGCCATAGACTGGTACTCGAACATGGACAAGACCAAAATCAACACATGGGACATTCTGAAGAAGGAATTTTAGACTCAATTTCGGCTGCAGAGGGATGACAATGAGATCATGGCTGAAATCTATAGCACTAAGCAAGGGAAAAAGCAGATAGTTCGAGCTTATGATCGGCAACTCAAGGAACTGTTGGGAAAGATGGAAAGCCAGCCAGCCGACGGGTTAAAGAAAAGGTGGTTCAAAGAGGGGTTAAGACAGTCCCTCCGGAAGAAAATGAAGATAGTTCCACCCACATCGTATGATGACACCTACAATAGGGCAATGGATTTGGAGAGTGGAACAAAAACCTCCAAAAAGAAGAGGAAGGACAAGCATAGCTCGTCCGACAATGACGACGCTTCCGAAGGGAGTAGCAGTGACAAAGAGTCCAACAAGAAAGTGCAAGCCCTCCAAAAGGACATGCAAAGGATGATGAGAGAATTTAAGGCCATCAAGTGAGGTCCCAGCAAGACAGATGAAGGAAAACTCTGGTGTATGAAGTGTAAGTCCGACGGGCACATGAAAGGCTCGTGTCCTAAGAAAGCTTTTTGTGACATATGCCAGCTAATGGGGCATCCTACTAAGGAATGTCCCTACAACATGAAGACAAGAAGCCAGCAAGTGCTTCTCACTCAGGAACAACCAACGACATCGGGCAGTGTCGACAATTCCCAAACAAACAACAATGCATCATCAGGAGGGTATAGGAATAACCGGTGTGGATGAAGGACCAACAATAACAATAATAATAATAATAATAATAATAACAATAACAATAACAATACAAGAAGTCGGATCCAGTACGACTCGAAGGGCCGACCGATGATCCAATGCAGAGCCTGTAGCCAGTGGGGGAACTTCACCCGAGACTGTCCAAAGGAAGAAGCAGCACAACAAATGTGCAAATGGTGCGGGCCAAGAGACCATGACGATGCCAATTATCCAAAACCCGGCGTCAATCTGTTGAATATAGAGGAAGCCTTGGGAGGAGTATTGGTCGTTACCCGCACACAAGCAAAACAGGCTACATACTCGGACCCCCGCATGGAGAAGCAGAGGGTATGAGAGGCAAGAGAGGAGATTGAGAAGGAGATGCGAGCGTGGAAGGAGACACACGGGATGATAGGTACTTCCGGTTGGCCAGAGGCAAAGGAGAACATACTGAGACAAATGTTAAACATGGAGGTATCTGTAAGAGTTCAAGATCTCCTTCACACAATGCCTCAGCTGCAGACGGCCCTATTGGGCACTCTCTCCCAACCCTGCACCAACACCACCCAATGCACAGATGTTCCTAGCGGGTCCGCAATGGATCCCATGTTGTTAGCGGTGAATACTAGCAAACACTCGACCGTCATTGAGATGGGCATCCTTGGGACCATCCTAACGGATACCATCGTCGATGGTGAATCGAGGGTAAATATCCTTTTGGAGGAAACATGGAGGAATCTTGGAGGAACCAACATTGTGGCCTCCTACTTACAACCTATTGGGAGTAGATCAACAAGGAATTAAACCCCTTGGGACATTGATGGCACAACAAGTCACCATCGGGACACAACCCTTCGTGCTGGACTTTGTTGAAATTCCATTCAAGAAGGGGTACAATGCTATTCTTGGCAGAGGGTGGCTTGTGGCGGCAAGGGTCAGACACAACTAGAAAAGGCGCACCTCGGCAATGGAGAACGGAGGCCGGATGTTTTTCATCCACCTCTGGACACGAATTGTGAGCGAGGAGATTACGTCCTCTTCAAAGTCCAAGTCCGACGAAGAGAGTGGTCAAATCAATGAAGGGAGGGGCCACATGGAACCCAATGATGAAGGGGTATTGGAGATTGAGGAATGTTTGTAGGACGAGACAGGGTCAATGAATGGACACTTCCATTGGCAGATGGAGGATTATGAAGTGTTCCATAGCTACATGCTCGAAGTAGAAGTGGAGCAAACATTAGAGGAGTTGTTTCCGCCGAAGTATGGAGAATATAAGGAGGGGGAAGCCCAGGTGAATGAAACCCCGACACACAAATTCGATGCAGAGAGACCCATGAAGTATGAAAACCCATCCCTGCAGGTCACTAATCTTGGAGATGAGGCCAACCCGTGGAACATACTGATAGGGGATGACTGGAACCCTATTTTGAAAGCCATTGCATTCAATATTTTTATGGAATATAAGGATGTATTCGCATGGACCTACAAAGACCTCAAGAGCGTACCATCAGAACTGTGCATGCATCGTATCGCTCTAGTACCTCGAGTCGTACCTGTACGAAAAAGGCCCTACCGAATAAACAAAAATTACGCAATAGAGGTGAATGATAAGATCGAATGTATGCTTGAAGCGGGGATCATCTTCAATGGGTGTCATCGATAGTAATATCTTTGAATAAAAGAGGCCAACCGGATTAGAATATGCGTCGACTTCAAGTGCCTGAACGCAGTGACCATTAAACATTTGTTTCCTATACCATTCACAGATACCATCTTGGAGGCCGTCGGGCACAAGATATACTCATTCATGGACGACTTTTATGGATACAACCAAATATCCATCACGGAGGACAAGTTGAAAACAACCTTCGTGGTAGAGGACAGGATGTACGCCTACAACTGGATGCCCTTCGATCTATGAAATGCACCTACAACCTTCCAACGGATAATCCTGCACATCTTTGACAAGATATCGATAGGTAATTCTAGGGCCTTCCTCGATGACTAGTCGATTTTCAGTGGGCAAGAGACACACTTGGCAGCCCTTCGAGAATGCATGGAGAGGTATCGGAGAGCGAGGTTGGCACTCAACCCGAAGAAGTGTCAGTTTATGGTTCCGCGGGGAAAGTTGTTGGGTCACATAGTTTGTAAAGTCGAAGTGAAAACTAACCCCGATAAGGTTTGTATGATCGTGGAGATGGAGCCTCCAACAGACGTCATAGGTGTGAAGTCATTCTTGGGCCACATTGGTTATTAACGACGATTCATAAAACACTTCGCCCAAGTTTCTTATCCCCTCGACAGGTTGACACAGAAGGGGGAACCTTATGTATGGGGTGCGGAACAAGATACTGCATTTGAGGAACTGAAGACAAGGCTTGTTGGAGCACCAATCCTAGTGTATCCCAATTGGGACAAGGAGTTTCACGTTCATGTGGATACCTCAAATTTTGCAATTGGTGCAACCTTGGCCCAAGTAGGCGATCATGGCCTAGATCACCCTATCTATTTCACCAATCGGCTATTGTCGAGAGCAAAGAGGAACTATAGTACTACGGAGTGGGAGGCCCTTGGGATGGTGTATGTCGTACAAAAGTTCAAGCATTACCTACTAGCAACACCATTCACGTTTTATGTGGACCACCAAGCATTAATGTACCTAGTGAATAAACCTATTATACAAGGGCGGGTGAGTAGATGGTTTCTACTCCTACAAGAGTTTACGTTCACAATCATTGTGCAGCCGAGAAAGAGCCATGTAATTGCGGATCAACTCTCTCGGATTAAGTTTGGAGAGCCACCGGAGGGAGTGAATGACAACTTTCCGAACGCACACTTGTTTCACATCGCAATCCTGCTAGAGTGGTATAAAAACATTGGAGAGTATTTGTCCACTTCACAATTTCCCAAGGACATGCCACCCAATGAGTGACGGAAACTGGTGTTGAGAAGTCGTACCTTTCAGCTAATTAATGGATTACTCTACAAGATGGGGCCAGACCAAGTCCTACAATAGTGTGTTATGGAGGAAAAAAGTGTTCTCCGGGAGGCACATGAAGGGTCAATAGGGGGGCACATGGGGCTGAACACAACAGCACGGAAGGTACTGTTAGCAAGGTTGTGGTGGCCCACGTTGCACAACGACGCCAGGGAGTGGATCGTGGGATGTGACACCTGTCAAAGGGCTAGCAAACCATTGAAGAGGGATTTCGTAACTCTAAATTCTTCCCATGCATAGGAACTCTTCGAACAATGGGGCTTGGACTTCATCAGACCTCTGAAGGTAAGTAGGGCTCGGAGGTGCTGGTACATCGTGGTGGCTACCGAGTACATGATGAAGTGGGTAGAGGCACGGGCATTTCCGGACAACTCGGCCTTGAGAACGGCAAGATTCATATACGAGCAAATCATAACAAGGTATGGCATACCCATCCAGTTGACTAGTGACAGAGGGGGTCACTTCGTAAATCACGTCATCTGACTATTGATGATGGAGTTCAAAATCTTCCATTCCTTGTCCAGTCTATATTACCCTCAAGCCAATGGTCAGGCAGAGGCGACAAATACGATACTAGTGTCGGTGATTTACAAGTCTTGCGGGTGGAGAAAGAGTGGGAAGAAAAATTACCCTCGGTGTTGTGGGCCTACCGAACAACATACAAGGTAACCACCGGCCACAGGCCCTTCCAGCTGATGTACGGGCAGGAAGTAGTTGTCCCCATGGAATTCATGGTGCCAAGCTTGAGGATAGCAATCAACAATAGACTGGGGGATATGGAGAGCCTATGGGAAAGACTGTATAATCTAAACAAACTGGACAAGCGTCGGATGATGGCGCAGTTGGATTAAGGCAAAACATGTGCACCTAGAAGGTGACACAAATTATTGTCAACACCATCTCTAGTGGGTGAGCCCCTGTGTGGCTGACTGACAAGATTATTTAGATTATCCGAAAAAAGTTAGAAGGATTCAAAAACTTCAAAGTCACCCACATATTTTGCGAAGGGAACAAATTGGTGGATGCACTTTCTAAATTGGCAGTTCCCTTTGCTGATGAATTTGGATCAAATTTGGCGGACAATTTAGCTACACCGATATTCTGAATTACATTGATGATATTGTATGGGAGCATACGTTGGAAGGTGGGCAAATGATGTAATGTACTGCAAGCTTACCTTGTTTAGGCATGCGAATAGTGGTGTCATGATGCCACATTTATGAGACTGGCAGAGAGAGCTTTTTGTTTGAGATGTTTCCTTTTTTGAGACTTTGTAGGGAATGTTTTTGCCAATTTTTGGTGTATTCAAAGAGAGAAAGTGATAGGTGCAGTGGTGGGATGGAGCCGAGCTCCAACTTCAAGGCAAACAAAAAATAAATGTCCTTCTAGGGAAAGGTGACGGAGGAGAGGTTGAAGATCATATTTTCTACAGATGATCTATTTTTTCTAATGCTGGTAAGAGAGCTACTAGGGATATAATTCATTGTCTCCAAGTTCAAGTATAGGACAAATACCACGGTCCCTTCCATGTTCTATGCGTGGGGGTTGGAGATGGATACTCACGTTGAGGTGAGGCTTGTTGTCGAGCACTGTGTAAGACTTAAATGGAGGGTTGGGTTGAAGGAAATCCTGAATCTAGCAAAACCGAGTGTGGGGTTTGTGACCGCAAGAGGCAATTGCATTGGTATCCCTGGGTATCCCACGCACGTCCACCCTTTCTTCCTGTGAGGAACATTGGAAAACAAGGATCAGCGACGAGAGGAGGCGAAGAAATACTAGGGTATGATAAAGGATAATGAGCAGGATTGGGAGACGGGTTTGGCCGCAAGGGTCCCCAAGGAGCAGATGGACAAATATTGCCTCAAGTACAAGCTCACGGACTTTTGGAGGAAAATTCCTACGGTGGGTCGTCATCGAGGTCGTGTTTCGAGGGGTGGCAGAGGCGATAAGCACCATAGTCAAGGTCGTGGAAGCAAAAGCCCTTGAGGACGGTTATAGTGTTGGACAGGCATGGCAATGCATTTGGCTGCAGGGTCTCTGAATGTTGGGTTTGCTGTATTTTTGGTGAAACACATCCCAGGTTCTGATTTTTTGTACAAATTTGTTCCTGTGTGTAGATCCAAAGTCCATTATAATGTATATGAGGGTTTTGTGTATTTTTTAGTCTTGAATTCCCTGCATACAAAGGGCTGGTAGGAGTTAGGTTTTGAGCTAGGCTTTGAAAATGTATATGATGGATATTGTTCAGTTCGTAGTTTTGTGTACCCTATATGCAAAGGGTCGATTGGAGCTAGGGTTTTTTGTACAGCCGTGAAGACTCATGTGGAGGTCTGGTTTTGGTTTGTGGGGTGGTGCTCTGATACTATTTTGTGAGAATTTTGTTGTGAAACTCTATCATTATTAATAAAAAACAAAAATTTACCACCCAAAAAAAATCCAAAAGTATTCATTGTTTTTAGAATAAATATTATTCATCGTTTTCAGAATAAATAATATTCACGATGAGTTTCAAAATAAAGATATTGTTGTGGTTTGTTAGAAAATGTTTCATGATGGCAGATATTTATGTATTGTTTGGGCAAAAGAAGCTATTGTATTTCTGGCAATAAAAATATTGTTTGGGCAATAAAGGCATATATTATCATTATGCAATTAAAATATTGTTTGGGCAATAAAGGCACATATTATCATTATGCAATTAAAATATTGTTTGGGCAATAAAGGCATATATTATCATTATGCAATAAAAATATTGTTTGGGCAATAAAGGCATATATTCTCATCTTGTCCGTTCATGTGCTTGTGCAACTCTTGTTGTATCATTTTTATCGCTCCTAAGGCCTCCCTCCGGACATAGGTCTCGATTGCTGCTTGCAAAATGATCGCAAAATCGCTCATCAATGCATGCTCCCCTTCGTACAGTTCTTGCCGTCCATTTTCATTTGTTTGTCTCCTCTCTTCTAGTGGTTGGCCCATTTCTCTCTCTTCGCCATTCAACTTAGTTACCCCCCAGATTTGTACTGCAACAGCGCCAGATGTTTGCCCTCAGAGGTAAACTAGAATTGTTGCAGTCATACAGGATAGTAAAGTACACAATACAAAATAAGAGAGAACTTCAAGTATATTTCATTGCTCATAGGTTACCATGAACAAGAGTATAATCATAGCAAGTCTATCCCTTCCATCAAGAGACTACATACAAATAGAGACCGAGAGGGTGCGAGGCGAACCATTGCACTTGTTAACTACCTACTCTCAATTGTGCAACTACCTAACTGTCCATATTGCCGGACAACATCATCCCCCCAAAAAGAAAGTCGTCTCCGGACAACAAGAAACAAAATTGCCCGAGACGGAGAACAACAAAATGGGATGATGACAAAACAAAATTGCCCACCAAAACTAGAAAAGCTAACATACAAAGAAATCATGACTAAGTAGGGGGCTGAAGAAGCATCCCTGAAGAAGAGGTCGATGGCGCTGATGAAGATGCCAAACGAGCTCGAAGCTCGTAGACCTGTTGCATCCTAATCTTTAGGCCCCGTTCTACAACCATCTGATGCTCTAAAATTGCTTTCACCATGAATGCGGCCTCCAAAAGTTCCTTCCCCTTCGCATCAACCTCCTCCTGTGCCTAAGTCAAACCTGACTGTAGCATACTCCGCTCCTCCCCAACCTCCACCAACTGTCGCGCAAGAGAGGATTTCTCCTCAACAAACTGTGTCTCTAGAGCTGCCCTCTCTGATCTAGTGGCCTCCAACTGAGCCATCAACATTGCTCTCTCCTCTACCCATGTTGCCTGTTGGGTGGCCGACTCCTATCTGTGGTGAGCTAAATCCCTCTCAACCGCCTCTAACCGGGTGATCGACTCCTCTCGAGCTGCCTTTGCAGCCACCCGTGCGGCCTAATGTCTCCCAAAAACATACTTTGTGCGTCGCCAAGTATAGTAGCCTTCCCTGAAGGCCAGCTCGATTTCTCCAACCAATGTCTCCACCCCACTAGCAACAACAAGCACACCAACAGCCCAGGCCTCCATCATCTTGACAATCTCTACAACTGGCCATTCTCCAGACTCAAAACAACTCGCAAAAACTCTAGGGCAGTGTTGTGAGGTTTTCACAACACCACCCCATCACAGATGGGGACCCCCCCCCCCCCCTTTTTTTTTTGCCGTCTTGCTGCTGTTTGCAGGCACTGGTTGAAAATTGGTGAAGTATTGAGGTGAGAAAGTAGCATTGGTAAAATTGCCTAGGGATTGAAGTGGTATTGATTTGATTCTAATCTGAGAGATGGAGCGAAGTTGGAAGATGAGAATGGATGGAAGACGAGGTAGATTGGGCAAATTATGAAGTATTTTGGAGATGGGACTTGTTTCTCAGTTCAAGTAAATTTATTGTTCATCTCCAAGCTGAGCATGTTTTAGCTCCGTCTATTTATTGTTCATCTTCGAGCTGAGCATGTTTTAGCTCCGTCTATTTATTGTTCATCTCCGAGCTGAGCACGTTTTAGCTCCGTCTATTTATTGTTCATCTCCGAGCTGAGCGCGTTTTAGTTCCCTCTAATTGTCACTCATCTTTCAGCCGGGCATGTTTTACTTCCATCTAATTCGTGTCTCATCTTGGGGCTGGGACCTCTTTTCGTGCATTAACTTTTATTGTCTCATCTCACAATGCACTTTTCTAAGGCCTGGGTTTTATATAGCAGACTTAAGTTGGGCCTTGTTTAGACCCTCTAGGCTGCCAATTACGAGGTATATGGCCCGGATTTCAAGGAGCGATGGTCATACCCACTTCTGCCCCTTTAAAATTGGTAATACCATTGCAAAATTCAAAGTTTTGACACCTCAAAGTGGCTGCTTTACCCAAAATCCGAATCTGATCAACAGGACAGATAAAATGGATTAAGAAATGCCTTGGGGTGTCCTTTTATATGGAGCAATTTGCATTGGGCCAGGCCTATATCAAACAGCCCCTCAATAAATTCAAATCTGGGCATTGAGATTTTAAAACCTGAGATTAAAAAATAAATTTAGAGCCTTTGAAAATCAAAAATTTGGGCAATATATATATAAAATCTGCATTGAAATTAAATTTTGGGCACTAAATTCGAAAATCTGGGCACTAGGATTTAAGGATTGAGCTGTAAGATATGGTCTAGGCATCAAAATTAAGTTTTTGCTTTGAAATTCGAATGAACTGACCCTTAAAATCGAAAAATCTGGGCAATTTAATTCAAAATCTGTTTGAAAATTAAAAATCTGGGCCTGATTTCGAAAAATCCCCTCCCATTATGGCATAAGACTTGAGAAAATAACGAAAGTGGGCCTCCCTTATTGGTGGCGCCACTTTTCCCCTTATTCATTTCGAAAATTCAATGCTTAAATTGTAAATTTTAATGCAAATTTCGTATATTTCATGCTAGGTCGGCCCTTGTGGCATTTGTTTTAACTTTGTCTTATGTTTTTCATGCTAGGTCAGCCCTAGAATTGATGCCCTAAGGCGGGTATATAGAGGGAGCCTCCCCACTTCTCTCCTCACCTCATTCTCAACACAAAGCACCAAAAACATTAAGGGGGCAGAGCAGTCCAAAATTGGCTAAGGAGCAGACTTGCGAATTTAGCAAGAGGCCACCGAGTTAGGGAGGGTGCAGATCCGAAAGCACAAGCAGGGCAGTCCGAATTTGAACACAAAGACAGGTCCGAGTTGAAGGAATTAAGGGGGCTGATCAAATCTGGTCAAGACAAGAGGGCAGGTCCGAATTTGTGGCCCAGATCTGATATTTAGGGCCAGATCTGATATTTTGAAAGGGAGCAGAATTTAATAGAGAGGCCTACAGTTTCAATGAAGGGGAGATTGCAGATTGGCCACCGAAAATTGCCAAAAGCAGTCAAGGGGTAGCAGCAAAATTATTTAGAGGAGGCAGCGGCTCATCTTAGGAGCTTCATGGTCTTATATAATGCAGCTGAGTGGAAAAGGTCATGCTCTACTTATACAAGAGATGTAAGCTATTATGAATATAGGCTTGGGAGCTTGCCAAGTGTCCCCACGGAAATGATTGATGAAATGGTGTCTAGATTCATTAAATGTGAGAAGGAGAATGAGGATGAGGCACACGATTCCCAAGACGATGACATGGCATAGGCCCACAAAATCTCAAGGATATCGATTGGCTGATTAATGAATGCTTCATTTTGGTTGGCCCATTTGGCGCCAAGTGGCATGGGCCCACGTGTCCTATCTTTTCATTGGTGCATATTATTTTGAATTTTCCTATTGGATGGTGATTTCTTCTACATGTGCTCTCTTCTCATTGATCCACATGTCATTGATCCTTATCCGATTGTTAAGGATTTGAATTTTCTTATTGGTCCATGAGGGCAATGTAATTTTCCTATTGGCCCACATGGTGGTGCTTAATTGTAATTGGGTGGGCATTAAATATTTGTAGTAGGTGGTTATGAGAACCCTAATCAAGGCTTTTGCCTCTTAATCTCGACCCTTGATTTAAAGTTTTTGCCTCTTAATCTTGGCCACTCATTGTATTTGAAGCCTCTATATAAGGCCTTCTGCTCTCATTTGTAAACATTGGAAGATTGAAGAAAATTGTTGCTTAAGTAATGCCATTATCATTCTTCTTATCATTGTTGTGTTTGCATGGTGATTGAGTTGGAACACTTGGTATTATTGCATGGTTTCTACTTCCACAAGTAGGATAGGATTTTATTTCAAAGTTGTTAAAGTAAGAGTAGAAGTAGATAGATTGTGTGGTGATATTGGTGGATGTTTGATTGGATTCTATAAAACTAGGCCACTAGCTCCTTGTAGATGCAAGGGTGCTCTATGTGGTAATCTAGTAATTGCGCTCAAGTTCAATTGGCATTAGATCCTTAATTTGTACTCCAAGTTGGATTGAGGGGAAGGTGTTGATATGAAAACCATTTTGAGATCCTTTGAAGCTTTGCACTAGGTGGAGTTGAAGTCGCAGGCAAGCCTCCATTTGGTAGGAATCCCAGTCCATCCATTAGTTTTCCCATCCATAGTTAGGAATAGAAGTAGTCTAGATAGTAGAAGTTTGAAGAGCAAAGTTGGAAGTGATATAAATCACGGATATACTTTATCATACATTGCAAAGCCAAATCTTTAGCAATGCAAGTAAGTTGACACCTTTGAATAAACTACGTAAGCCCGCCTAAGTGATTAACCAGCTAATCACATCATTTCAACTGAGTTAGATATCCACAAGTTGAAGGAACCTTGGAGTCATTTCATGATCTTCATTGCGAAGCTTAGCATGGGAGATGACTTTGTTCAAGAGAGGATTTAATGTTTTATGTTTCTCGAAGCATTGAGTGTTTAATCCTGCATGTTGTGTAAGTGGAACAAAACTCGCATCAACAGGCAGTCATGTCTCATAAAGGTGAGCAACCTCTGGAGATCCTCAACACTCTACAGAGCCCTCACCTGTGCAACAGCAACTACCCGACAGCCGTGTGCAACCACGTCCGCCAAGTATGCCTCAACATCCTCCCCAACTGGCTGTTTAGGAGACTCGGGAGAGGCTGGAAGTTTCGGCCCTCCCTCCATTACCAGGGCTACTGAGTCCACTGTACCATTCACCATGGTCGCGGAATGGTCTGCTAACCCATCGCCCTCATCCATCACCAACTCTCCACCAAGGCACAGGTACCTACGAGGGATGTCTCTCCATCCAACACTACGACCTCCATAGGGATATCCCATCGAGGAGAGGGACCCACCCCCACAAGTGCCAAGGGAGTCATCTGAAAATGTCGTATGAGCCAAGTACAAACGGCCTCGGTAGGTGTTACTCGTGGTGGACCCTCCAACAGGGCTACATCCGAAGTGACGAATGCTACACTAGGAGTGACCGAGGTAACCACAGCATCTACCTGCATCTCACTAGTCCTCACCTCTAGGACCTCCGCGCCGTCTAACTACTCTGGCCGCTCCCTACACTCCAATCCACTCGTCAACTCCTCAGGTCTAGACTCTGCCAGCACCTCCAGTACCTCCACCTTCGGCATATCACTAACCCCTAACTCCTCAAGTCTAATGGCCACCTCCTCTGAAGGCAACGGTACTGCTGCTACCGATGGTATCATGCTAACAAGCATCCGGGGCTGTCCGAAGGCAGGAGCCATTAACTGGTTCAAGTGTGTTGTTGTGGCCAAGAAGGATGTAGTCGACAAGAAGGTTGGGCTGAACGCAACTCTTCCTGTCGTCCTTAACAATGTAAACTCCACCACTTCATCAGTCCTACTCATGCTATCTCCCTCTGATGTATCCTAAGGCCTCCGAAGTAGGCTCCCTCCCACTATCAATATCCTCCTCTGAGGACACTACCTGGCGCTTCCTCTTTGGTGCTGCGTTGGAATAGCCAATGTCTAAATGTCTCCATAGAAGAATGGGTGGCTCATCGAGTGCCAACATGCTTGTTGGCTTCACTTCCAACAACTCCTCGGGTATCTGCATGTGTGTGGCTTCCAAAAAGAGTCCAATGGCATAGTGCGACATCTAGAATATCCTATACTGTAATGTCATGAACTCATATATGCGCTCCGCTAGTAGTGATGCCTAGTCATACACCAACCCGTTCAGTATACCCTTCATCAGACTTATCTGTGGGATGGCTATATCGAATGCATGGTTGGAGCCTATCAACCTACTCTTTATTATGTCCATGATGCACTGCCAATGTCCTTCCACGACAAGTGATTTCTTGACACCCCACCCTTTTGATGCCTTGGCGACTGAAGCAAACTCTGCAGGTCTGAGCTCGCGGGAAACCAACCAAACCCAATACTCCTTTGTCTCCTTTGTCATTTTTTGTCGTTTGGTATCAATCTTCCTGCCCTTTGATCCCAAAATGCCAAACACCCATGTGAAGTCTACAGCTTTGAAGGAAACTGTGATGGTGTGCCCTAGGTAGGGAAAGTTGCTCGTCCGTGAGAAGCGATCAAATGTTTCGATCATGGTTCTCAATGGACCCTCAAAGTCACGAATGCAAAACAAAGGCATCATCACAGCCCAATGTACCTCTGCCTTCCGCAGGCTCCTCTTCACCTCATCTGTGTTGGGAGTTTCTTGCCACCATTTCCGACATCCCCATCTATTCAAACCCTCAAAGGTAATTGTCTGTGCAATCACTGCTTCCTTCTGGTCTTCCATTTGTGCCTTGTCCTTCGATTTCTTCTTTGCACTTGTGCTGGCATTTGTCTTGCCTGCAATTTTTACTCTTGACAGTAGTATCTTGGCTTTCTTGTCACCTATTTGTAATTGCATTCTCCAGTTCGGTTTCTTCCTTCCTATATCCATTCACGGTTTCTTGTTGTTGTCGCTTTGTGCAGATGATGGCAATTGTGATCGATCCCTAACTACTTGGTGAAGCGGTTAGGGTTGAAGCAGCTTCAATCCCAACTGTACGGCTTCAAAGGCTTTCACTCCTTGTATTTTCACTCTCTCCCTGTGATCATAGTATGGACCACTCCTCTATGTTATTTTCCTCTGCAAATTTCTCTTCTACTACGCAATAGTATGTCGTACTTTTATAACTCTTTCATTTAATATATTTGTCCTTCTCCATACAGTCGTACAGTTCTAGAATTTGTCCTCTTGTGGCTTCTTGCATCCATATAGTGGCTTTAGATTGTGCATGGGACTTTTTCCTGCCTTCTCCTTTCCTTATCACCTTCGTACGAAGTGTACGGACTTTTTACAACACCGTACAATCTTTTATATTCACAGTGGCGTACATTTTTTCTCCCAAGTCTGTACGGTCTTTTTATTTCCAGCATCGTACGGACTTTTCTTCTCGTCACCATATGATCTGCATTTTGTTATGATATGTTGTGGTTTGAAAAATTATATATTTTTTCCTCCTTGTGACCTCTTATGTTGTACGGACATGACCGTACAACCTTTAAATGTTGTATGGCCATGTACAATACGGCCTTGGTTGCTCTTTTCATTTGGTCATACGGTCCCGGGTCGTACGGTGTTCTCCCATTTTTATTTTTTATTTTGTTTTTGTTTTTTGTTTTTTGTTTTTTTGTTTTTTGTTTTTTGTTTTTTTGTTTTTTGTTTTTTGTTTTTTAAATATATATGCCCAAGTCGAAGTTACCCACGGCGTTGATTGTTCGGGTCGCCCTCCATCATTCTTCGCCTCTCATGGTACGACTTCAACTTTGACCTGTTCACTTCTTCCGAAATCTCCTTCCTGTCGAGTGTCCATAACTTGATTGCACCATTGTCCCCCACTTCCCGGACTTTGTAGAGACCTAGCCACTTCACTTTAAACATCCCAGGCTTGATTTCATTCTTTCCATTGTACTTGAGCACTAGTTGACCAGGAGTGAACTGAACTCACTTGAGGTGCTTATCATGCCATGCTTTTCATCTTGTTTAAGCAACCTCCGTGGCCCACTGCGCCATCATCTGGAGCTCATCCAATTTGTTCAAGTTATAAAGTCTCTCTCGCAGACTCTCCATATCCCCGAACCTATTTTCTATTGCAATTCGCAGGCTTGGAATCATAAACTCCATCAGCACCACGGCTTCCTGCCCATACATCAATTGAAAAGGCGTTTGCTCAGTCATCACCTTGTACGTTGTTCTGTAAGCCCACAACGCCGAAGGAAATTTCTCTTCCCAGTCCTCATGATCCACCTTGCAGGACTAGTAAATGACATACACCAAGTTCTTATTTGTTGCCTCTGCTTGACCATTGGCGCGAGGGTAGTATGGGCTAGACAAAGAATGGAAGATCTTAAATTCTGTAGTTAGCAGTCGGACGACATGATTCACAAAGTGATCTCTATCACTTGTCAGCTGGATCGGGATACCGTAATGGGTGATAATTTGTTCGTAAATTAACTTTGTTGTTCTGAGGGCCGAATTGTCCAACAGGGCCCGTGCTTCCACCCACTTCGTCAGGTACTAGGTGGCAACTAAGGTGTATCGGCACCTTCGAGCTCTACTTGCCCTCAGGGGCCCAATAAAATCCAATCCCCATCGCTTAAAGAGTTCTTGTGCATGCAAGGGGTTTAAAGGCATGAAATCCCTTTTCAATGGTTTTCTGGCTCTCTGACATGTATCGCAGCTTATGACCCATTCCCTGGCGTCATTGTACAATGTGGGCCACCACAGCCCTGCGAGTAGCACCTTTCATGCTATTGTATCTGGGCCCATCACGCATCTCCTTAGCACCTGGTCCGGTCCCATTTTGTAGAGCAAGCCATTTATCAATTGGAATGTTCTACTTCTCAACACCAACTTCCGTCTCTCGCCTGGCGGCATGTCTCGTGGAAACTGAGATGTGGACAAGAACTCCCCAATGTTCTTATACCACGCTAGTAGGATTGCAATACGGAATAAATGTGCATCAGGGAAGTCATCATTCACACCCTCTAGCGGCTCTCCCAACTTGATCCGTGAGAGCTGATCCGCGATTACATGACTCTTCCCTGGTCATACAACAATAGTAAATGTAAATTCCTGAAGCAACAGCAGCCACCGGCTCACTCTTCCCTAAATGATAGGTGTGTTCACCAAGTACATTAAGGCTTGGTGATCTACATAAAATGTGAATGGAGTCGCCAACAGCTAATGTCTAAATTTTTGAACCACATATACCATGCCGAGGGCCTCCCATTCTTTGGTACTATAGTTTTTCTCCACCCTAGACAGTAATCTGCTAGCGAAGTAAACAAGGTGATCCAACCCATGGTCGCCGACCTGAGCCAGCGTAGCTCCAATTGCAAAGTTGGAGGCGTCAACATGCACGTAAAATTCTTTATCCCAGTCCGGATATGCCAATATTGGTGCCCCTATTAGTTGTGACTTCAGTTCTTCGAAGGCCTCTGCTTGAGTCGTTTCCCAAACGTAGGGCTCCCCCTTCCATGTGAGAATGTCGAGTGGATAAGATATCTGTGCAAAGCTCTTGATAAATCTTTTCTAGTAGCCAATGTGTCCCAGAAATGATTTGACCCCGGTGACATCCGTTGGAGGCTCCATCTCCACTATGACTCCGACCTTATCAGGGTCGGTCTTCAACCCGGCTTTTCACACGATGTATCCCAATAGCCTTCCTTGGAGGACCATGAACCGACACTTCTTCGGGTTGAGTGCCAGTTGTGCCCTACAGCACCTCTCCGTGCATTCTCCGAGAGACTTCAGATGTGCCTCCTCTTCGCTGAAAATGGACCAATCGTCCAAAAAGGCTTTAAAATTACCTACTGACATTTTATCGAATATGTGTAGAATTATCTTTTGGAACGTGGCTGGTGCATTACAAAGGCCAAACGGCATTCTATTATAGGCATATACCCCATCTTCCACCACGAATGTTGTCTTTAACTTGTCTTCCTCGGCAATAGATATTTGGTTATAACCCAAGAATCCATCCATAAATGAATAGATTTTGTACCCTGCTACTTCTTCGAGGATAGTGTCTGTGAATGGGATGGGGAAGGGGTCCTTCAATGTAATTGCGTTGAGGCATCGGAAGTCTACAAAGATCTGAATTTGATTTTCCTCCTTCAGAGATATGACAATGGGGGACACCCATTTGCTAGATTGTACTTTGAAAGTAATCTCCGCCTCCAACATACGTTCAATCTCCTCCTGGACTTTGGCGGCATTGTTTTTATTCATTCGGTATAGTCTCTTCCGTACCGGTATGGCTCCTGGCACCAACAGAATGCGGTGGATGCACAACTCTCGCAGTACTCCCTTAAGGTCCTTGTATGTCCATGCAAATACATCTTTGTATTCTGTGAAGATTTTGAATGTTGTTGCTTTCAATACTAGATTCCAATCATCCCCTACTAGGATGATTTTGGGTTCTGGTTCACTGCCAAGATTCACAGGTTTGACTATTGGCTCTTCGTACTGCATGGGATGCGTATCATCAAACTGGTGTGCTGGGGCTTCATTTACCTTGGCATTTCTTTCCTTGTATTCCCCGTGCTCCGAATGGAATTTATCTGGCTCTTCCTCGATGCTCAGCATATTGCATGATGACGTGAACATTTCACAGTCCTCCATTTTCCAATGGAAGAGACCGTTCATCAAATTTGCGTCATCCCCAGAGCATTCCTCCAATTCTAGCACACCTTCATCATTGGGTTCCATTCGACTCCTTCCTTCATCCCTTCGGTCATGTTCCCCTTCGGATTCAAACTCGGAGGAAGAAGCCATCTCCTCACTCACCAACTGGGTACAGAGATCAATGGTGAACTTTCTTCCCCCGCTTTCCATTGAGAGGATGTTCTTTTTCTAATTATGGTTGACCTTTGTCGTTACTCGCCACCCTCTACCTAGTATGGCATCATAGCCCTTTTGCTTGAGTGGTATTACCACAAAGTCCAACATGAATGGTTGTGTGCCAATAGTGACCGGTTGTGCCATCAACGTCCCAAGGGGTTTAATCCCATGTTGATCGGCACCGAAAAGGTTGAAGGTTGGGGGCCACAAGGTTCGCTTTCCCAGTTTTTTCATGTCGCCTTTGGTAGGACATTGACTCCTAACCCGCCGTCTATTATGGTATCTGTTAGGATGGTGCCAAGAATGCCCATCTCGACTACTGCAGGGTGTCTGCCATTGTTCACGGCCAACAACATTGGATCTATTGCAGACCTTCTAGGGATATTTGTACGTGGTCTTCATCTATGTGGCCATTGTACTTAGCAACGTTGTACCCAATTGAGGCATGGTGTGAAGGAGGTCCTAGATTTTCACCGGTACCTCCATATGCAGCATTTGTCGTAGGATATTTTGTTTTGCCTCCCTCCACCCCGAGGTTTCAGCCGTCTCCTGTGTGTCCTTTTGTGCCTTCATGGCCCGTTCGATCTCTACTCTGGCCTCCCCAGTCCTCTATTTTTCAGTACGAGGGTTTGGATGTGGCTTGCTTTGCTTGTCCTCAGGTGACGGCCAGTACCGGTTTTGTACTCTTGCTTCCTTCGATATCTATCCAGTTAATGCTGGACTTTAGGCAATTGGCATCTTCGTGGTCGTCGGGGCCACACCAACGACATAGCTTCTAGGGAGTGTCTCCTTTTTCACAGTCTCTTGTAAAATGACCCCATTGGTTGCATGCCCTACACTGGATCATCGAGCGTCCTTGGTATCATATTGCATTCTGCTTCAAGTGTTGTTATTGTTTCCCCTTCTGCCTCATTGGCTGCCTCGATACTCGCCCAAAGATGCATTATTGGTTGTTTCCATCGCCCCTGATGTGGATGGCTTCTCTTGGGTGAAGAGTACTTGTTGGTTATGTACCTTCATGTTGTATGGGCATTCCTTGGTGGAATGACCTATAATCTAGCAATTGTCACAGAATGCCTTCTTTGGGCAAGAACCCTTCGTGTGGCCATTTTCCTTGCATTTTGTACACCACAACTCGTCTTCGCCTTTGCTTGTGCTTCCTTTCATTGTCTTGGATTCTTTCAACATCCTTTCCATGTCCTTTTGTAGAGCATGGACTTTTTTGTGTGATTCCTCATCGTTGTTGCTCTCCTCTGAAGATTTATCTTCCTCATCAGAGGATGACTTACTTTTCTTCTTTTTGAAAGTCTTTTGTTCACTTTCCAAGTCCATTGCTCGATTATATGCATCTGCGTATGAAGGGAGCACTATCTTCATCTTCTTCTTCAAGGTGGATTTTAGGCCTTCAATGAACCATCTCTTTTTAAAGGTCATCCGCCAGTTGACTATCCATCTTTCCGACTAGCTCCTTGAGTCTTCGGTCGTAAGCACGCATGGTCTCCTTTTTCCCTTGTTTCGTCCTGTAGGTTTCTAAGATAATCTCATTGTCATCTCTTAATAGCCGAAACTCTGTTTGAAATGCTTTCCGTAACTCATCCCATGTAGTTACTTTTGTTTTATCAATATCGGAGTACCAATCGATGGCTACCCCTCTCAGAGTGGCAGGGAACTGTTTTAGCCACTCTATCTGGTCTGCTACTCCATTTGCAAACTAGATGGTCTCACACGTGTGATAGAGTCTCACAGAATCTTCCTTTCCGTCACCTGTGAGCTTGAGTAATTTTTGTTTATTCGTCGTCATTGATACATTTACTTGCAGTGGAGGTTAAGTTTGTCCACCCCTACTAGTTGTACCAGAACTCCCTCCTGTGTTGGGCGCGTTGGTATCCGACTGGATATTCTGTCCTCCGTGCATCTATGTACTAGAATGAACCCTTGTGTTAGGTGTGGGGGATCCTAACAGAATGTTTTGACTACCGTGCACTTGTGTTTCCTGAACACCAAAAGATGCACCAGTATCCTCTTCACTTCTGTTGCAGATCTCTTCAACCTCAATATGGGTTCCTCCTCTCTCACTCCTTTGAGGCTCCCTGGCCTCCGAGCGCATTGTGAGCGACAGGCCCTTTAATCGATGTCGAGTCTCCTCTAGAAGGTCTATCAACTGTCGAGTCTCTTCAATCAAATCCTCTAAACTTCTTTCCCTACGGTGTTCTGGCGACGCGTAGCGTTCTCCTTTGGTTTCTGCACCTTTCGTGACACCTCCGTGGTCCCTCTCCGACGACCCTTCAGTTGGTCGGCCTTTGGCAAGTTGCCTTAGCCTTTGTCAGTGTTCTGCTTGTTCAAGGATTAAAGCTCTTTGTGCGGCCTCCCATTCATCAATTTGTGCTTTCTTATTTCTATCTTTATTTAGTAAATTGGGCATCAAATCAAAACCTCATATTTAACTAAGCACTTTTTATTCATTCTCCTTTTTCGTACATGTGTGTCAATCATATGACATCATTGTTTACAATATTTCAATGTTCTTTTTATTCTTTCAAAAATCTAGAGGTCACAGATTATTTCCTATTCGTCGGTTGCCATCACGGTCTTCAGCCTCCCGACAGTTGTTCTCTTTGAAGTTTCGTAGGATCTGTTGGCGGCGTTGTTCCCGCACGGTTTCCTCCCGTCAATTCCTCTGCGCGATGGATGTCTGGGCCAACAATCGGGGGAGATGGTTCATCAACCTATTGACCGCGGGGCTCACTTCCAGTGCATCCCAAACCGCTCCTTCCAAAACGTCTGCTCCTAAGGCCTCCCTCCAGACATAGGTCTCGATTGTTGCTTGCAAGATGATCGCAAAATCGCTCATCAATGCATGCTCTCCTTCGTATAGTTCTTGCCGTCCATTTTCATTTTTTTGTCTCCTCTCTTCTAGTGGTTGGCCCATTTCTCTCTCTTCGCCATTCAACTTAGTTACCACCCAAATTCGTACTGCAATGGCGCCAGATTCTTGCCCTCAAGGGTAAACTAGAATTGTTGCAATCATATAGGATAGTAAAGTACACAATACAGAATAAGAGAGAACTTCAAGTATATTTCATTGCTCATAGGTTACCATGTACAAGAGTATAACATAGCAAGTTTGTCCCTTCCATCGAGAGACTACATACAAATAGAGACCGAGAGGGTGCGAGGCAAACCGTCGCATCTGTTAACTACCTACCCTCGGTTGTGCAACTACCTAACTGTCCATATTGCCAAACAACATCCTTACCAAATTATAGACGCAAGGTTTCTTTGTACTAAACGGTGTAATATTCTGTCAAGAGGTACTTGGTTGTGAACTTGTGAGTTCTATATATAATATTCATTGAGATTGTAATATATTTCTGACAAAAAAGACAAATCGTGTGGGGGCTGCCTCTCATATTTCAATCACCTAAATTTGTTGTATTGTGGATGATAGTTTTAATTCAATTTGGAATCAAAGGGTATAAATAATGGTGAGTTTCTAGCTAGCATTTTGCAAATTCGACTCTTGGAGAATATGGCTGCCACTGATTATTGTTTGGGTCATATAAAAGCTGCTCCACCTTCTACTTTGGCGTGAATGTTGCTTCATAATTGAGAAGTCATGTAAAATTTGCAGTTGTAGCTGCACAGTAGGATCTAGCAGAAAAATAGAAGCAAAACTTGCAAGCAAAAATAGAGCACATGAACGGAATTCATCATTAGCCATAGTACAAAATGCATGACTTACAATGAATAAATAATCTCGAAACTAAGATTATAGAAGTAACGAAGGAAGAGATAAACATCTATTAACTACTGTTTGCTTTAGTTACTAACAAGGCAGAGAGAGAACTCCTCTTCTCCTTGGTTAGCTTAACGTTAAAAACGACCATGACTGTAGAATCATAAATTACGAAACAGACTCAAAGTTACGTACTAAAACCCCCCTTAAGTCTAGCTAAGGCGACATAAGCCTAGTGAAAGAAAAGAGGAAAGAGGTAAAACCCAATGGGAACATAACCCCCCCCCTCAAAAATTACACTAATTCTGCATGGAAGCTACTATGCTACAGTGTCCTCTCTGACAAGATCTCACAGAAAGTGAAAATGAGAAGAAGTGGCATGGAAGGACCAAGTATCCACCCACAATATTCAGTCACTGATAGATGATCGAAACTGGATGTAGAAGATGTTCCACAATCGTCAAACAACATTCCTTACCTTAGGAAGAAACAAAACCAGATACAAATGCAAGAATGCCTCCCATTCTGGATTGGAATTGGTAAGAAATAGAATCCAAATATATGACAATGTCTCTGAAAACTGCTCGTGTCACCAAGTCCTTGGATGATGAAGATGCCACAAACCAATCAGGTGCACGCCCAATCACTATAGAAGGTGACAAGCAAGGAACCAATTGAAACTAATATTGAACAATCTCCAAAGACAAAGATAAAGTGACAACACTGGTGCCACAACTATCATCAAATAGGAGAGGTCCCTTTGAAAACTGAATAGGAGTCTCCAAGTTTGATGAAGCCATCACATGCCCATGATTAAACTGAACCATGAAATGTGACAAATAAAATGGAGGAGACTTATGAATGTCAACCTCCAAATATAATGTAGAAGAATCTCAAACTCTGATGAAACTGTCATCAAAGAGAAGAGAAATCCCCTCAAATATGTCCTCCAAATCTGAAATGTGAGACTCCACAAACAATGAACCAAAGTCTGGCAAATAGGAATCCCAATCAGGGAGACAAAGAGATGAATCCTCCTGCTTAAAAGGAATTAGAGTCTCAATCAATGAAGGTACAACATCCGTCTTTGTAGGTGGAGGAGCAACTTGAGATTTTGATGCACTCTCAAGCAAGAGTTAGAGAGTGTTATGTGAGAAATTAGGGCACAATTCATGCCCATGTTGATTGCTCCCACAATATCTACATCTACAACTCTTATACATAATTCACTCCTTAAATAATCTCCAAAATGGTACAAAAAACAAAAACCCTCAATACAATGGAAACTCTATTCTAAAACAACTCTAATCTTCAATACCTGCAAATAATTGTTTATACTCCTTCCTAGCTCCCATGTGCTCTAATACCATGTAAAATTAGCAATTGTAGCTACACGATCGGTTCTAGCAGAAAAATAGAAGCAAGACTTGCAAGCAAAAATAAAGAGGAAAAACCAGAGCTGAATACACATGAATGAAATTCTTTATCATTAACCATAGTACAAAATGCATGATTTACAATGAATAAATAACCTCGAAAATTGAGATTATCGAGGTAACGAAGGCAGAGATATGTTTACCCGCTGGAGTAACTCAGTGTTGCAGAAACATAGTACAAAATAACAAGTAACTCAAAGAATGCCAGAGAACATCAATGCTTTATTCATTATTCCAGATTCATAAGTACAAGTCTATCACAACATAATACAATACAATGTCCATCCCTCGAGAGGGTATACATTCTATCCGAAGGGGCACGACCGAAACGTCACATCGTAACTGTCTACCCTCTCGGTTACTAACAACCGCAATTAACATAATACTTTATTACATGACAACCCGTACATACAATTAACTCGACAACATCATCCCCCCCAAAAAAACAAGTCGTCTCCGACGACTTACAAAATGGGAATGAAGCAAAATTGAGCCTATAACAAAAGTACTATTCAGGAGGGGGCGTAGGAAGCGTCCCTGATGAAGATGGTGCTGACACTGCTGTTTGGGAAGCCACCTGAGCCCGCAACTCGTACACCTGATTTGTCCGCACCCGCAGATCACGCTCTGCTATCATCTTGAGCTCCATATCCATCCTTACCATTCCGGCTACTTCCAGTATTGCTTTTTCCTTCGCATCAACACTCTCAAGAGCATTACCAAGGCAAGTCTCAAGCAAAGCCCGCTCGGTACGCTCAGTCTCCATCTCAACTCAAAGGGTCTCCAACTCGGTCACCATGCTACTCCACTCCACTGCCATACTATTCCGCTCAGCCGCCCAAGACTCTCTTTCCTTAACCAAAGTTGCCTCCAATGTTGTAAAACGTGAGGCCATCTCTTCCCGAGCCGCCTTTGCTACCAGCTCTGCAGCCTTATGTATTGAGGAAACATGCTTCGTACGTCTCAAGGTAAAATACCCCTCACGGAATGCCTGCTCCAACTCTCGTAGAAGGGTTTGAATCCTGTTCTCCCCTACTGTCTCTCGGAGGGCCCAATCTTCCAACATGGCGAGGGATTCTTGCGTAGGCCATCCTCTTGACTCGAAACATTCTACAAATGTCGTCGAGCACCTTACCCATACAAAGTTCAAGAGACGCTCCAACTCTTGAGCGACCTCTTCTTGAGCCTAAAGTTCTGCTAAAGCTATGACCCGCTCAGCTCCTACGGCTACATCCGCCAAATACTGCTCTAGCACCTTCCTTGTGGACTCTCTCGCCTCCCTAGGCTCTCCATCCGACTCTCGCAGCTCCACAATACTCGCCTCGTGCTGCTGTCCTTGTCCCTCTATGAGAGCCTGTCTCTCGTATACATCCTCTATCTCCATCTCCTGCTCCTCTCTATTCGATGACATCACAGAATCGAGATCGACTATCTCAGGATGCACTACCATGGCTCGTCGTGGTGACAGGGAGATAAGTGCCACCAATTCTATGGGGAGCATCTTGAACTGATCTAGCTAGGTCATCACTGAGGCGTCCCTGCTCTCCATCGGCAGCTCCCTCGATGGCTCCTCCAACACCCCTGGCCCCACTCTCACAAAGGCCTCTATTCCTACCACATCTAAAGTAACACAAGGCTCACTCGCTGCCTGCTGCTGCTCTAACTCTCCTCTCGGAAGTACAACTTCGTCCCCAATCATCCCCTCCGTGGACTGATCTTCTATCAACCTTGCTACCTCCGCCACTGCCTCCCCTCTTGATGGTGTCATATCTACTGGAGCCCGCAACTCTCCAAACCGAGGTACAGGTACTGACTCCAGCGTAGTACCGAATGGTACAGAAGGCATCACAGAAACTGGAGCAGAGGTCTCTGGTGGTGTGAATAGAACCAATTCTAGTGCAATCCCGAAGGGTGCAGTAGGTATCTCTGTGCCTAGTGTGTCCGAGTCCCCTACTGTAGCACTCTCACTATCCTCCTCTTCCGAGTCCTCACTGGTATCCTCTCGGCCACTCTCTGCATTCTCTCCTTCTGACTCCGAGAGGGCCTGGCGCTTCCTTTTTTGAGCCTGCCTGTGTCCCTCTTCTATCAAGATGGCCCCAGTCGAAGATGGGAGGCTCTCTTGTGGCTAGGTCAACTAGCTTTGGCCTCAGCCTGTCCAGTGGAATCTGCTCTCTAGCGGCGTTCAGGAATAAGCCAAGAGCGAAGTGAGGCATGTAGAAGGTCCAATGCTGAAGTGTCATAAACTCAAACATCCTCTCCGCTAGGATAGACACCCAGGCGTACACGGTACCATTCCTGAGCCCGTTCATAAAAACGAGGTGTGCTATGGCCATATCAGAAGCCCTACTCGCACCTATCAGTCTGCTTTGTGCTGTAGATTTCCGCTACTATTTCGTTGTCATCTCGGAGTAGTCAGAATTCCTCTTGAAATACTTTCTTGAGATCTTTCCATAAAGTTACCTTCGTTGAATCAATGTCTGAATACCAATCAATGGCCACACCTCTCAAGGTAGCCAGGAATTGCTTCACCCAGTCATCTTGATCTGTAACCCCGTTGGCTGTGTTAGGAATAGTCCCAAGAGATAACTGAGAGGGGGGGGGGTGAATCAGTTATCTACAATTTTCAATTCTTTATCCAATTAAGTATACTTAAACATAAAGCATAAACACAATGAAAGAACACATGAACACCACCAATATTTTGGTTACAGGGAAACCCAAATAGGTAAAAACCCCGGTGGGACTTGATACCCACTAATATTCTGTACTAGTGTATAATGATCCTTGCTAGAAGATCCTTTACCCTGTTAGGAGTAGCTTTACAATATATTAAGTACAGTAGACCTGGTTAAGGGTCGGACCCTGTTAGGAGTCTTTTACAATTGTCCCTATTAGGGGAGAGGACGCACTGTCCGAGAGCTCACTACTCAAAGGGGCGAAGGCTACAACCTTCTGAATAACAGATACACACTATATCTGGATCTTGGTAAACTGCGCTTGGACCTGCTATCTGGATTAGTTTCGAAATAGCACACATATTCTACTTGGTCACATTGACCTTCTTCTGATGGCTCAACACTTCGCACACTCTGCTCTGCTCTACTTAATCAACCATGAACCACACTCAAGCAATCACAAATGACTGCCTATAAATATCTTTCCTCCAAATGATATAATCAAGTAGGCCTGTTAAAACCACCTTGAAATCATATTAGAGAAACCATAATAAACTCCAACAAACATTTTGTCGGCTCTATTATGCACGCAACTCATTCTGGGACCTGTCTAATTAAATAATTGTAGACGCACGCCACACACTGTCGGCTCTACCAAAACAACTAGAACTTTCTCTGTAAGCTGAATTAACTTATGCGCTCTTAACCGAACATCAATAACACTTCTCCAAGCTTAACTCCAAGGGTGCATATCCTCAAGATAGGCGCAACTCAAGAAACAATAAAATCTTTGTTGGCTCTTCTGAACAAACACAGGAAACTGCTACTGGCGAATAGCGACTGCATAACTTCACTTGCGTTCATCATCAGACTATGCGTCCATGAACTTAACATCACTAACATGTCTGCAACATATATCCTAGGGCGCATGCCCATAAGACAACTGTACGGACAACCATACACAGAACACTGCCTGTAGCTCTGTCAAGAACAAAGCTGACACAAGTTGTTGTATAACTGTTTGTACTCACATTCAACCTCTGCATCCATGATATCATGTTGATATCATGTCCATGCAACATATACAGAAGGCTTACTACATAAGACTTCCACGCATACTACTTTCCATATGTTGTCATCAATGACAAACATACAATCAGTACTAGCCTATTGGCAAATCTCCAACAATCTCCCCCTTTGGCATTGATGGTAACATGTGGAATGAAAAACCACCATCAACCCAAACGAATAATTCTTTTATAACATTCTCCATTTCCTCAACTGAACTGCTGTCACAACTGAATACTGCTCCCCCCAAGTACATTACTCATTTTTTTCATGACTCTGTATACTACTCCCCCTTTGACATCAATGGCAAAGGGCGCCATTCATTTTAAGCACCGGTACTACTCCAGAAGTAGAGTAGTCAACCTTCCATCAGTCCCAGAGGACTGATGCCATTCCTGCTTCCTTCTAAGCAGAATCAGGGAAGGGAATTACTCCCAACTTCCCCCTGAGATACTCAAAAGCATCCTTAGGCAAGGGCTTTGTGAATATATCTGCCAACTGTTCTTTAGTACTCACATAGTCCAACTTGACTTCTTTCTCTGCCACTTTCTCTCTTAGGAAGTGATACTTGATCTCAATGTGCTTTGTCTTTGCATGCATCACAGGGTTCTTCGACATATTGATAGTGCTAGTGTTATCACAGTGAATAACAATAGGATAATCAATCTGAATTCCAAAATCTTTTATCATCTGCTTCATCCAAACAATTCAGGGCTGCTGCAACATATTCCGCTTCTGTTGTTGACTGAGAAATACAGTTTTGTTTCTTGCTTGTCCAAGTGACAAGTCTATCACCAAGAAACACTGCTCCTCCTAATGTACTCTTTCTGTCATCAACACATCCTGCCCAATCTACATCAGTGTATACATGAAGTTCAACATTTTCTGAATTAGGATACCATAAACCATAATCTATAGTGCCCTGCAAGTATCTGAATATTCTCTTTACTGCCATGAGGTGACTTTGCTTAGGTTCTGCTACAAATATCCCAACTATGCCAACTGCGTTTGAAATATCAGGTCTGGTCTGAGTAAGATAAATCAATTTGCCAATCATAGACTTATATAATGTTATATCCACTGCTGGTGAGTCATCTTCCTTTGTAAGCTTGCATCCAGTAATCATAGGTGTCCCTACTGGCTTACAATCATCCATCTTGAATTTCTTTAATATTTCTTTCACATACTTGGACTAATTAATGAATATACCTTTCTCTGTCTGCTGCACATTCAATCCTATAACATACTTGATAGGTCCAATCATACTCATCTCAAATTCATTTTGCATCTCCTTAGCAAATTCAGCACTAAGTTTGTCATTACCTCCAAAGATAATGTCATCAACAAATATAGCTACAAGTAACAAACCTTTAGATGTCTCTCTAATGAATAGATTATAATCTATTGCTCCTTTCTTGAATCCAATCTTTGGTAAGTATCCATCTAGTCTCTCATACCATGCTCTAGGGGCTTGCTTAAGTCCATAGAGGGCCTTCTTCAATCTGCATACCATATCAAGTCTGTCTGATAAGGTGAATCTTTCAGGCTGCTCAATGTATACTTCTTCTTTTAGATCTCCATTCAAGAATGCTGACTTGACATCCATCTGATATACTTTGAAGTTTTTGACTGTAGCATAAGCTAGAAACAACTTAATAGCTTCTAATCTACTCACGGGTGCAAATGTGTCTGAATAATCAATGCCTTCTCTTTGCACATAACCTTTACATGCTAATCTTGTTTTGTTCCTTACTACTGTACCATCTTCATTCATCTTATTTCTGAATATCCACTTAGTACCAATCAAATTCTTACCACTAGGTCTTGGGACTAGTTCCCAAGTGTCATTCTTAATGATCTAATCAAGTTCTTCTTTCATAGCATCATGCCAATCTGAATCTTTACAAGCATCTTCAACACTTAAAAGGTTCAATATGAGATAGTAAACATACCCTATCATTGCTAGCTGAGTTCTTTGCTTGTGATCTTGTTAAGACTTTGTTGCTCTGATCTCCAATGATGTCTTTCTTGGAATGATTTCTTGATGTAAACTTTGGAACATTAGCTGTTGCTGACTCATCAGCCTTAGGAGTCTCTTCCTCACTTGTCTCAGGGTCATTGAATAACACATCAATGCTATCAAACATTTCTTCAATTACTGTCTCACTAGTAGAGGGTCTAGGTTCTTCCTCAATCATGGGTGAGTAATCATGATATCTTTCTTGAATCATAAACTTTGCATCAATCTTCACATGAGCACTTTCAATGATCTTTTTCAATCTTAAATTGAAACATCCATAACTTTAGTTTTAGTAGAGTAACCAAGGAAAATACCTTCATCACTTCTTGCATCAAACTTGCCTATTGCTTCATCCCTCTTGATGTAGCACTTCCTTCCAAAGATTCTGAAGTATTTTACTGTGAGAACATTACCAAACCATAGCTCATAAGGTGTTTTGTCAGTGCCTAGCCTTAGCTGAATTCTATTGATTGTGTAGACTATTGTATTAACCGCATCTCTCCAATAGGTGTGTGCAACTTTTCCTTCTATCATAATGGTGTGCGTTGTATCAAGAATGATCCTATTCCTTCTCTCTGCAATTCCATTCTACTGAGGTGTTCTAGGTGCACTTAACTGTCTCTTTATGTCATGTTCTTCGCAGTACTCATAAAATCTATCAGAGGTGAATTCTCCTCCTCTATCCGATCTCAAACATTTTATCTTTAATCCAGATTCATTCTCAACCTTAGCTTTGAGTATTTTGAACTTCTCAAAAGCTTCTGACTTGTCTTTTAAGAACGCAACCCACATCATCCTAGTATAATCATCAACAAACAAAATAAAATACCTTTCACCATTGTATGATCTTGTTTGAGTTGGTCCACATAAGTCTGTATGGATCAGATCCAACTTGTTTTTTGCTGAATTGTGCTTGCTCCTGAATGAATTCCTCACATGCTTCCCCATCACACATTCTCTGCATATAGTATCAACTGGCTTTGCTATGCTAGGTAGATCTCTTACTGCTTTAACATTGCTTATCTTTACTATGTTATCAAAATTGATATGACATAGTCTTTTATGCCACAACCAACTGTCATCAACTTTAGCAACAAAACAACTTGCTTCTGGATTGAGTTGAAAAAGATTACCTCTTGTCTTTGTGCCTGATGCAATCATAACACCATCTTTGTTGTTAATGATACATTTGTCATCTTTGAACTCCAACTGATAGCCTTTACCAAGTAACTGTCCAACACTGAGAAGGTTATGTTTCAAACCATCAACATAAAGAACATCATCAGTACTGTTCTTTCCATCCAAAGTGATGGCTCCTCTACCAACTATAGGTTTAGGAGTGTTGTCTCCAAATCTGACCATACCTCCATTGTATTTGTCCAAATGAACAAACCTGCCTTTATCACCTATCATGCGATGTGAACAACCACTGTCTATAACCCAGTCTGTTCTTATATCTGCTTGGGAAATCAATGCTAGCTCTTGATTCACTTTGTCATTTTTAGGAACTGACTTAATATTTGTTTTGTCTACAATAGCAATGAATCCAATTTCTTCTTCACCTGATTCATCATCTGAAACTCCATCTCCAGCAAAGTAACATTCCTTAGAGTACTTAGGCTTGTAATCCTTTTTGAACTTTCTAACTCTAGTAGGACACTTAGATGCAAAGTGACCTATCTTATTACATGAAAAGCACTTGAAAGGCAATTGACCTTCATATTTTCCTTTTCCTTTCTTTTTTCTTTTAGCAACCATAGCAATAAAATCATCTAAAGTTTTCTCTTCATCATCAACATCAAAATTACCAGAAGTGTTTGCAGATTTCTTACCAAGAATTGTTGCTTCGAAGGCTGTCTCACTTTTAGGTTCTGTCCTTAATCTTGAAATCTCAAAAGCTGAGATTTTGCTAATCAAGGTCTCTCTCTTAAAATTAGATATAAGCTACACAGTCTCACCAAGGATATTGATCTTGCTTTCATATTCTGGAGTAAGAGTAGTCATCAACTTGTCCATAATATCTTCTTCTGAGATCTCTCCACCATTGTTCCTGATTCCAACAACTGCTTCATTGACCCTTTGATTATAAGCTCTGATGTTTTCTTCAGGTAGCATGTCTAATGCATTGAATCTTTTCTTCCATGTCTTTCTGCACGCATCCTTTGCTTGCTTGTCTCCTTCAAATATGTCTGCAAGGTATTTCCATATCTTGTGGGCGGTGTCTACCTTCTTTATCTCTGAAAACTCACTATCAGATAGTGCGCTGATAAGGGCTTCTTTAGCTATAGCATTATGATGAAACAATTCCTTTTGAGTGTCAGTAGCATCATCCTGTTCAAAGTCTTCTAAAGTAGGAATCTTGGCTACTTTGATAGTTACATTGAAAACTTCATAAGCAATACACTGCAAATGGGTCATCATCTTGTTCTTCCAATCAAGATAATTTTCTCCATCAAACTTAGGACTCTCTTTCCTGAAGTATGCCATCTGATCAACTTCAAGTTGTTAAACTTCTCTCCGAGGCACTTGGCTCTGATACCAATTGTTAGGAATAGTCCCAGGAGATAACTGAGAGGGAGGGGGGTGAATCAATTATCTACAACTTTCAATTCTTTATCCAATTAAGTATACTTAAACATAAAGCATAAACACAATGAAAGAACACATGAACGCAACACCAATATTTTGGTTACGGGGAAACCCAAATAGGTAAAAACCCCGGTGGGACTTGATACCCACTAATATTTTGTACTAGTGTATAATGATCCTTGCTAGAAGATCCTTTACCCTGTTAGGAGTAGCTTTACAATATATTAAGTACAGTAGACCTGGTTAAGGGTCAGACCCTGTTAGGAGTCTTTTACAATTGTCCCTGTTAGGGGAGAGGACGCACTGTCCGAGAGCTCACTACTCAAAGGGGCGAAGGCTACAACCTTCTGAATAACAGATACACACTATATCTGGATCTTGGTGAACTGCGCTTTGACCTGCTGTCTGGATCAGTTCCAATGAATAGCACACATATTCTACTTGGTCACATTGACCTTCTTCTGATGGCTCAGCACTTCACACACTCTGCTCTGCTCTGCTTAATCAACCATGAACCACACTCAAGCAATCACAAATGACTGCCTATAAATATCTTTCCTCCAAATGATATAATCAAGTCGGCCTGTTAAAACCACCTTGAAATCATATTAGAGAAACCATAATAAACTCCAACAAACATTTTGTCGGCTCTATTATGCACGCAACTCATTCTGGGACCTATCTAATAAAATAATTGTAGACGCACGCCACACACTGTCGGCTCTACCAAAACAACTAGAACTTTCTCTATAAGCTGAATTAACTTATGCGCTCTTAACCGAACATCAATAACACTTCTCCAAGCTTAACTCCAAGGGCGCATATCCTCAAGATAGGCGCAACTCAAGAAACAATAAAATCTCTATCAGCTCTTCTGAACAAACACAGGAAACTGCTACTAGCGAATAGCGACTGCATAACTTCACTTGCGTTCATCATCAAACTATGTGTCCATGAACTTAATATCACTAACATGTCTACAACATATATCCTAGGGCGCATGCCCATAAGACAACTGTACGGACAACCATACACAGAACACTGCCTGTAGCTCTGTCAAGAACAAAGCTGACACAAGTTGTTGTATAACTGTCTGTACTCACATTCAACCTCTATGCCCATGATATCATGCTAATATCATGTCCATGCAACATATACAGAAGGCTTACTACATAAGACTTCCATGCATACTACTTTCCATATGTTGTCATCAATGACAAACATACAGTCAGTACTGGCCTGCTGGCAAATCTCCAACAGGCTGTCCATATTGTCTCACACGTCTTGCAGTGTCGTTCGGGGTCTTCTTTCCCGTCACCCAAGAATTTGGGTAGCTTTTGTTTTTGTCCTGCCATGATTGATGGCGCAGGTGGTTGTGTTGGTGGTACATTCGGCTGGCTAGGTACCATGGGTTGTATTACTACTGCCGGTTGTGTCGGTACGGTGGATGGTGCTCCGTTACTTGCAATGTTTTGTCTCTTTACTTGGTGTCTCCAACCCACTAGGAGTGTCTGAGCCTGGCAGGCTGCCTTGATCCCTGTGCCCCTCGGTCACTTCAGTACTCGTGACGGCACCCGTATCCTCAACGTCTCTGCCCTCGGCCTCTTCTCTCTCCCTTCTTCGGGCCTCCCTTGCCTCCGTACATGGAGTTAAGGTTAGGTTTCCCAATAAGTTTCTGGTCTCTTCGATGGAATTTTCCCAATTTCCCTCTCCGACGACGTCACCGTCAACCTCCTCTAATCGTCCTTCGGCGATCCTTCGGAGTCTTTGCCTTCTCTCAGCCTGTTGCTACAATAGCACGTTTCTTCTAACAATCTCCCCTTCTTCTACTTCCTTCTTATTCCTATCTTTATTTAACTGATTTGGCATAAATATAATATTTATATCCCCACAAGAAATATCAACACATGATAAATTAAAAGAACACTTTTTTATTTATTCAGACTTTTTTTTCCATGCTACATATGTTTACAACATATTCATGACAATGTGTTCTTTATTTATTCTCCTTCTCAAGTCTTATTTCATATTTCCCTTCCGGCGGGATTCATCTCGGTCTTCCTCTTCTCTCCGACGGTAGTACTCGCTCAGGATTTCTTGCCGCCTGGCCTCTCAATGTACTTCCTCACGCCGATTTTGAAGAGCCAGGAATGTTTGCGCCAACAACTCTGGAAGATGAGACAGTAGATGGTTCACTGCACGATTGACACGCAAGGCATCCCACACCACGCCTTCTGGTACTTTCTCTCGCTCCGCTTCCCTTCAGACGTGTGTCTCAACAAATGCCTGCAACAGTGCAGTGAAATCGTTGGTTAATGCCCGTTCTCCTTCGAAGAGTTCCTCGTTCTGGCTTTCCTCGTCTTGATTGCTCTCTATTGGCTGACCCATATTTTCCCTTCCGCCATTCACGCTGTGTTACTCTCGCCCGCAATTTTTTAAAGGCAACGGCGCCAAATGTTTACCCGCTGGGGTAACTCAGTGTTGCAGAAACATACTACAGAATAACAAGTAACTCAAAGAATGCCAGAGAACATCAATGCTTTATTCATTATTCCAGATTCATAAGTACAAGTCTATCAGAACATAATACAATACAATGTCCATCCCCCGAGAGGGTATACATTCTATCCGAAGGGGCACGACCGAAACGTCGCGTCATAACTGTCTACCCTCTCGGTTACTAACAACCGAGATTAACATAATACTTTATTACATGCCAACCCGTACATACAATTAACCCAACAACAAGATAAACATCTATTGACTACTGTTTGATTTAATTACTAACGAGGCAGAGAGAGAGCTCCTCTTCTTCTTGATTAGCTTAACGTTAAAAAGGAGCATGACTATAATGCACCGTAAATTACAGAACAGACTCAAAGTTATGCGCTAACAAGTCAAAGTGCTTTCCATTACGGAATCCTCCTCTACCTGGTCGGATGGAGCCTTGCACTTCAACAGTTCTCTATCAAAGGAAATTGAGTTTTCAGAAAATGATTGCTTCCTTATAGAATGGCTCACAGTATTTCTGATACTCACAAAAAACAATTTGTCCATGTATGCAGTCATTCAATCAATTTCAACAGATTTCATTTGCAAACTTCTTCCAACAGTTGAGGTAATCTACACTATATCTACAAATATTCTGAGTACTCTGAAGTCTCTATTATCTGGAGATTGCAAACTTGTGAAGACTCGAGCCAAACTTATATATTCTGATATTAATGTTATAAATAGACTTGCTGCAAACAAGGTCAGATATTCTGTTGTTACTACTGCATTTATATCAAAATGCACTAGAACTATTTCAATACCCTTGAAAGATTCCTGTTTGGAGCATTATTTGCATGTTTATGCACTGTTCTAGATTTAATTGCGTTTAAATATTGTGATTGTGTATGTGAATAAAATCATTGCAAGCCCAAGACATGCTCTACATTCTCAGAAAATGGCCAACTGTTTGACATAATGATTCAGGTCATGAGCATGAGGAAAAGTGTAAAATTTTGAGGTCCAAAATATTTATTGCCAAATAATTTATGGGTTCATTATTTGTGCATTTAATTGAGGTTATTAAGTCAAATTGGCCTATTCAATCAAATAGATTTGGATTCCCAAAATAGTTTGATATTTGACAAACTTCTTAGGATATTCTGACTTTCCACAAATAATCATTTGATCTTTAACTAAAATTTGAATTTCATAAGATTTGGTCAAACCATTTGACTATAATTGTGTCCTTGTTATATTGTGATGTCCCCTTTCTAATATAAGTATTAATAATAAATAATGCTAATAATAATTAAATATAAATTAATATATTAATGGTGAATAGTTACAAGGTAACTATCCATCAAAGATGGTAATATGATAAACAATCAACAGCGATATAATTAATAAATTAAAGTTGATAAGAAAAATAATACAATTCACTAAGTTCAATAATATTGAAGCAGCTACTCTGTCTGAATGAATGCAAAAGCAATGCTTATCTTTATGGCAGTCCTTGAAGATAAGTAAAGAGTTATTAGACAATGATAAAGCTGTAATTTGTATTAATAGACACAAGCAAGTCAGCGCTCAAAGAGGATAAGGATTAATGGCAGCAAATCAGATAAACCTAGGTGAATGTCCAAAAACAATCACATATTGAGAGAAGGGACAGAAAGGATCATTCGAAGCCACTCAAGAGAATATGTAGTCAGTGAAAAGATCTAGCCAATTATAATTATGTTACCGGTAAAATGATTGGCAGCCACAAGATGAGGAGATACGATACAATGGAACAATGACATCAATAGAAAGATATGATTTGCATCTTGCCAAGTAATGGTACGAAGAATAAATGGAAGAAGGAAAGACGGTGATTATATAACAGTTCAAGATCCATAGTCAAACTATCAAAGTTGGTCCATGGAAAGATTCTACTATGGATGGCACAAGGAATATAACAAATCCCCAACATCTGCACTGGTGTTCAAAACATGGCTGAGAATAAAGGGGAAGATGATTCATCGTATAATGGTAAGATGACAGGAGTCTACGTTCCATAAATTCTCAATCTTATGCTATCGAAGACGAAGAGTAGAAGACAGCGACAATAAGTTGGATGATAATAGTGATAAAACATAGGACCAACACTATGACACCCAGAGTACCCACGTGCAATAATCAGGTAAAGAATACCTATTAAAAGCCAGAATATGACAACATTGATTGGCTTGGACCAGCACTGATATTAAAAAAGATTATATTGATGAGTTAATGTACAATCATATCAACTGCAAGAAGTTTTGATGGTATGAAGTCACATGACCAGTAAACAGGACATACTTCAGCATATAAGAAGTCAATTAATGGTCTAGCCGATGAATAGGATAATATCATGGTCATCAAGTTAGAATATTAATGAATCAATCTGGTATAGAGAACAGATAATCAATATGCCCACAGTCAAGTCAATGACGGAACTATCAGATTTGCAGATCTATATCAGGGACAGCAATTACTGAGACTAAGTCTCTTAACAATAAGTATCGGTTAATTAATAGATCAATTAGTTATGCAGGCAAAAAGACCAATTAAAGATAGTTGAGGAAAACATAACAGACGATTAAGATTAATTAATGAGCTGATACTTCTAGGAGTCACCATGACTTGCAATTATGAGGAGAATTAATTGAAGGTTAATTAGTCATCAGTTATTGTTAAATATGATAGCGTCGATAAGATAAATATATAAATGAGTATATATAATACATATATGAATATATATTAATATATATATAACAATGATATCTATCATTATATATACATTAATATATATCCATTGTTGTCGGTATATTTTGTATGTACGGGTGTTGTGTAATAAACTTATGTTAATCTCGGCAGTTAGTACCGAGAGTGTGAACCGTTACGACGTGACGTTTCGGTGGTGTCTCTTCGGAGGTTATATGTACACATTGCTTTGAGTGTGAATGGGGGGATTTGGTTTTCTGAGTACTTTATGTTTACCAAATTGCAATACTTTCCTGTGTTCATGTTTATCAGTTAATGTGTGTTTATGCAACTATTCTTGTTGACCCGAGAGGGAAAACATCTGGCGCCGTTGCCTAGACATACCCGGATGGCGAGTAGGCATAATGGGCTTACCCGTTAGTGCGATAAACCCAGAAGCCGAGGAAGCCCGTACCGAGTTGTACGACGGAGAGGATAATCTGGCACGTGACTTCCGAATTTTGTTTCAAGTAGCTCTTGAAACTCACGTCCGAAGGGAGGCAACGAACGGAGACGTCCCTGCAGGCGTAGTGTGGGACGCGATTGGGGCGAACCCTGCAGCGAATCGGTTGTTGAACCAACTTCCACGGTTGTTGGCACAAGCAGCACTCGCACGACGTATTCGGCAAGAGGAAATTGACCGAGAGGACCGCCGCCAGGAGATCCTCCGTGCATTCCACGCCCGAGAGCATCTTCGTCGCCGTCGAGAGGAAGGAAATGACAAACAGTAAAGTTGTTGAAGTTTGAAACAAAGGGGAACGGAACACAAAAATTCCATTGTAGTTCAATTGAGAATGTTGTAAAGCAACATGAATTAATAAAAAAATAAGTGTTCTTTTTGATTGAGCAATGTGTATAGTTTGTCTTGATGCCCAATAATTTAAATAAAGATCGAAATAAGAAAGTGATAGATGACGAAGGGGAAGCCGCACAGAAGGCTTTGATATCCGCGCAGCAACGTGAACGTCGGTGTAGGCTCAGGCAACTTGCCAAAGACCAGCTTGCCAGAGGGTTGCCCGAAGGGGACCTCGGAAGTGGTACGGAGGGTGCAGAAGCCGAAGAAGAGTTCACTTCTCCAGAACGGAGAGTGCGGAGTCGGGAAGAGTTACTTGAGGAGACACGGGCGAGAAGAGCCTTTCTCCAAGAGGAGAGAGTACGGTTTGAGGTGGGTCTCCGTACACCAAGCGCGGAGAACCAAACCGGCGGAGAGGGTGATACTGCAGAGGGTGGCACGAGCACACCAGCAGACCCTCCGTTGGAACCGAGAACCCCACACGGTACGGTGCCAGGAGAAGGGCAAGTACCACTAGCCCAGCAACTACCGCAAGGACAAGTACCACAAGTCCAGACTACCCACAGCACTCAGGGAGGTGTGGGCACGAGTGGTATCGGTGCACCGCCTCCACCGCGGCCAACCATGGCAGTGAATAAGCAGAAGTTACCGAAATTTACGGGGCAATCCAAGGAGGATCCAGTTCGGCACTGTCGAACGTGTGAAACGATATGGACTGCACACGGGGTAACTGACGAGAACGAATGGATCCGTCAGTTCCCTGCAACACTGCGAGAGGGTGCCATTGATTGGTACTCGGACGTTGACAAGACAAGGCTCACGACATGGGATGATGTCAAAAAGGCCTTCCAGACAGAGTTCCAATTGTTACGGGATGATAATGAAATATTGGCGGAGATCTACAACACGAAGCAAGCCAAGAATGAGTCTGTCCGTGCGTACGGCCGACGACTCAAAGAACTCATTGGAAAAATGGAGTCGGCCCCAGCGGATGAATTGAAAAAGAGATGGTTCGTGGAGGGACTCAAAACATCCCTCCGAAAGAAAATGAAGATAGTACCGCCTACTTCGTATAGTAATGCATATAACCGAGCAATGGATCTCGAGAGCGAATGTAAGACCTCGAAGAAGACAAGGTCATCTTCTGATGATGATTCAGAGACGGAAAGTAGTGAGGACGGGTCGAGCAAGAAAGTGCTCGCATTGCAAAAAGACCTTGAGAGGATGATGCGAGAACTTAAAGCCGCCAAAGGAAGTGCTAGCAAAGCCGAAGAAGATACAGTGTGGTGTACGGACTGCAAGGAGGCAGGCCACACAAAAGGGTCTTGTCCGAAAAAAGCTTTTTGTGATATCTGCCAAATCGCAGGACATCCCCTTAAAGAATGTCCCTATAACTTGAGGGCAAGAGGCCAACAAGTACTCTATGCACAGGAGCAACCTTCCACGTCTGGTACGGGTGGACAACAGAATGCTGCATCATCTGGCGGATATAAAAATAACCGCCGGGGAGGCCGAGGCAACAATGAGAATAAGCCCCGGATCCAATATGATGCTAAGGGAAGACCCATGATACAATGTCGGAGTTGTAATCAGTGGGGTCACTATGCTCGTGATTGTCAGACGGAGCCCGCGACTCCGCAGAAGTTGTGTCGGTGGTGCGGACCGGGCGACCATGAGGACGCTAATTGTCCGAAGCCCGGCTGTAACATCCTGGAGTTGGAATGTAGAGGTACTGAGAAGGTCCTGACAGTCACCCGTGCCCAAGCCAAAAAGGCCACGTACCCACACCCTCCGACGGAGAAACAGAGGGTACTGCAAGCGAGGGCCGAGATCGAAAAAGAGATACAGGACCGGAAGGAACCTGCCGACGCCGGCACTTCTCACCGAGAATTGGCGGAGCAAAGTATACTACGGCAGATACTGCAAATGGAAATACCCGTGAAGGTCAAGGACCTGTTGGAGACCATGCCACACCTAAAAACAGCTCTATTCCTAGGGCCTAACACGCCACCTACGACGATGGAACGAACGGAGATCCCAGGCGGCTGTGCAGCCGACCCGATGACGTTATCAATAAACCATGGACGAAACCCGGCAGTAGTAGAAATGGGTATCCTGGGTAAAATCCTCACGAACACCATCGTTGACGGAGGGTCGGGCGTCAATGTCCTTCCGGAGGAAACTTGGAAGAGTTTGGGGAAACCGACGCTGTGGCCACCAACCTTCAATCTGTTAGGGGCCGACCAGCACGGTATTAAACCACTCGGTATGCTAATGGCACAGCAGGTGACTATCGGAACCCAGCCTTTCACCTTAGACTTCGTCGTAATCCCTCTCAAGCAAAAGGGGTATGACGCTATATTGGGTAGAGGGTGGTTGGTGACAGCCCGAGCCAATCACAACTGGAAGAAGAACACCCTCGCATTCGAGAAAGGGGGGAGGAAATTTGTGGTAGACCTCGCCACACAAATGGTTGGAGAGGAAATGGCGTCCGACTCAGACTCCGATGGTGGCGGGATGGACGGAGAGGAAGAAACTATGGAACCGAATGATAAAGGGGTACTTGAGATAGAAGGAGATACGGATTCACTAGATGGTCTCTTTCACTGGCAAATGCGTGACTACGAGGTATTTCAGCCATCGTGCAATATACTGGAGATCGGGAATGAGTTCCCTACGGAAGAAAACACAAACGAGTTCCCTCCGGAGTACACAGAATATACAGAGGGGGAAGCCCAGATGAGAGTAAGTCCGGCCCACGTGTTCTCGGAGGGAGAACCTATCCAATACAAAGAGGCAAAATTGGAAACAATAAATCTCGGGGACGAGCAGAATCCCAAGACTATCCTGGTGGGAGATGACTGGGATCCCGTGTTAAAAACGGCAGCCTTCAAAATATTCACAGAGTATAAGGACGTGTTTGCCTGGAATTATAAAGACCTGAAGGGCGTACCTCCGGAGCTCTGCGTGCACTGCATCCCTTTGGTTCCTGGAGCCCAACCTGTGCGGAAGAGGCCGTACAGGATGAACAAAAACTATGCTGCAAGGGTGGAGACCGAGATTGCGCGGATGCTAGACGCGGGGATAATTTTTCGAGTAGACACAAGTGAGTGGGTGTCACCAATCGTGATATCTCAGAAGAAAGAGGCTAACCAAATCCGCATCTGCGTAGACTTTAGGTGTCTCAATGCGGTGACCATTAAGGATCCCTTCCCGATACCCTTCACAGACAGCATACTCGAGGAGGTGGCAGGCCATGAGATCTATTCCTTCATGGACGGGTTTTCAGGATATAACCAGATATACATTGCAGAGGAGGACAAGTTAAAAACCACCTTTGTAGTGGAAGATGGTGTGTACGCCTACAACCGGATGCCCTTCGGCCTGTGTAATGCACCTGCAACTTTTCAGAGAATCATCCTGCACATCTTTGACAAGATGTCGAGAGGGAATTTTAAAGCATTTCTGGATGACTGGTCCATTTTCAGTAGCCAAGACAAACACGTTGTAGCACTCGGAGAGTGCATGGAGCGATGCCGGAAGGCACGTCTGGCACTCAACCCGAAGAAGTGTCGTTTCATGGTACCGCAGGGGAAGCTGCTCGGACACATCGTTTGTAAGGAAGGGTTGAAGACGGACCCCGACAAGGTCCGGGTGATAATTGAAATGGAGGCTCCCAGTGACGTAACCGGTGTCAAGTCATTCTTGGGCCATATCGGGTACTACCGACGGTTCATAAAGAATTTTTCCCGGATTTCATACCCTATGGATAAACTTATGAAGAAAGGGGAGCCGTTCCTCTGGGCGAAGGAGCAAGGGGAGGCATTCGAGGACTTAAAAATGAGACTGTTGGCAGCCCCCATCTTGGCATTTCCGAACTGGGACAGAGAGTTCCATGTTCATGTGGATGCGTCAAATTACGCCATCGGGGCCACCCTGGCACAAGAAGGCGAACATGGGCTGGATCACCCAATCTATTTTGCAAGTCGGTTACTCTCGAGGGCGGAGAGGAACTACAGCACTACAGAGCGAGAGGCCCTCGGAATGGTCTACTCGGTTCAGAAGTTTCGGCACTACCTATTGGCGACGCCGTTTACTTTCTTCGTGGACCACCAGGCTTTAATGTACCTGGTTAACAAGCCCATCATTCAGGGAAGGGTGAGCAGGTGGTTGCTGCTCCTTCAAGAATTCACCTTCAGAATTGTTGTACGGCCAGGACGTAGTCATGTGATTGCGGACCAATTGTCCAGAATTAAGTCCGGCGAGCCTCCAGTAGGAATAAACGATGACTTTCCAGATACTCACCTGTTTCACATCGCCGTACTACCGAAGTGGTACACAAGTATCGGTGAGTACCTGTCCACGGCTCGATTTCCAGAAGGAATGCTCCCCGGAGAGCGTAGAAAATTGGTTCTGAGGAGCAAAACCTTCCAGCTTATCAATGGACTGCTGTACAAAATGGGTCCAGATCAAATATTGAGGCGTTGCGTAATGGAGGAAGAGGTTCCGAGAGTGTTGAAGGAAGCTCATGAGGGACCTGCCGGAGGGCATATGGGCCCCGACACCACCGCCAGAAAAGTCTTGTTGGCAGGCTTATGGTGGCCGACGGTGTACAATGATGCCAGGGAGTGGGTCGTCGGCTGTGACACATGCCAGCGGGCAGGGAGACCTCTCAAACGAGACTACATGCCACTTAACCCTTCTCATGCACAGGAATTGTTTGAACGGTGGGGACTGGATTTTGTGGGGCCTTTGAAGCCCAGCCGCGCTCGACGCTGCCGATACATTGTGGTGGCGACGGAATATTTGACCAAGTGGGTGGAAGCTCGAGCACTGACGGATAACTCTGCTCTAAGCACGGCTAAGTTTATTTATGAGCAGATAATAACGAGATATGGCATCCCGCTTCAGTTGACGAGTGATAGGGGTGGCCATTTCGTCAACCACGTGATCAAACTCCTGACGACAGAGTTCAAAATTTTTCACACGTTCTCGAGCCCGTACTACCCCCGGGCAAATGGTCAGGCAGAGGCCACCAACAAGATCCTGGTCGGCGTAATCTACAAATCTTGCGGTGTCGAGGGCGAGGATTGGGAAGAGAGGCTACCCTCGGTACTATGGGCCTATCGGACGTCTTACAAGGTGACCACCGGACAGACGCCCTTTCAACTCATGTATGGACAGGAGGCCGTGGTACCGGTGGAATTCATGGTTCCAAGTCTGAGGATTGCCATCGAAAATAAATTGGGGGATATGGAGAGTCTGAGGGAACGACTCTATCTCTTAAACAAGTTGGATGAAAAACGGGCTTTGGCACAATGGGCCACTGAAGCGACGCAGCAAAGGAGGAAGGTCTGGCACGATAAGCATCTCCGACGAATGAAGTTTACCCCAGGCCAATTGGTTTTAAAATACAACGGGCGAAATGAAATCAAGCCTGGAAAATTCAAAGTAAAATGGATTGGGCCCTACAAAGTACGAGAGGTGGCTGCCAATGGGTCTGTGAAGCTGTGGACCCTCGACGGACGGGAAATTCCGGACGCGGTGAACGGGTCGAAACTGAAAGTCTATCATGAACGACCGACGGCCACACCGCGAGCGTCGGGTACTTAGAAAATTCAGAAAAATTATTATAAAAAAAAAAAAAAAAAAAAAAAAAAATTGAAAAAAAAAAAAATTGAAAAATTGAAAATTGAAAAAAAAATTGAAAAATTGAAAATTGAAAAAAAAATTGAAAAGTTGAAAAAATTGAAAAAAAAAATATATAAAAAAAAAAAAATTTAAAAAAAAAAAAAAAAAAAAAAAAAGTGCAGAGTAACATGTCCGTACGGTACCGTACGACATGCATCTTAATGTTTTAACACCGTACGGCAGGTATATTAGCACCGTACGACATTATTGCAGCATTATTAAAACCCGTACGGCTCCAGGCATAGAGGAAATTGCTATCGAACTTGGCCGTACGACCAACTGGCGTGTGCGGATAAGGACTTGTTGTACGGCACCGTACACTTTGGAGGAGTAGACCGTGCATCACCGTACGGTTTTGAGTGCCGTACATTGCCGTATGGAAAGGGTATAATTTCGTAATATCAAATCTGAAGACTGTACGGAGCCGTACGGATGTAGCCTGCCACATTGCATGGACCGTACGTGCAAGGAAGAAAAACAAAACGTGAAGGCATTCAGGATCGTACAGCATGAGGAAGTGAGTACGTCAAATAACAGTTAAGTTGCATATATGTCGTAAGGGTCCGTACGGCCCTATAGTATATAAGAGATCAAAATTTTTTTTTTGGCAAAGACGTCTGTACACATTGTCTTTCATTGCGTCTAAGGAAGACTTGGGATTGCCGTACATAGCATTGGGGCGTGTGAAGGGAAAGCATGAAAGAGGAAATTCATATGGTATACTAAAAAAAAAAAAAAAAAAAAAAAAACGACGACAAAACAAAGCAGCTCATATTGAAGAACAAATGGTACCGAAGGGAAGGGCATGAGCAGGAAGTAAGGGAAACATAAGCGGTTTGCAGAAAAGAGCATGGGAGCATACGAAAATCACAAAATTAGTGTGTTTCATAGACTTTGAAGGTGCTAAATTGGTCTTGGCGGCGGGGGCGCTGCCCCTCGACCCCGCCCTGTACCGCGACAGGGAGCGCGCCTGGGGCTCTGCCCCAGGACCCCGCGGGGGCGCTGCCCCTCGACCCCGCTGGGGGCGTTGCCCCCTAGACCCCCAGTCGGTTTAGTTATCAACCCTTGGAGAGTGTGACCAGTTGACGAGACCCGGAGCTGCTACATATTTGCATTGGCTGAAGGAAGTTGATTTGTACTGTAAGAGGAGGAATTTAAAAAAAAAATAAAAATAAAACGGTTAAGACCGTTATTGTTGGACACTGCACAGTAGTATGGCATCACGACAGCATAGTACTTGGAGACAGAAATTACAGGTTTCAAAACCAGCCAGTAGCAGCAGAGGACCGAGGGTTTCACAGTCTAGAGTCCGCATTGCTGGTAGCATGGATACTGCCAGAAAGCACCGTCCACACGTACAGCAGCCACAAGCACAAAAGGAAGAGATTACTTGGAAGACTGTGACATTCGAGGGTTTGAGTGGAGTGGAGTGCCGAACATGGTGGGATAACACTCCAGACGCACATTTTTTGAAGGGACAGCTTCGAAGAGCAGGAGTACACTGGGCAATTCAGATGCCTTTGCCCTCCATTAGAGAGTACGAGGGACCTCTCCGAGGCATGATTGATACATTCGATCGGGATAGCCGGCGTAGCACTCTGAAGTATTGTGGCACTGAGATACAGATTTCATTTTCTGCCCAGGAGATATCGAGGGTTTTTGGCATACCTGGCATGCACGGGAAGAAAATAGATTTAAAGCCCAGGAAACTGTCCCGCGAAGAAAAGGAAAAGTACATTAAGCTGGTTTCCAGAAACCTGTCTCAGAGTGAGTTGGAGTCATTGGCTGGCGCTTCTTCAAAGAATCGGGGAATCAAGAAATCATTTGTGGCTCCCGGAGAATGGCGATGTTTGATGGACATCGTGAAGAGCAGGTTGACCGGGGCTAGTAGGGCCTCCGACATTGCCCTTACACATCTCATTTTCATGAACGGGATCCGTAATGGTACGGTGTACGATTGGGCTTCAGTTATGGCGGAGAGGCTGTATGAGTTCATGACTCTACAGCATCGGACATTTTACATGCCCCATATTGCCATCGGGTTGTTCCTGAATGCTGCCCGAGAGCAGATTCTAGCAGAGAAGCTGAGGCCACAGCCAGTTGATATTGCTACGGGAGAGCCTCTTATCTTTCATTGGCGTCACTTGGATGCTGGCGGAGTACAGACAGGGTCAAAGAGGAAGCGCCAAGTCCTCTCAGAGTCGGAAGGGGAGAATGTGGACAGTGGCCAAGAGGAGTCGAGTGAAGACTTGGAGGAGGAGGAGGAAGGCAGCGAGAGTGTTGCAGTGGGAGACTCTGACACTCTCGATACAGAGGTACCATCTGAAAGTGCATTTGCTCCAACTCCACCGTCTGAGAGTGCACCACCTCTTGTACTATTCACGCCACCAGTACCCTCGGCGACTGTTGCAGCGGGGACCTCTGTACCGTTCGGTACCACATTGGAGGCTGTACCCATGCCACGGTTTGGAGAGCTTCGGCCCCCTGTTGTGCTACACCCGGCGGGTCAGGCTTCCGAGCCACCTACAGCTCAGCCAACCGACCCAGGACAGACTAGCAAAGATGGTGTTCGAGGTTTAGAGCAGGAGCAGACACAGCCACGAGAGCAGGTTACATTGGATGTTGTTGGTACTGAGGCCATTGTGCGAGTTGGGCCAGGGGTATTGGAGGAGCCGGCTCGAGCGTTGCCGACGGGGGATGAGGACTCTTCAGTGCTGTCATGGTTGGAGCAGTTCACATTACCCCCGATAGCAGTGGCAGCTCCCATTTCACTTTCCCCTGCCAGAGTAGTGTTAGAGAGGCCTTCAGAAGTTATTGACCTGGATGCAGTGATGTCGCCACCAAGAGAAGAGCCAGTAGCCCAGGAGAGAGAGATATCCGAGAGACCAGTTCCTATGGAGGGACAGAGACTGCAAGCTGAGGCTAGTGAGGAGCCACCAGCCCTGCCAGGGTCACGGAGGGCGGTGCCAGCGAGGGAGTCCGCGCAGAAAGTGTTGGAGCAGTACTTGGCGGATGTAGCCGCAGTAGCTGCTGGAGCCCAGCGGGTCATAGCCTCAGCAGAGCTTCAGGCTCAGGAGGGGGTTGCTGAGGAGTTGGAGCGCCTCTTGACCTTTGTGCGGGTTGGCTGTCCACAGGCATTTGCAGAGTGCTTTGAGGCTAGGGGATGGCCTACTCAGGAGTCTCTTACGATGTTGGAGGATTGGGCTCTTAGTGCGACGGTGGGCGAGAGCCGGATTCACGGTCTTATCCGAGAGTTAGAACAGGCCTTTCGAGAGGAGTATTTCACTCTCAGGCGGATAGAGCATGCTTCCTCAATACATCAGGCTACGGGATTGGCAGCAGAGGCAGCTCGGGAGGAGGCAGCTTCCCGTCTTACAGCTTTGGAGACTGCAGTGGTTCAGGAGAGGGAGTCTTGGGTGGCTGAGCGGAGTACTATGGTGTCGGAGTTGGACACTTTACGGGCTGCATTGGAGACTGAGCGTGCCGAGCGGGCTCTTCTTGAGACTCGCCTTGGTTCTGCTTTGGAGACTGTGGATGCGAAGGAGAAGGCAGTGCTCGAGGCAGCTAGCATGGTTCGGACGGCTATGGAGCTTAAGATGAGGGCAGAACAGGCTTTACAGCTTCGGACAACTCAAGTGTACGAGTTGCGGGCTAAAGTCACTTCCGGCACAGCCACAGCCGCGCCGTCATCATCAGGGACGCTTCCTACGCCCCCTCCTGAGTAGTTTGTAGTAGGCTCATTTTTGTCTATGTTATATTTTGTAAAAGTCGTCGGAGCCGACTTGTTTTTTGGGGGGGATGATGTTGTCGGTATATTTTGTATGTACGGGTGTTGTGTAATAAACTTATGTTAATCTCGGCAGTTAGTACCGAGAGTGTGAACCGTTACGACGTGACGTTTCGGTGGTGTCTCTTCGGAGGTTATATGTACACATTGCTTTGAGTGTGAATGGGGGGATTTGGTTTTCTGAGTACTTTATGTTTACCAAATTGCAATACTTTCCTGTGTTCATGTTTATCAGTTAATGTGTGTTTATGCAACTATTCTTGTTGACCCGAGAGGGAAAACATCCATATACATATTTTAATGATAAATATTCTCATCTTATAACTATCGATTATCATGAGTAATGTATTGATGATCATCGATTATCATTAGTGATAGATCGATAACCATCAATTATCATTAATGATAAATCAATGATCACTGATTTATATACGAGTGTTGTCATGTCCCCATTCTGGCTGACATCGTTTAGCGTGCCGGATCAGTCTATCACAAGCTCTCGTAGACTGGTGGTGATGTGGAGAGAGTCGATCAGCGACTATTTGGCAGTATTTTTGTCCTTACAGTTGATTAGTGATTTGGGCCTACATTTGTTATAAAGTAAAGTTACTTTATGTGGGCCCAGTTTTATAATTTGATGTTGAGATGCACTTTTTATTATAAAGTAATATTTTATAAAAGTGCACTTTATTTCATAAGAATATTTGGATGCTTCTAGAATGTTTAAGTGACTTCTAGAGGAAGCTACTAAAAAGTGAATAAATAGACCCTATGGGTCTTGCATTTGGGGCATCCAGTTTATTTTTCTCTCTTGACATCAGATTGTGATTCAGTCACAGTCTATTGTGGAGCCAAGTGGTTTCAGATAGTCAGTTGGTCTTTGGGAACGGAGTCTCCCTTGGATTTGCATAACTGAGGAAGTGGAATATCTTCTGAAGGGTTGCACTTTGGAGGTGGTATCCAGCCATTTCAAGTTGAGCTTAATTTGTGTATTCAGACATTGTCTGAGGACTTATTATTTGGGTGACATTTTGTGAAGGAGATTGCACTAATTTACATTGGAGGATTTGGCAATTAGCTGGACAATATTTATTTGCAATCTGATACAATTCTGAGCATTTTCGAAGGGCATCTAGGAAGTTCATTTTGAGTTCGAAAGGCCTTCTATACTGGCCGAAAATTCATGCAAGTGATATCATTCCATTCCTTTAGCATTGACGATTCAGCCCATAGTGAATTCGGCACTTTTTGTTGAAAGGAAAATTTAATATAAAAATTGCACCAGTGCCGTACTGTACGGCCTGTACCTGCAGCAGAGTACGGTCATCATTCTGGGCACTCCAATGGGTTCAGGTTTCATCATTGTCATCAGTAAGCTCATGTGCAATTAATGGCGATCCAGGTTCTTTCACTTTCGATTGCATTTTCTAGAGAAATTTATATGTGTTGAGGATTTATAGTTTTCAGTCATTGTATTCCCTTCATTTGTACTCAGCAATATATACCATTCTAAGGAAAGGATTATTCTTGTATTTTTGCATTTGATAGTAAAAGGAGGAAATGATAAATGATTGTAAGCTGAGCTTTGATATTGAATGACTGAAGTTTATGGTTCAGTTTGCATCCTTGTTAGTTGAAGTGATTTCATGTAAGAAGGAAAAAGGAATTTGATTGAATACCTTTTTAGTTTGACAGTTTAGTAAAATCTGAGTTCATTCTTTCAGCTATATCCTACATTGCTTGCCAATTGTTTGTAAAATTGTCTCAGATTAATTTAGTACAATTTTGGCATCATTTTTACATCATCAATTTGAAGTGGATTTGTTGCTCAACAATTTCCTATATCTAGTTTTTACTTTCAGCAGAGTAATTCAGATTGCATGCCAAGTGTTTGACCAAATTCCACAGTTCAGTATTAGTAGTTTTTAGTGGCCTATTGGTAGGGGTCATTACAAGTGTCAACTTACAATGAATACCGATTAGTATCGGTTTAAATATCAAAACTGTTATGTTACCACCGAAAGTATTATCGGCTTATGTGATATCGATTCAATATCGATTTGTATTAACAGCGACTTGTTTGTTATGAAGAGTCACGTCAATGATAAGACATGACTCATTAATGAGTCACGGCTTATCATTTACGTGACTCAACATTTGCTTATACATATATGCAAAACGATCGTTGGCTGAAACATATTGAAATCGAACATAGTGTATTCAGCAATCTGCATACAAAAGAACTTAATTAGAAGTTTGTACATTCACAACATATTCATAAAGTATTATAAGGGATACAAAAGCTATAATTTATCATTTGAATAGAAGTTTGAATTGCATCTACATGGTATCAGAGCTAAGTTAAAGAAGATCCTAGAAGCTTTCAAACTTAAGACATTTAAATATAATTTATAGCACATCACATTTCCATGGCAAGCATTATCATATTTGAGGATAGGCTTGAAGGAGGGAATAACTTTTCATCATGGAAGTTCAGAATACTAATGATACTAAAAGAAAATAAGGTTGAGTCATTCATAAAAGAAGACTAAGGAAGAGCATGAATCTGAGAAGCTTGTATTCTACTCCGCACTTTCAAATCAAGTCTCTAATAAAAGTACCTGAGTCATAGACAGTGGTTCCTCAAGACATATTACTGGATTCAAAGAACTATTAGATTCCATGGTGGAATAAACTGATGAGGAAGTAACTATTGGAGATGACTCTGCACATCCAGTGAAAGGTGTTGGAACTTGCACCATTAGACTGAAGTCAAGCATCTCTATTCAACTCACCGGGGTATTGTTTGTTCCAGGTATCAAAAGAAATTTAGTCTCCATATCTGCACTTGAAGAAAATGGATGCAGGGTAACTTTCATGGATGGTAAAGTATTGGCATGGCCAAAGAACTCTACTATTGAGAAAGCACAAATCATAGGTAAGCAACAAGATTATTTGTATGAGCTATGTACATAACCAAATCTAGCCCTTATCCATGAAATTGTAGACTCTAATGAAATATGGCATAGAAGATTAAGACACCTAAATTTTAGAGCCCTATCTTCCATGGAAAGATTAGTCACAGGATTACCAAAACTTAAACAATACCACTCCCGCGCATGCAAGGGGTGTGCCTTAAGTAAAAACACTAAGGGATCATTTCAGAATAGTTCTAGCAAAACAAATAATGTATTAGAATTAGTCCATTCAGATTTGTGTGGGCCCATGTTTGTCCCTTCCTTAGGAGGGTTTCTATATTATGTAATCTTTGTTGATGATTTCTCCAGGAAGACCTGGATCTATTTCCTCAAATGTAAAGAATCTGAGGAGATCCTTAAAAGATGTAAGGAATTCAAGTCCCTTACTGAAAACTCCTCTGGAAGAAAAATAAAAACCTTAAGGACAGACAACAGGGGATTATATACATCAGATATGTTTAAAGAATTTTGTAAAGATGCTGGGATTAAGAGGGAGTTCATTGTCCCTTACAATCCACAACAAAATGGGGTTGCTGAAAGGAAAAACTGAACCATTGTAGAAGCTGCCAAGGCAATGCTTCTTGATCAAAACATAGAAACTTCTCTTTGGGCAGAAGCCTCTAATATTGCAGTATACATACAAAACAGATGTCCACACTCTCATCTTGATAATAAAACTCCTGAAGAGGTTTTCACGGGACAAAACCAGACATCAATCACTTAAGGATATTTGGTTGTCTTGTATACATACATGTGCCCAAAGAGAAAAGAACAAAACTAGAACCTTTAGGAAGAAAGGGTATTTTTGTAGGTTACTATGAAACCTCAAAAGCTTACCGAGTATATGTGCCTGGTCAGAAACAAATTGAACTAAGAAGAGATGTAATTTTTGAGGATATAGCAATCACAAGAGCTAGAAACTCTGTTGAGCCAGAAATCCAAACTTCTCGCTTAGAACCAGAAAAGGAAACTACTCTTGAGATTTAGAGGGAGTATTCTGAGGAAGAAGAAAATGAAGAATCAAGCAGATCCTTGAAAAATCCTACGAGACCTCTCTGGGCAACTAAGATAATAGAAGAAGCAAAGTCCTACAGAGCTCCTTCAAGAACTTTTAGAGAAAGGTAAAAGACCCACAAGATTATCTAGTTACGTAGCCCTAATGAGTGAGCTCTCAAAGTCAAAACCTGCAAATGTTTCAAAAGCTCTTCAGCACCAAGTATAGAAAGATGTCATGGCAAAGGAGTATCAATCCATCCTGAAGAATGATGTATGGGAAATTGTATCTAGACCTAAAGAGAAATCAGTGGTCTCCTCTAAATGGTTGTTCAAGATCAAGCATGCTGCAGTTGGCAATATAGAAAAGTACAAAGCAAGGTTCGTAGCCAGAGGTTTCTCGCAGAAAGAAGGAATTGACTATGAAGAAACTTTTGCTCCAGTTGCCCGATATACTTCAGTCAAAGCTGGTCTAGCCATTGCAGTTGCCAAAGGATGGAAAGTACATCAGATGGATGTTAAGACAACATTCTTGAATGGAACTATTGAAGAAGAGGTCTACTTGGAGCAACCTGAAGGATTTGAGATCCATAATTCAAGAACACATATGTGTAAGTTAAAGAAAGCCCATTAAGGACTTAACCAGGCTCCCAAAGCCTGGTATGAGAGAATTGACAATTACCTCATGAGATTAGGATTCTCCAAAAATGATGCAGACCCAAACCTCTACTTCAAGAAAAGAAAAGGTGATATGTTAATGTTAATATTATATGTTGATGATCTGTTGATTACAAGAGAGGATCATCTCATTAATCAGTGCAAGAAGGAACTAGCTTCATAATTTGACATGGACTTAGGACTACTGCACCACTTCCTTGGCTTAGAAGTCTGGCAGAAATCAGATAGCATTATTCTAAACCAAGGAAAGTACACCATTGATATATTGAAGAGATTTGGCATGATGAACTACAGACCGATGTCATCACCCATGGAGACAAATCTTCACAAGTTGAAGGAAGCAGCAGCAGATTCTCAGTCAGCTGATCCCACTCTCTACAGACAAATGATTGGATCATTGATGTATTTGATCAACACTAGACTAGATATCTGTTATGTAGTGAATGCTTTTAGCTAATTCATGTGTGAGCCTAAGGAAATACATCTTGTGGTTGTGAAGCATATAATGAGGTACCTTCAAGGTACTCTAAATTATGGACTCAAATATGAAAAGGTTGCCTTAGATCTTCATGGATTCACCGACTCAAATTGGGCTAGAAGTGTGACCGATCAAAAGAGTACCTCAGGGTGTTGCTTCAGTTTAGGATTGGCTATGATATTGTGGATTAGCAGAAAAAAGTCGTCAGTGACACAGAGCTCTACAGAGGCCGAATATATCGCAACATCAATGGCTGCTAGAGAAGCAGTATGGCTCAGAAAACTAATTGTAGAATTATTCGGCAAACCACTAAAACCGACTATCATCCACTGTGATAACCAAAGTTGCATCAAGCTATCAGTGAATCTAGTATTTCATGACAGATTTAAGCATATAGAGATTCCTTACCACTATTTGAGAGACATGGTAGAAAGGAATGTGATCCGGTTGGAATATATCAATACAGGAGATCAAACAGCAGATATCCTTACCAAACCACTCACAAAGGTGAAAGTTGATCACTTTAGCAAAAATCTTGGTATGGTTGAAATGTAAAATTTTGATTTGTACTAATATAATAAAGATGTTTAATGGGTAAACTTATTTTGTCATGTGTGATTGTAAGACTTTATGGGCCCACCCATCCTGTGTACAGTGCTAAAAAATGACGATTTTTTATTTAATGAACACTTGTAGTTAACATTATAAGGTGACGATCTTGTAATGTTGATATCATGTTGACTTGATATCATCTTGATTCATGGATGTGCCATGATTCGTTATGGTAGACATTATGTGATGTAATGTCAGTGCACATACCATAATAGGGGTATATAAGGAGAATATAATGTTCTAGAGCATATTATATACTTCATATTACGAGTTAGGTGATATGTAAAACTTGGTATCACGTGTTAGGTGATTCCTCATATCACGAGTTAGGTGATATGTAAAACTTGGTATCACATGTTAGGTGATTCCTCATATCACGAATTAGGTGATATGTAAAACTTAGTATCACATGTTAGGCGATTCCTCATATCACATGTTAAGTGATATGTCATACCACTTTACATTCACAAGGTGGTATATATATTCTTATGAGAAATGAGATGCATCCGATACTTTATCTTCCCTAGCTAAGAGGGAGTGTTAAATATGATAGCGTCGATAAGATAAATATATAAGTGAGTATATATAATACATATATTAATATATATATAACAATGATATCTATCATTATATATACATTAGTATATATCCATATACATATTTTAATGATAAATATTCTCATCTTATAACTATCAATTATCATGAGTAAGGTATTGATGATCATCAATTGTCATTAGTGATAGATCGATAACCATCGATTATCATTAATGATAAATTGATGATCACCGATTTATATATGACTGTCGACTTACAATGAATACCAATTAGTATCGGTTTAAATATCAAAACTGTTATGTTATCACCAATAGTATTATCGGCTTATGTGATATTGATTCAATATCAATTTGTATTAACAGTGACTTGTTTGTTATGAAGAGCCACGTCAATGATAAGACGTGACTCATTAATGAGTCATGGCTTATCATTTACGTGACTCATAACATTTGCTTATACATATATGCAAAACAATCGTTGGCTGAAACATATTGAAATCGAACATAGTGTATTCAGCAATCTGCATACAAAAGAACTTAATTAGAAGTTTGTACATTCACAATATATTCGTAAAGTATTAAAAGGGATACAAAAGCTATAATTTATCATTTGAATAGAAGTTTGAATTGCATCTACAGTTATCCTTAAAAAGACACGATCTCTTGTAAGGAAACAGACATGACTTTTTAGTTTTTACATTCAAAAGTTGTAACCATTCAGTGGTGAAAGATATATATGGGAATTAGAATCAATCATTGGAAGGGGGGAAGGATATAAATAAAAGAGACAATCAGATCATTGAAGGGGGAAACAGGATTCACTTCCAGCGGGTGATAAGCAATAGCAATTAGAAGAAATACATCAGCAATAGAATTCAATTCCTCTTCACTTATTGAGATCAATAGCCAATACAACCAAGTTTCTCTTCCATCTAATGCAATCAAGTTCTCTTCAATCATATAAAGATCAATACGCATACCAGCGAGCAGACTTGGGAGTAGAATACCAAATACAATCTCAATCCCTTCAGATTGGAGATAGCAGTCTATAATACTGGGAGCATACCAGCAGAAAAGGAATTCATCAATTGAAATATTTAGAATCAATTGAACAGTAAAAGGAATAGGCAGCCATTAGATATCAAATCAGATAGCAGATCAGAACTTAGTTCTTATCAACTAATTGGAAGAATCCTTGATTGCAAATAAGAGTTTACATCAGCCAGCAAATAAGGATTAGATCAAGGACATTCTAATTTGAATGTTGTAATTCCTAGTACGGAATTAAGGCGGAGATTATACATCTCTGAAGGTCAGTATATAACTTATTTCCTTTTGCTAAAATTTGTGTTTATACTTATGTGATCAATGTATACTTGCGTAGGTGATCAAATTGACCTCTAATTAACGAGGTTATTGTGTCTTTAAGGTTTATTTATTAAAGGGTTCATGAAACAAGTTTTAAATCCTTAAAAAAATCTGAATTTATTGGGTTTTCCAATTGCTGAATCTAGGCACCGAGTCTGAAACCAAGTCCAAAAGTCCAAGGCAAGTCCAAGTCTTGTAACACTCGTGATCATGGGCCAAACTCAATGATGGGTATTCCTCATAAATTTTGTATGTCGTCTTTCATATCTAACTTTAATATTATAAATATTCAAGGTATTTTAAATAGCTGACATATGTTTATTAAAAGGAAAAAGAAATATAGTTCATTTCCAGGATCCTATCGGCTGAGACTGTAGTCATGGCAGAGGCCGATAGAGCACGAGCAGACACTTCAGATGTTGGTGTGGGTGTCACCGAGATAGAGGTAGATATCATGGTTGCAACATCATCCAGGACCTATCTTAGATGCCCATACAGGAGGGCTACAGGCTCCTCTGGCTCTAAGAGATAGATTTGTAGCTTTTGTTTTGATATTTGTTTGAAACTTAGATCAACACTAGTAAATTTCCAGAATCCATCAAATAAAGATAACACAGTTTCTGGATTTGATTGTGTGAAAGATTTTTACATCAACGTTTTGAATCACACACCATGATCCATCATCAAGATGAGAAGAGCTGAAAGAGCAAGTATGATGTACTGTCGCAGACCAACCAAATTTGAAACTTAGATGCCGTGGATTTCATATTCCATGAGTTTTGTATACATTTGACAATATTTATATATCTAAATGTGTTATTTCCTTCAGCTAAAATTTGTGTCTATACTTATGCGATCAATGTACACTTGTGTATGTGATCAAATTGACCTCTATTTAATGAGATTATAGTGTCTTTAAGGTTTATTTATTAGAGGTTTCATGAAACAAGTTTTAAATCCTTAAAAATCTCTGAATTTATCGGGTTTTTTAATTTGCTGGGTCTGTGCTGAGTCTAGGCGTTAAGTCTGAAACCAAGTCCAAAATCAGCTTGCCAAGTCCAAGGCGAAGTCGGAGTCTTGTAACACTTGTGGTCATGGGCCAAACTCAAATGATGGGTATTCCTCATAAATTGTAAGTGGTCTTTCATATCTGACTTTAATATTATAATATTATTAAATATTCAGGGTATTTTAAGTAGCTGCCATATATTTATTAAAAAGGAAAAGAAATATATTTCAGTTCCAGCATTTGTGGGTTAAGAATCACAAAAAAGTTGGAAAATTGTTAAGAAACCAGAGGGTTATTTCAGCCAAGTCAAAAAAATTAAAATTTGCCTGAATAAAAAATTTCTGAAATTATAAATATAAATCAAACCATAACAGTTCCAGTCCTATTCTAAAACAGAACCACATTTTATTATTTTAACCAAAAAGAAAGCAAATTGTAAAGCTTTTGGGAGACTCCAACAAACATGCACATAAGATTATATGGTTATATACCTCAAGCTGTTCGTGAAGGCGTTTCTGCACCTCCATTTGCATTCGCAGTGCCTCTGTAATTTGTATGCCCCTGAAAATGGAGAACGGAATAGAAACACCTTATTTCCAAACAATTGTTCCTATTATTTCAACAAAAAAATCATTATTGAGCCATTCAAAGAAAACAGTAACCAGGTTCTTAAGCCTGGGTGAGTTCTGAAATGAGTCTAACTTGCTAGATTTGAGATTCAATATCTCAAAAAATTGATTCATCAGAATACCTGAATATTTAAAACTAATGAAAAAAAAAGGGTTGTAATTGCTCGAGTTAATGAAGATTTAAAACTAATGGAAAAAGAAAGGGTTGCAATTGCTCGAGTTAACTGTAAATCCTTAAAATGCTTAAAATATAGAAGTAAAAGACTTTTGTGCATGTGAAGGAGCAATTTTTAAACACCCAAATCACAGTAACCAGGAAAAAATTGAGCAATCTACAAACCACATAATCAGGTTCTTGAGTCTGGTGGATTCTCAAAAAGGTCTGGGTTGCTAGATCCAAGTCCCCAAAAAAGGCAGCAATAAGAAAATTGAGCTGTGAAAAGTGAAAACTAATGAGATCTACAAAATGATAATCCCTTAACTTGATTGTAAACCCTCAAAGTGCTAAACATGTAGAATCAACTAAATTCTATGCATATGAAATGGTTTTTCACAACCCTCTATTTTTATTATGTTTTGAACTTTACATTTCCTTCAAACTCCTAAGAGGGCCTACCTCACTGCTAAACTTTCAGGTCATTAAGACATTTTTTTCAACACTTCAAATTCATTTTTAAATATAAATCCTTGTGTTTCACACCCTAAAATGAAATGCTTAGAGCAACCCCATTAATGCAGATTTCCAATGATGAATCCAAACCCACATCCACAACTCCAAGTCTTCAGACCTTTTCATAAATTCGCAACAGTAATGTTGCAAGTTTGCATTGGAAGTCAGTGATAAAATATGTAAAATCAAATTCAGCTACTTGTTCAATGTTAACCAGTCAATCACCTTCAAGAAAAACAACAGCGCAGAAGGGAATATATTGAGCTCCATTTAATCACACTACAGCCTTATCATTAACAACGTTTTTCTATTCAAGAGAATCTACTAGCTGTGGAATTAATTTGCAGTATAATGTTTATAAACAAAATAGATAAGAAATCTACTCACGATCCACCATCCAAATTGGAAAGGATATCTGCAGCATCATTCTGTTCTGTTTTAGCACCTGTGAAAGACAGAATGGGGCAGCAAAATTAAGGGTAACATTCTTCCACATGGAATTAGAAATTATACATTCAAAATGTGACCTTGTGATTAAATGAAATTGCATGATGTCAATGTACATTTATCATTCTAATTCGTGAAGTTGGTTCACTTGAAAATACCAGGAAGTAAAATAAGCAACTCCTAAGATACATAAGGTGGACTTAATTACCATCAGCGGCCGAATCAGGAATATATTTGGCTAGGCGATATTTCTGCATCAAATTAAAAACAACAAACTGTAAACCAAGAAAACCTGCATGCAACTAAGGATATATTCTATTAAAGACTGCTCATATCAACAAGGAAAAAATCATTTCTACAAGTATGTAGAAAACCTGCACAGTTGACTCAGGCTATTTAGTGCCCCAAACTAAACTTATTGCAAGAAGGCGGAAATGCTAGAACGATACCTGCAAATGACTCTTCACATGATAGATAGTCAGACCTTGTATACCCATCACCCTAAGAACTCCTTTTGGTGTTGCCCCTATAAGCCAAGAATAGTAACAGAAAAGACGTAAAACAATTGAAAAACATTCTTGGCCATGTCAGATGCTCTACAACTATTGCAAAGATTTTTCTTGAAGAAAAATGCATCTTAGTATTTTACAATGCAGAAATCAGTGTGTACTATATTGTAAGCAAATGAGACAAGCAACTACTTCAAAGGTTAACCCAAAAGCAGTTGTGATATAATCCTTCATAAAGCTCCAAATAGGACAATAAATGATTTATCAGATTGTCACTAGCAAAGATACACCACATGTTTGAAATAGGCTATAACAGAATGACAGTGTTAAATTCCAAAACCCCATTAGGTGGGCCAAAACAATTGTGAGAAATAATAATTGCATGATGCAAGGGCCTACACTAGATACGATAAGATAAGATAAATCTATTAATGTCTAACAAAATACCACAACGGGTCAAAGGGACTTCCAAGTACAGAAAAAAGAGGGGCCAGCCCGCAGCAGGGACACCAAACAGTGCCCCAAGAAGAAAGCGAAAACTGAAATAAAAACAGAGAGAATGGTCCAAAGGAAAAGAAGAGATGTCCTCCCGAACCCAATTAAGGGTTCCGAACAGCCGTGAAGAACTTCCAAACTGAACAATAAGCAATCGGACCAGTCAGAACCTTGGGCCGCCTCGGAGTCATCCTGGAAGAGGAAGGCTGCTGCAGAAAGGAGCCTTTTCTAGGCCTCACAAATTTGGAATAAGGTGCGGGCCCAATCTAACGCTTGGTACCCCGTGCTGAATGAAGCCCAGTGAAGAAGGAAGTAATGAGCTAATAGGGTGGGGGCGTCACAAGATGTCGGTGCTTGAGTGTGTGATCTTGAAGCCTAAGGGCTTCTTGAAAGTAAAGGGCAAGGCACCTTTGGTCCGTATATCTGAAGAAGGTGGAGAGCAACCACGCCTCCATAAAGAGGCAGTAGAACCTCCCTCTAGTCTTGTAGTATAGAGGACAGCGAAAGATGAAGTGCTCCTCAAACTTAACCTCCCCAATGCTGCAAAGCTAACAAATCTTGTGCACTCTATCAATATGATGTCCGATCTTGCAACGGAGCCAATGCGAACCCGCTCTGAAGGAGCCAAGGGGGATCCCGAGGGAATGAGGCCAGTGGTGGGATAAGTAGGAAGGGTAGGAAGGGCAGACAATGAGTTTGTCCTTCAAATCTAGGAAGTTCTCTGCATAAAAGGCCATCTTAGGGCAAAGGCCCCCATGAAGGTTAACCCAAATAGTGTGAATGAATTGCCTATAAATGTCATCTCTAATGTACCTATTCAGCTCCTGGCGGGAGGGAAGAAGATGGGGGGGCATCAAGAGAGTATTGGAAGGGAGGAAGGCGATCCATAACAATCCCAATAGACCTAAGAGGGGCCGAAATCTCAGCAAACCATCCACGAGCCCGACCAAAGGAGAAAACAAAAGCAGCGATAGACTCTGAAGAATAGTAGGTAAGGTAGGGATATCTGTTATGCCCCTCACCCGAATCAGCAAAGCCCAGAAGGTGGTGAAGGTACCAGACCATATCAAAGATGGCCTCGAGCCTGAATGGACGCTCCCCATACTCTGCAAGAATAATGTTGTGCGGAATGGATTGCTTGCACCGAATGATGTGTCGGAGGAGAAGAATCTTAACTCGCTTGGCAGAAGCCCAATCCGAATCCAACAAAGAAGGACCCCACACCACCGAACCGTAAAGAACAGTAAGTCTGATGAGTGTATCCATAAGTGTCATCTTGGACAAAGTGTCCTAGAAATGGTGCCGGAAACACAAATGTACACAGGTATGCCAACCAAGACATATAGTAAACACGGTATAAAATGATATATTGCAGCTTTTCATTCTACCTAAGCACACACAGAATCAAAATCCTCTCCTATCGAATAAGTAGCAGAACATAACAATTCAGATCTATTACAGCACTGACAGTCTTAATGCAAAATGAATTGGCCCTGATGCTAACAACATAGTATGGAACTCATTTGCCCACTTTGGTTTGCTTCCAAAATTCAGTGTCCATAATATTATACAAATTGCATGTCAGGCTTGATGGACATCATGTTTTCAATGTATTTACAAGACTAGTTGTCCCCTTTAATTATTTCATTTTCGTAGGAAATTGACGATAGAATTGAGGTTGAGCTGCAGAGTCCAACAAGAATGATTATTTTGTGTAATATACTGCCCCAAAATCTTTACCAAAATTTGAACTTTTCACAAGTTTAATTATGTAGGCATTTCAATTTTCGTCAAACAATTTGCTTCCAGTCAGACTAAATTTGTTTTCAACTTGCTTTGAAGGAATAGCATTAATTATCATCATAATATTAACTTATGCATTCAAGATATCGATAGTGATTTCATTTTTTAACTACTATTATTGAAAAATATATGCAACAGATATCTTTCAAAAACTGTGTATTGTTGATGTAAATTGATAGACCTAGAAATCTCATACAAAATTAATGATATAAACAAAATGACATATACATAAATTCATTAGCTGACCTCACAACCCAGCTTGCAACTCTCCAATCAGCAACTCCTTATACACCCTAAGAACTTGGATATCCCCACAATGACGGTATGGTTGTCTTCAACCATGGTACGGCAGCTTTAAATTGATACAGTAGTCTTAGAGGGGAAGTGTCTCCCCATATGCATCCTGCGCCTAGCTTAATCTCTTCCTTGGTAGGCTGTGTTAAGGTTATATGCCTTCTTTTATAGGCTAGGTGAATACAGCTGGATTACAGCCCAACAGATATAAAATATTGTATAAATTTTTAATTTCAACATTGCACACAACACTGTAATGTGGATTGTCTTCTCATTCACACACAAATTTATTATTTGTTGGCAAATCCTAATAAGTTTGTACCTGGAGTTCTGACGCCTATAACTATGAACAAAATCTTTGTAAAGCTCCTTTGACTCTTGTGTAGTCCACCATTGATTTGATTAGGAAGAAAATTTTAATATTTAAAGTCAAATACCTGTGAGGTATAGGGTTTTTGTCCTAAGGTTTAAAGGTGAACTCGCATTCCAAACTTTGCAAATGGGAGAAACAAAAAAATGACCAAGATAACAAATAATCATTAAGTATGAAAGGTACGATGTATGGAATAAACCAATTGGTATCATAAAGAGATGCCATCTGCTTATGGAGAGGCACAGTCAGGAAGAGGCATGTCTCTTAGACATGTCAAAAGATGCAACCCTTCAATCTTGCAAGGTACATAATGAGGATCAAATCCATCCTGTCAAACATCATCAGATACCTTATTTCTTATTTCATCCTTTGTGGATTCACTCTTATTGAGCAAACAGCACCTTGGCTTTTGGACGCATATTTACCAGCAGTACATATCAGACACAGCGCCTTTGAAATTGCTATAATTCACAAGATAAATCAGGCAATCAGGCAAGCATCCATTTCTGAACATCGTATATAATCGCTACATAATCATCTATATCAGACAAGCATTCATATATAGATCAAATATCTTATTAGACCAATACAAAGTTTATTGCATATCAATATAGCCAAATCAGACATAGCAATTACCATATCCCTGTAAGTGATATTGAGGAGATCATTCCATACTTCAAAGTCTTAATTCAGAAACAGCAGATCCACATCATCGCTATAAGTGATTGAGAAGAAAAATAGCACATTAACATTGATATATCAGAAAAGGCTAAAAGCAATTGAGAGATAACTTGCAGCACAAACTACATTGTCAAATTGATGCAGTGGCATCCTGGCTTATTACTCGGTGCCTGAAGATTCTGGCAGTCTCGGTAACTGTCTGGTGGAGTTCGGTTACTTGGCTGGTGATCTCAGTAGAAGACTGGAGTTTCTCGGCCTTGGTGGTGATTCTCAGTTGGAAGTTCGGGTGGGATCTCGGTGGATGTTGGTCACTAGGTGACTTGGTGTTTTGTTGCTCGATGCTCGGTTACCGACAGGGTCTTGGTGTTTATGTCTGTTGCTCGGTCGTTAAAGTGGCTCAATCGCTGGAGGACTCGGTCGTTGAAGGGAGCTCAGTCATTGAAGGAGACTCGGCATAGCTGGTGCTCGGTAATGCTTGTGGAGCTCGGTTGGTATGTTTGCTCGGTATATTTCCTGGCACTCGGTAGTTTGGATTACCGACAAATGTTCTTGGTGAATCGGCTTGGCCGACTGGTGCGTTTAATTTGGGTCACGCTCCTCAAGTTATGGATTGACTGTTGGACGTGTGGGGACCTAGATCTGGCGTGTTGCATTCTCCTATGTGGATCTGGAGGCCAACTTGGAGAATTGATTTATTGTAAGGCTATTTGAGAGCCGACTGATGTTTTGGCATTTAATATTTGTTTGTAAGGGTTAATTGTTTCATCCAGCCGACTTGTGGCTTGGATTAGTATTTAAAGGGTGCTTGGGTAGTTGTTTAGGGGAGTCAGAGCAGAGATCTAGATTCAGATTAGATCTGGATAGAAGGTAGCAGAGTTAGTAGCTTGCGAGCTTAGGAACAAGAAGATTGATTGGTGGCTTGCGAGCACAAGTTTAGATCTTTCTTGGAGTGTCTACCAGTGTCCTGTTGTGTTGCAAACCTGGACTAGCTGAGGAGAAGTGTGTTGGATCCTGCGTGATCTTGTAGAACTGTTTCTTGCATTGTATTTGGCCGTAACCGGGAAGGCCTTACAGCCCGGCACATTGCATGTAATCAGTTAGTTGATGAATAAAGATATCTGTTTTCTTTCAGATCTTGTTTGGTGCTGTGTTATTCCGATGTGCTGGTGTTGGCTGCAAATTTGGACCATCCTTAATTGGATTCTCCATCCTTGACTGCATCAAGTGGTATCAAAGCTGAGTTGATCTTGTTGGCAAAGAGATTGTGCGCAATCTAAGTTGCAGATCCGTGGCGCTGAACTTGTGAAATCCTGCCCTAGTTGTTCATGCGAGGTAGTAGGTTGTGATCTAACTTGCATACAATTTGGAGATTGTCACAAGGTGGTTGGTGTAAGGTTTGTTGTAGAGGGTTTTTGAAGATCTTTGAAGATGTCTCCGAGAGGATTGAACCCTGGTGCAATTGCAGATCTCCATGATGTGGTGGAGATGAAGATTTCTGAGAGGTTTGCTTGATTGGAAGCGGAATTGCTGAATCGAGTTAAGAACCTTGCGAAGGAAAGTGTTGATGAGCTTTGTAGAGCTTACCGGAGTTGGAGCATGCCAATCCGGAGGAAAGTTGTCTGGCCTGTTAGAAGACTGGTCCAAGAGAGAAGACATGTGGAAACATGTGAAATTGGTTTTGATGGTCAGTTGGTGGATTCTGCCATGAAACCTACAGAGCAACTTGTGGTTGTTGCTGAGTTACCGGTGCTTACCGACAATGTTGTTGACCTTGTTGAAGCTGGTGAGAAGATTGGTTTTCATGTTCAGTCGGTTGTGCCTGACATGGAAATTGCAGAGCATCTAGTTGTGCTTGATCAGACTGCTATTGGTGAAGAGTTCCCTGTTGCTGAACACCTTTGTGATGATGGTGTTGCCGAATTGCTTTTGTTCGGTGTTGTGATGCAAATGTTGTTTGCTGATTCCGGACTTGAGTTGCTGGTTGACAGTGATAAGTCTTGTGATGAGATTCTAAGATGGGATTCTTCTTTGATCCTTGGTGATGGGTTGAAGGCTCGGTTTGTTCTGGATGTTGGACATGCTGATTGGTTGAGTTGCAGATTGGTTCTCTTCCCTGTGATAGAGTGGAAACCTTTGGTGAAGATGAAGTGGAGTTGGTGGTTTTCAGGTGTTCCCTTTGGTGAGAAAGTGTGGGACACACTTTTCTTTGTACCCCGGGAGTTTGATGCAGTGGCATCTTGGCTTGTTGTTCGGTGCCTGAAGATTCTAGCAGTCTCGGTAATTGTCTGGTGGAGTTCGGTTACTTGGCTGGTGATCTCGTAGAAGACTGGAGTTTCTCGGTCTTGGTGGTGATTCTCAGTTGGAAGTTCGGGTGGACCTCAGTGGATGTTGGTCACTCGGTGACTTGGTGTTTTGTTGCTCGGTGCTCGGTTACCGACAGGGTCTCAGTGTTTATGTCTGTTGCTCGGTCGCTGAAGTGGCTCAATCGCTGGAGGACTCAGTCGCTGAAGGGAGCTCGGTCATTGAAGGAGACTCGGCATAGCTGGTGCTCGATAATGCTTGTGGAGCTCGGTTGGTATGTTTGCTTGGTATATTTCCTGGCACTCGGTAGTTTGGATTACCGACAGATGTTCTTGGTGAATCGGCTTGGCCGACTGGTGCATTTAATTTGGGTCACGCTCCTCGAGTTATGGATTGACCGTTGGACATGTGGGGACCTAGATCTGGCGTGTTGCATTCTCCTATGTGGATCTGGAGGCCGACTTGGAGAATTGATTTATTGTAAGGCTATTTGAGAGTCGACTGATGTTTTGGCATTTAATATTTGTTTGTAAGGGTTAATTGTTTCATCCAGCCGACTTGTGGCTTGGATTAGTATTTAAAGGGTTCTTGGGTAGTTGTTTAGGGGAGTCAGAGCAGAGATCTAGATTCAGATTAGATCTGGATAGAAGGTAGCAGAGTTAGTAGCTTGCGAGCTTAGGAACAAGAAGATTGCTTGGTGGCTTTGTTGTTGGGATAATTGTATGTACGGGTTATTATGTTAGTAAAGTATTATGTTACTCTCGCTCGTTAGTGACCGAGAGGTTAGACAGTTACATCACGACGTTTCGGTCGTGGCCCTTCGGGTACTTTATATACCCTCTCAGAGGTTGGACACGGGAGATATGATTGTATGATCATTACAATGTAAATGTACTTGTCAATCTGGAATGATTAATGAAAGTATTTATTATTCTATGATATATTCTGTGTTTATTATATTTCCTGTACTATGTTTGTGCAATACTAAGTTTACCCCAGTGGGTAAACATCTAGCGTTGTTGCCTAGACGTACTCGGGAAGGGAAGTGAGGAAAGGATTTATGCCCAATGTTTTAAATAAAGATAGAAATAAAAAGGCACGAGATGACGAAGGCGAGGCCGCACAGAAGGCTTTGATCTCCGCGCAGCAACGTGAACATCAATATAGGCTGAGGCAACTTGCCAAGGACTAGCTTGCCGGAGGGTTGCCTGAAGGGAACCTCAGAAGTGGTACGGAAGGTGCAGAGGCCGACGGGGAAGAGTTCACTTCGCCGGAGCATCAAAGAGTGTGGAGTAGGGAGGAACTACTCGAGAAAGCACGATTGAGAAAGGTTTTACTTCAGGAAGAGCGAGACCGGTTTGAAGATTTAACCCGTACACCAGGTGCGGAGGACCGAGACCATGAAGGGAACCGTACGGTCGAAGGTGACAGTACTGCCAGAGGTGCCAATGACAGTACGGCCGAAGGCGCTGCGAACGCACAGGTGAACCTTCTGTTGGAACCAAGGACTCCACACAGTACGGTCCCACCAGTCACACAACTACCGCAAGGGCAAGTGCCACCAGTGAACACTACACACAATACTCAAGGAGGAGGTAGTGTCGGAGTACCGAATCCCCCGCGGAGGCAACAACCTACCATGGCTGCGAGTAAGCATAAACTGCCCAAGTTCACAGGCCAAGCGAAGGAGGATCCTGTTCGGCATTGCCGGACCTGTGAGACTATATGGGCTGCCAATGGAGTCACGGACCAGGATGAATGGATCCGATAATTCCCCACGACAATGAGGGAAGGAGCCATCGACTGGTACTCGGATGTAGACAAATCAGGCCTGACGACATGGAATGATGTGAAAAAGGCCTTCCAAACAGAATTTCAGTTGTTAAGGGACAACAATGAGATTCTAGCGGAAATTTACAATACAAAGCAGACGAAGAGCGAGTCTGTCCGTGCCTACGGACGGCGACTAAAGGAACTCATCGGGAAAATGGAGTCAGCCCCGGCGGACGAACTCAAGAAAAGGTGGTTCGTGGAGGGACTAAAAACTTCCCTTCGAAGGAAAATGAAAATTGTCCCGCCCACGTCGTACAGCAACGCGTACAATCGAGCAATGGATCTGGAGAGCGAATGTAAGACCTCTAGGAAGACTAAGTCTTCAGATGATGAATCGAAGGCAGAAAGCAACGAGGGCGAACCGAGTAAGAAAGTGTTGGCCCTACAAAAAGATCTGGCGAGGATGATGAAAGAACTGAAGGCCACAAGGGGAGGCTCGAGCAAAGCAGAGGAAGACACCGTGTGGTGCACAAACTACAAAGAAGCAGGCCACATGAAAGGTTCTTGTCCCAAGAAAGCCTTTTGCGACATCTGCCAGATTGCGGGACATTCCACCAAAGAATGTCCCTACAACCTGAGGGCGAGAAATCAACAAGTGCTCTTCACCCAAGAGCAACCCTCCACGTCCGGGACCGACGGTCAAAATGTTGCATCATCCAGCGGGTACAGAAACAACCGATGGGGAGGCCGAGGCAATGATGAGAACAAGTCGCGGGTCTAGTATGACGCGAAGGGGAGGCCCATGATACAGTGCAGAAGCTGTAACCAATGGGGACATTATGCCCATGACTGTCACAACGAGGCTACCGCTCCACTAAAACTGTGTCGGTGGTGCGAACCGGGGGACCACGTGTCATGTCCCCATTTTGGCTGACATCGTTTGGCATGACGGATTTGCCTATCATCGACTCTCGTAGGCAAATGGTTTGGAGAGAGGGTCATTATGTTGATCATTTGATTGCATATTGCTGACAGAGCCTACATTCGGTAGAGCCTACATCCAGTTTGGGCCTACATGCAGTTGTAGTGGAGCCTACATCCAGAGTGAGCCTACATCCAGTTTGAGCCTACATCCAGTTGTAGTAGAGCCTACGTTCAGTTGTAGTTGGGCCTACATTCAGTTATGAGACATTTGGGCCTACATTGTTATAATTTTGAGTTGAGAAATGTACTTTATTATTATAATGTTATTTTATTATAAAGTACATTATAATTGGATGTTTCTAGAAGTTCTAGCAACTTCTCAAGGAAAAGAATAAATAGAGGGCTTGGGCATTCATTTTGACATGCTTGGATTTGGAATTTCTTCTACTTCTTCCATTGTAGAGCAATTTGTAGTCTTTTGGGTCTACAAATACTATTCGATCTTTGGGAATGAATCACTCCCCTAGATTGGCATAACTGAGGTAGTGAAATATCTACTAAAGGGTTGCAAGTTTGGAGTTGGTACTCAGCCATCTCATTGGTACTTTATTGAGAATTTGATGTAAGGGTTTGTTTGTGATTGAAACAGCATTCCAGGAGGCATTTTTAGTAGGGCCGAAATTATAGGCGGCCGAAAAAGCAGGTCCGAAAAAGCAGTCCGAAAAAGCAAATCCGAAAAAGCAGTCCGAAAAAGCAGACCCGAAAAAGCAGTCCGAAAAAGCAGACCTGAAAAATTGATATTGAGGCTTTGTAACTGGTTGAATAAGGGTTTGGAATTCATCACTTAATTGGTGAATCAGTTTGATAAGTGTTGGAGATCATTTTGTGCATTTTCAGTGAAGTTCATATCAGGGTCTGAGACTCAAGTTTTTGCTCATATCTCACAAACCAAGTGGGGTTTGATTTTATGCATTGGAGGGGTTATATATTAACCCTAGGCATTTCAGATCATACCATTTTCGGCACCCAACACCTTGCAAATTATTTTATAGCAGGGCCGTACATGACTGCAATGTACGGCCAGGTACAGTACAGGGTACAGCAGTGATCAGAGGGACAGTTTGGGTCCAGTTTCAGGGCGCAGCTCGTGTATCAATTCATCAGCATTCAGTCAACAATAAGTGCAGCATTCCAGGTTCTTTCATATGATTCGGATGTTGATATTTGATGTTAAAGTTGTATTGAAATTTGCATATAATTAGGTACTGCCATAATAGCCCAGTATTTGTCATAGGACAGTCACTGTTATTCATTATCTGTAATTGGGATTGTCATAGTGAATGAGAATGCTTAGATAAGGTTACATTGTTCATATGTGGGAGCTGTAACAGTCCTTGTATTCTCAGAAATCAGTCTCTACAATTGTATTCAGACATTGCTATGCATTGTAATTGGAATGGTATAAACATAAGGTGCATTAGAGCTCACTGTTTATGTGTGACAGTCCCTCCATTTAGTGTCATTATTCAGTGATTGTAAACAGTCCATTGTATTCAGACTTTGCTATACATTGCCTTTGGATTGATATAATGGTTAAGGTGCATTGCTAGGGCATTGCCTTGTCATAAATCAGCGCTCATAAGTAATAGTTTGTATACAGTCCATGAAATCTGAACATTGCAATCAGAATTAGTGAAGTTCATTGTTGCTCAATTGTATTACATTTCAGTATTGGTATTGTTATCTCAATAACATTTGGTGCCCAAGAAACAAATATCAATCTGAACATATCATTTGAAACAAGATCATTCAATGCATGCCAAGTGTTTGACGAAATTCTATAATACCATATCAGTGTTTTAGTGATCCTATTAGTAAGGGTCATTACACCACGAGGATGCTAACTGTCCGAAGCCCGGCTGCAACATCCTAGACATGGAACAAGGAGGCACTGAGAGGGTCCTGACAATCACACGCAGGCAAACGAAGAAGGCCACATATCCTCACCCTCTAACGGAGAAACAAAGGATGCTCGAGGCGAAGGCCAAGATTTCGAAGGGTATGGAGGACTGAAGGGGCTCCACAGACGCCGGCATCTCTACTCGAGCAATGGCTGAACAAAATATTTTAAGGCAGATGATGCAACTGGAGATACCCGTAAAGGTCAAGGACCTATTGGAAACTATGTCGCATCTGAAAACGGCCCTATTCCTAGGCCAAAACATTCCAGCAGGCATGGTTGAACGGACGGAGGTTCCCGGCGGCTCCACAGCCGACCCCATGATGTTATCAATAAATAATGGACGAAACCCCACAGTGGTGGAGATGGGTATCTTGGGTACCATCCTCACAAACACGATCGTAGACAGTAGATCCGGGGTGAACGTTCTACCGGAGGAAACCTAGAAAAGCCTCGGGAAGCCAACATTGTGGCCGCTGACCTTCAACCTACTTGGGGCCGATCAGCACGGCATCAAGCCCCTTGGAACTCTGATGGCACAACAAGTAACCATCGGGACCCAACCATTCATCCTCGACTTCGTAGTAATTCCCCTGAAGCAAAAGGGGTATGATGCCATCCTAGGGAGGGGGTGGCTGGTGACTGCCAGAGCCAACCATAACTGGAAAAAGAACATCCTGTCATTTGAGAAAGGGGGAAGGAAGTTTGTAATAGACCTCACAACGGAGATGGTCGGAGAAGAAATGGCATCCTCCTCGGATTCAGACTCAGACAACGGAATAGACGGAGGGGAAGAAACCATGGAGCCCAATACCGAAGGGATATTGAAAGTGGAGGATGATACAGATTCGATGGACGGTCTATTCCACTGGCAGATGGGCGATTACGAATTATTTCCGCCGTCCTGCAACATACTGAAGATTGAGGAAGCCCAAAGTGAGTTCCCTCCGGAATATACAGCATACCGAGAAGGGGAAGTCTGGATAAAAGAGAGCCCTGCCCATGAGTTTCGGAAGGAGGAACCCATCTGGTACAAAGAAGCAAAGTTGAAAGAAATAAACCTCGGGGATGAGAGAAATCCGAAAACCATCGTCATGGGAGACGACTGGAATCCTATGTGGAAGACCGCAGCCTTCAAAATCTTGATTCTCCTTCTTCTTATGTACGGGTAAGGGGCCGTGGTCCCTGTAGAATTTATGGTTACAAGCCTTTGGATGGCCATTGAAAATAGACTCGACGACAGGGAAAGCTTGAGGGAACGGCTACACACTCTAAAGAATTAGATTAAGCCAGGGAAATTTCGGGAAGTCGACTACAACGGGGCTGCCAATCCAGAGAAGCTAGACCCGAGAGGAGGGACAAAGCAACCGAGAGGGACTCGAGCGGTCAGGCATGCAACCCACAGACCCAGAGCAGCCTCTGGACATGAAATTGAAAAATGCCCGTACGGCTATGCATGACGTAAGGTGGAAAATGAAAAAAAAAAAATTAAAAATTAAAAATAAAAAAAAGGGCACCGTATGGCAAAAAAACACAATAGCAAAAGTGCACCGTACGGCCGCACAGCTGAAAGGGAAAGCCCATTGTACGGTCAAGTCATCGTACGGCTCGGGAGGTGTATGCAAAAACATAAGGAAAATAAAATCTAATAAGCACGGCAAAGAGTAAAGCGAATTCATTTTACCAAACGGTCAAAGGCACTTGACAACCGTACAGCAGAAGGAAATACAAGATGGCGTACGGTGAAGGGCGAATACTTTAAAATGCTGCTGTATGGTGAAGGGCGAATCACTTTCGAATGACCAACCAGCACATCCGTACGGTCATACGGCCACAACATAGAAGAAGAAGGATGACTGTACGGCTTGGAAGACACATGGAAAAACCACCGCACGGTGTTTTGGCCGTACAACATAGGAGCCCGTACGGTAAAGTCACCGCAAAGGGTCCGTACGGCATACAGGAGGTGAACACACAAAAAACCGTACGGCGTACAAGGAGATAAAAAGTGTGCGTGGTGGACAAGGTATTTGAGAGCCGTACGGTGCCTGGAAGATAAGACAAGGAAAAGGTCGTACGGCCCACGCGCGAGTAAGGTGCCTAGAAACCGTACGACACACAGGATTAAGACCGAATTTTGGTACACAGCAAAATGCCATACAGTTTCATTTATTCAAGTAAAAGCAAGGCACAGTCGGTACAGCTCAAAGGAAGAGAAGTTCCATACAGACGGCAAGGAGTGGTAGCGAAGGTTCTAAAAATAAATAAATAAAACGACAAAACAAAACAGTTCACAGTGAAGAATGAATGGTACCGAAGGGAAGGACATAAGCAGGTAGTGAGGAAAACATAAGCACCTGGCAGAAAAGAGTATGGGATCGGAAGAAAATCACAAAATGGTGTGTTCCATAGACTTCTGTGTGGATTTGAGAGTGCTAATTTGTTCAAGCATTTTGCTCTGCCCTAGGACCCCGCGGGGGCACTACCCCTCGACCCCGCTGGGGGCGTTGCCCCCTAGACCCCCAATCGGTTCGTTATCAGCCCTTGGAGAGTGTGACCAGTTGATGAGACCCGGAGTTGCTGCAGGCATGGAGAAAGCCTTTCGAGAGGGGTACTACGCTTTGAGGCACTCAGAAGTAGGTGTTGGCTAGACGTGAGGCTATCGTGGTGGATGCATAAAGAGCTCGAGAGGAGCTGACCACCCAGTTGGAGGCAGTAGAGCGACACTTGACTCAGCGTACCCAGGAGTTGAAAGCAGAGAAGGCAACACAGGTGGCTATCGAGGTTAGATTGGCTAGGGAGACAGTATTGTGTTAGAGGAGGCTACAGCTGATACATGTTTTTGAGACAAGTTTGGTGCAGGCACGGGAGGAATGTGATGCGACGGAAAAGAACTATGACGCGACATTGATGGGGAGGGCGGCACTTCAGCTTTTCAGGGACACCCTCCGCCCCTTCTCTTCAGTGATTTTCTTCTTCTATGTGGTGTATTTCATCTCCCTTTTGTTGTAAGTTGTCAGAGACGACTTGTTTTTTTGGGGGGGATGATGTTGTCGAGATAATTGTATGTATGGGTTATTATGTTAGTAAAGTATTATGTTACTCTCGGTCGTTAGACCGAGAGGTTAGACAATTACGTCACGACGTTTCGGTCGTGGCCCTTCGGGTACTTTATATACCCTCTCGGAGGTTGGACACGGGAGATATGATTGTATGATCATTACGATGTAAATGTACTTGCCAGTCTGGAATGATTAATGAAAGTATTTATTATTTTATGATATATTTTGTGTTTATTATATTTCCTATACTATGTCTGTGCAATACTAAGTTTACCCCAGCGGGTAAACAGGCTTGCGAGCACAAGTTTAGATCTTTCTTGGAGTGCCTACCAGTGTCATGTTGTGTTGCAGACCTGGACTAGCTGAGGAGAAGTGTGTTGGATCCTGCGTGATCTTGTAGAACTGTTTCTTGCATTGTATTTGGCCGTAACCGGGAAAGGCCTTACAGCCCGGCACATTGTAATTAGTTAGTTGATGAATAAAGATATTTGTTTTCTTTCAGATCTTGTTTGGTGCTGTGTTATTCCGCTGTGCTGGTGTTGGCTGCAAGTTTGGACCATCCTTAATTGGGTTCTCCATCCTTGACTGCATCACAAATCAGGAATAGCAGAGTAAACTCCACCCTTGCATATCAGAGATCATCCTTGCACAATTATCATCGATCATATCAGAGACAGCAGAGATACTCTATCCATACTTAACATTGATTGGATTGCACTAAGCGCGGATATATAGATCAAGATCATCTTGCATACATCTAAGGGTTAAATCAGAGATAGCAGTGTTATTGGTTCTTATATCTTCATAATATATCTGGTATCAAGATTATAATCTATCATTCTTGCATTGAGTAGTATCAATTATCATTGTCTTAAGTGTTATTAGAGACTTTTTGGAAAGAAGTCTCTTGCAATTGATTTTGTGAGTTAATTGTTCCTATTTCCTAAGTATTAACATAAGAGGACATTACACCATATCATACCCAGTTAACCAAACACCAAGTTGGATGAGATTATTTTGGAGAAAACTGGGTTTTTCTTGACATGAAAGGCAGGTTAGAGGTTTGTCATTTTGCATGAGAATGAATTTGAAGAATATGTAACCATATGTAACAGGAATAAAGATCCCACATAAATTGCTAGCTATGAACCCCCAACAGATAAGTCGGCATGTTGTGAAAACTTTACATTGGAAAATCAAGAGGGATAAGATATAGGTGTCCTCCTAACCTAGCCTGTATATTTTGGTAGTATTCCACAATGACGTTAGCTCAGTGTCACGAAATTTGCACTAATGAATGATAAAGAATATATAAGTCTGGACATTTAAGCTATTAGAAAGGGGCCTTGAATGTGTACCAAAAAATAAGATTGTTTTTTAATTTTCTAAAAAGAGGAAGAGAACAAAAGAAAGGCCAGCTGCAATCATGTAGCCCAATGCCATGATGACTGAACCCAATGAGAGTTGACTTTTTCCAAATGATTATATGAGACATTGGTACAACCTTTTTACTCTCGGTCACTCATAATGAGCTAGAGATAATACATCATGATGCAAATACAGTAACACTAATATTGTGAATTCCTGTTGCAAGTGGAAGCTATCATTTTCTTCAGTCATAATAATAACATTCAAAAACAGTTCATTGTGATAGACTTATGAAGGATCTTATGCCAACTGTGTAACATTTATCAAAATTCTATATTTAGCTAACACACTTGGTTATTTGTTGTTACAGGTATATAACTATTTATTGTAACTGCTGTGAGTGCAATCTATCGCCTACATTGTGTAAGATCACCAAGCACTGCTCCTGCTTCCCCAATTCAAATTATGTCACGTTTCTACTCTTCTAATCACTAGTTAGCAATAAGCATGATAGATACTTGTGTAATACAAATTTCCTACACTTCACTGAAATATATCTTATTTGGCTGTAAAGTTAACTCCTTAGAGGCACAGTACTACTGTTGTCTCTATCTAAAATTCTACCAAGAGTTGAAAATACATTCGCATGGCAGCTTCACCTTATTATGTTGGAATAAACCTCACATTATCTATTAAATATTAGAGAGTCATGGACCACAGGTCTTAAACACTCATTATTAGAGAGCTATATTATTTTCACATCCATTTCAAAACAATTCATCAAAGCAGAAACAATAGTGAATGAGTCATAAATACCCACTATCTGGTCCGCCAAGTTGTGCAATAGCATCAACAAAGCGATCATGGAGATCGGGAGTCCATCGCAATCGTTGTTTTCCAGCTCCGCTTGAAGCGGTGGGGCTACTGAGTGCAATATGAGAGCCTGTTGCAGCACCACTATCCATTTGTTGCTCAGGAGCCTGTGACTTCTGAGGCATCAAACTCATAGTAGAAATTCTTTTTGCGTGATACATGTTACATGAACTGCACAAACACAGATGCAATTTGACCTACGATTTAGAATTAAGGACATATCCAATGAAATCAACAAAGACTACATGGAAGATAAAGATATCAAATGACTTGATCTCCAGAGAGAATATACACAGAACAAGTACCTATCTTATAATAAGTTCTCAGCAATGTAATAAACAGAGACCAGTGAGAGAAAGAATTCAAAGGAGGTTGCTCAAATATTATAATAAGCAATTAAATTACAAATATAATGTGTAATATGATAAGGATAAACAATAATCCAAGTTTCCAACACATCATATTTCTGCTCCCAAGCACATAGCTCAGCCCTTGGCAACAAACTCAAAATAATAGAATCAGCCAAGCTCATAAGACTGTTTGCATCTTTTCTCTTAAGTATATATTCCACTATTGTTATTCAACAGAAAAAGAACTAAACTAATGACCAAAATATTAAATTTCCACACCAAGCAACACTCCTAGACAAAGGAATATTAGCTTAGAAGGCTACCCCAAATCCACAAATTATCAACACAACGAATAAGCTCAAATTTCCTGAAAACAACATACAGCTCATATTAAGGCTTATAAGATTGGTCATGATGGTTGGCAGTTACAGGCACTACTTAGCATACATTTAGCCAACTCCTTAGCCTTCAAACCAATTGTCGAGATGCCCTATTGACCAATCTTATCCAATATATGTTTGTGAGCATCACCCAAACTTTACAAGAACCTTCACCCACCTAGATGATAACACAATTGTGGTAGTGACCTGGTAATGATCATAATTGTGGTAGCATTTATGTGCATTAAATCATTTTAAAATGTTTGCAAGCCACTCTTCGTGCCATTTTTTAATTGCTATGATGCGTGTCAATTTAGTAAAAATTAATAGAACACAATATTTTAAATAACAGGATACTAACTAAAAGAGGTTCATTTCTTTATATAGAGAATGGAGAATGAAAGTGTCTTGCCCTGTCAGGATTACATCCTTCCTATCATAACCCCAACTTTAAACACATTAATGTCATCATTAAATAAACACAGAAAATTTTCTTACTCCATAAGACTTCCTAATTTTCTGAAGTGACCGAAACTAACATCAAGGGAAGAGGTAATCATCAATTGTTTCTAATCTTTAAAGCAGCGAGACTTCAAGACAGCAATAAAACTGTACACCTTCGGTATGAGATATGTTACGTGACATATGACGGGCTTGCATAGCAGCAATCAGTCACCCCAACTTTAAACACATTAATGTCATCATTAAATAAACACAGAAAATTTTCTTACTCCATAAGACTTCCTAATTTTCTGAAGTGACTGAAACTGACATCGAGGGAAGAGGTAATCATCAATTGTTTCTAATCTTTAAAGCAGCGAGACTTCAAGACAGCGATAAAAATGTACACCTTCGGTATGAGATATGTTATGTGACATATGACGGGCTTGCATAGCAGCAATCAGTCTTGGAAGGGTCAACTATCTAAGATTAAAGAAACAATCAGCAACAAGGAAACAAGACCTTTGTGCAACAATAATACTCAGGCAGAAGACATCAGCACATTCCTGTGAATAAGACGGAGATGTTAACATTCAAGTGAGAAGGCTGCATCATCTTGACTAAGACTTGGCTGTGATAACACACACTTAATTATCATTATTAAAACAAAGACAGCTCTTGAGTTTGGGGAGGGATAGTCACGTCTCTTAGAGAAGAAGACCTCCCAACCAAGAGACACATCCCCTCAAACGGATTAAGGAATATCAACAGATCCTCATTTGAGGAGAAGGGAGAGAATATAAACAGGAAGAAATTGACAGATATGTTCAGCACTATCCTCAATACAAGAGAAGAAAATAAGAAAATGCAATAATAGATATTGACAGCAGTTTATATCTACAGAGATCTGAAGAACATATAGCAGCATTGGCAGGTAATAAATAATTACTAAAAGGCATTGAAGCAAGGAAGATACAGATTGGGATTTACTTACAGCAAGCTAATAGATATATATCGCAACATTAAAGGGGTAGAAAGATCTTCGAACAAGAAGCAAAAGACATATCCATATCAGTTTGAGTACATACAGCAGTAATTAACAGTAGTGCATACTCAAACCTGTCTGCCATAGCTAAGCCCTCATACCCTCCAGGCTGGCAAGATCAACCCTCTGATACCACTGTGAAGAGCCCAACTGGCTCTCAATTGCAATCTGATTATTGTCTCAATTATGTTTGCAAATTTTATTGAATTTCAAAATATTTATATCCCTTTTGCAATTTTTCCAACTTAATAAATTTAAACACCAGCAATTTAAAAAAACTCTGAAAATGCACTAGTAATATTATTGATCATGAAAAGACAAAGCAAGGTCATTACAATAACCAAATATTAAATTATTTGCACCTTCCAATTAAAACATGGCTGAATAGGAATTATTTGCATCCTCCAGATTTAAACACAGCTTAGGGAGAGTTGACGCCAGCTGCAAGCAAACATACTAAGCTGAAGAAATCTCCACCAAACGTCATGTAGGTGGGGATGACAAGCTTGGCCTCTACCAACCATCCCTCTTCAACTCAACCTCAATTCCGTACCAGCAAAGTACGGTCTGCAGACTTCCATACTGTTCTGTAGATTTCGTACCCTTCTAGCAAATTCGTACGGCAGCAATAATACTCAGATTTTTGACAATGAATCACATCTCCATCAATGGCAATTCAATTTCTGATAAACCTTTGCAAATTCAACAAAAGATTTGGTGTTTTCTCCAGCACTGAAGAACAAACACTGAAACCCTTGTTCTTCCTCAAGAAAAATACGATTTTCTCCACAAGTCTAAATTTCTACAACTTTTCAAATTCATAAAATGACATAAGGTAGGAGAAATCGATTTCTCTAAGGCATATATAAGCTCATTAAATGAAGTCTTCTTTATCACACTTTTCACTAAAGAAGCTTCACTCACACACCATCAAATTATAACATATAATTGCATAAGTTATTAAATTAAAGAAGACTTAATAACTCCAAATAAAATGCCATGTTATAAAAAGCTTCTGACAAAACATCTGACTTTCTGACGACAGCATCCTGAGCTCACACTGTCCTGCCAGAAATAGCAACCAAACCAAAATAGACTTACTAAAAATAGTAAGTCTCTCAAATTGGAGATCCTGCATATTCAATCCTGAAACATCTGAAACCACTACACAGGCGCTCTGCTAAACATAGTAATGCCAAAAATACCACTAGAATAGATAATTTGGCACTAAAATATTATCTAATCAATGTTGATATCCAATTGATATATAACATTTATAGATAATTTCTCACTAGAATATTATCTAATCTATATTGATCTCCAATTGATATATAATATTAAATCTCACTATTTAATATATATATATATATATATATATCAATATCAATATCAATATAATTTATATTGTCGTCTTCTAATTCTTTACAAATATATAAAGAAGACTTGAATATGTATTTCACTGATATGCAAAAAAATCTGAATGTGTATTGCTGCGATTATCAAAATGAAGTGGATTTGATAATACTTATATCTTGTATGTCTCATGAAGAGGCATACCTCTTCGTACGAAGAGTTATGTCTCTTCGTGAGACATCCCATTAATGTTAATCATTACACAAGTCGATGTTATCGACTTAACCATTGTTAATGATCATCTTTACCTTATGACAGCTGATATCAATATCAGACCACAGCAATGTGAATATTGAACAGAATGAAGTTTGGAGATTAGTTGATATTGGTCAACAATGTCATTATCAATAATGATAATCACAGTCGACATTATCATTATTGATAATGATCTCAGTCACAGTTATTAGTAATCGGCAATATCATTTGATAATGATCTCAAACATAGTCGATATCATTATCAATAATGATAATCACGGACAATAGTTGATATCATTATCGATAATGATAATCACAGTCAATACCATAATTCAGATTCATTTTCAGTCGATACCATAATCAACTTTAGGTAATATCGTTCATGGTTTTGATCGATACCATAATCGACTATATTATCAACTTAGTAATATTAAGTTGGTATTGTTATCAACTTCATTAATAATTAAAGTTGATAACAATATCAACTTAATAATATTAAGTTGATATCAACTTTGCCAACAATTTATAGTTGATAATAATATCAACTATGATATCGATATTACCTTGATAGTATTAGTCATCATTAATGATAACTATGATAGTTATCAATAATAACTATCATACTTATCAGTAATGATAACTATTATCAGTATACTAATGAATCTTGATGAATTCTACAAATGGTAAGATCATCATATTATGAAATATATAATCACATTATATCTAAAGAAGGAGAGATATCAAATGCTTAAGGCCAATTAAGCATTTGATTTCATCGGTTAGAATAATCTGACTGAAGCTACAAACCTTAACACCACTCAAATGACCCTCACCCATACGGTGGACTTCACTCATATGACCTGACACTACCATACGTCTCTCTCATACACCAAGAACTCCACACACCCGTATGGTTTTTTCACTCACCCATACGGTCTCGGCACAACAATCACCACACATCTGTACGGTTACTTCCTTCACACCCGTACACCGTACATTCAGCTTCCTCCACACCCACACACGTATGTGGTCCTTCACACTCGAACAGCAATATGTCGTCTCTACCGAGCATAATTATTAATACTTGATACTAAGGCTACGATATTCTGGAATAATGGAGTCCACGATAATTATCACCCGATCTCTGTGGAATTGGCAAATGATATTCGTAATTAAATCAAGCAATACACAGGAACACACAGAAAGGGCACACGGACATAAATCAGATATTCAAAGATCAAATCTGCAAGTATGTAAATTATAAATTTGTCTCTTATAGAGGCTTCACAAATTTGACAATGAGGTACATGGTGAAATATCTAAGCAATATCTCCAATGGCAGACTAGGGTGGTTGTGAACCACCGAATCTGCGTTTACAGAATAAGAGGGTCTTGCACCTCCGAAACTGTATACAAACTGAATTCCAACTAGAATTGCAAATATACAAGACAAATAAACTCCACAACACTTTCTTACACTGCCAACCATCGCCTTATAAAGGCCTCCAAGAAGTTTCTAGAAGGTTACCATGGGCTGACATACTTTATTTATTATTTTATTACTTGGACCCCTTTTATTTATTAATTAATTAAATAGTGTTGTCGGGTAAATCATGTTGTTAATGGTTGTTAATATAACCAAGGGGTAGGTAGTTGGGAATGGTTGCAACAGTTGGCCTCGCACCCCCTCGGCACCTATATATGTTACCTACTTGCATTCAAAAGATAGCATTATTATGGTTGGATTGTGGTAATTGTTGTTATGATATTTTGGTGTCTTTACTATGATACATTGTAAACATCAAAGCCATTAATGAAGAAGTATCTATGAGTTCTTTGGCATTATTGTTTTCTCTTATATTTCATGTATATTTCCGTATGCATTAAACATTCACTTTAGTGGGCAAACATCTGCCGTCGTTGCCTATAAGAATCTGGGAGTGACGTTAGGGCGTTACAGGGCGAAGAGATAATGGACCAACCAGTGGGTGAAGGCACGAGTAACAAGCACGAAGAAGGGTTTGAGGAATTGTTCGAAGGTGAATGGGCACTGACAGCAAACTTTGTAGCTTTATTGCAAGCGTCCATCGAAACCCACATATGGAGGGAAGCCGCACAAGACGACCTTCCAGAAACTATTGTGTAGACGGCACTCGATGTGAGCCCGGCAATTGACTGGTTGATGTGTCGCTTACCCAATTTGTTGACACAGGCATTCCTTGCTCTGCAGAACCGCTGAGAAGAGACCCACAGAGAAAACCACCGCCAACAAATTTTGCAGTGGTACCAAGAAAATGGTTGTAGGGAAGAAGAGGAGACGGACGAAAGCAGAAGGCGACAAAGTACCCTCAACCCCTATGAGAGGAAAGATTAATGCCCAACCTCTTGAACAAGGACAAGAACTGTACCCGTAAAGGGCAAGAAGTCGATTACGAGTCCATCCAAAGGACATTGCAATTAGAAGAACAAATTGAATCTAGGAGGCTACGTAGATTGGCCGAAGGTGCCGAAGGGAACATGTGGACAGAAAGTGGTGCCAAAGGACACCAAGTGTATGGTGGTGACGAGGAGGTTATCCGTACCGAAGTAGCAGAAGGTGACATGGTAGTTGACTTGATCGAAGAGACTTGAAACCATCTAGGACATCTCTCAATAACACCACCAGCAAGTAGAAGCTTTCGTAGGGCGAAACGAAGGGAAGTAGGGGAGACGGAGAGCAAAGACAAAGGGGGTACCAATGCTGCCGAAGGTGTCGAGAGGACATAGGAGCACGGTGACCACAACAATCTGCTTGGTTCCACTATACCAAGTTTGGGAGTTAGCAACCCAGGAGTCCCTAGCGGTTCGGGAGTGTTTGGCGGATCAGGTGTCCCCAACGGGTCAGGAGGGCCTACAGGACCAAAGCCACAAAGGAATTCATCAATGGCAAATAAACAAAAAATTGCCCAAGTTCACGAGGGACGAGAAGGAAGACCCTATATCACACTGTCATACATGTCAAACAATATGCTCGGCCAACGAGGTGACCAATCAGGATGAATGGGTGTTGCAATTCCCCGTAACCCTATGTGGAGTAGCCATTAACTAGTTCTCTGACGTAGATAAGACGAAGGTGAGCACATGGGATGACTTGAGGAAACTATTTCAAGAGGAGTTCCTACTGCTTCGCGATGACAATGAAATCTTGGCTGAAATCTACAACATGAAGTAGAGAAAGAACGAGAGTGTAAGAGCATACAGCTGGCAACTGAAGGAGTTGCTAGGGAAAATGGAGAACCAACCCGCGGATGGCCTCAAGAAGCGTTGGTTCGTGGAAGGATAGAAATCCTCCCTCAGACAAAAAATAAAGATTGTGCCTCCCTCATCCTACGGGGATGCGTGCAACAAAGCAATAGACTTGGAGAGTGAGCAAAACCTCATGAAAGAAAACAAAAAAGCCATCAGATGAGGACGGTTCCTCCGAGAAAAGCAGCAGCCACAAAGAATCCAACAAAAAGGTGCAAGCACTTCAAAAGAACATGCACCATATGCTAAAGGAGTTCAAAGCAATGAAGGGGAGCACAAGCAAGAATGAAGGCGAGTTATGGTGCACGGATTATAAGGAGGAAGGTCATACGAAAGGCGCACGCCCGAAGAAAGCCTTTTGTGACACTTGCCAAGTGATGGGACATTCCACCAAGGAATGCCCATATAATATGAAAACAAGGGGTCCACAAGTACTCTTCACTCAGGAACAACCATCGACGTCTACAGCCGCAGACACCTCTCAGACACAGACCAATACCAACGCATCATCGGGTGGATACCGTAACAACAGATGCGGGGGAAGAAGCAACAACAATGATAATAACAACAACAATAATGGTCAGAGTCAAATCCAATATGATGCGAAGGGTTGACCCATGATTCAATGTCAAGCCTGCAACTAGTGGGGGCACTTCGCTCGCGATTGCCAGAAGGAAGAATCCCCCAATGTTTATGCCAATGGTGTGGGTAGGGTGACCATGAGGACGCAAACTGCCCGAAGCCCGAAGTCAACCTACTAAACATTGAGAAGTTGGGCGAAGACAAAGGGGTCCTGGAAATCACTCGATCAAAGGCCAAGAAGGCGATGTACCCAGACCCCCCGAACGGAGAAAGGGAGGGTACAGGAAGCAAAGGCAAATATTGAATGAGAGATGATGGCGGAAAGAAGAGAGACCCACAACACGATGAGTACTTCATCTCGCACGCACACAAAAGCTGAACAAAACCTTATAAAGCAAGTGTTGCAAATGAAGGTGTCAGTTAAAATTAAAGACCTTCTGGAAACAATGCCACAGTTGAGGGTGGCCATACTAAGTACCGTGTCGACACCAACCCGTACGATGGAGCGCAAAGAAGTTTCAGTCAACCCCTCGGCAGACCCAATGCTACTTGTCGTGAACAGTGGCTGATACCCCGCAGCGGTGGAGATGGGCATCCTTGGAGTTGGAACCATCCTCACCGACACTATTGTCAATGGAGGATCAGAGGTAAATGTGTTACTGGAGGAAACATGGAAGAAACTGGGGAAACCAACACTATGGCTGCTGACCTTCAATCTAGTGGGTGTCGACCAGCACGACATCAAGCCAATCGGTACTCTGATGGCCCAACAAGTAACAATTGGTACCCAGCCCTTCATTCTGGACTTCGGGGTGATTCCCCTAAAAAAGAAAGGGTATGATGTTATTCTGGGAAGAGGGTGGCTAGTCATGGCGAAGGTGAACCACAACTGGAAACAAAACACCCTGTCAATGGAGAAAGGAGAAAGGAAATTTATCATCGACCTCGGGAATTAGATAGTGACTGAGGAACTTGCATCTTCTCAAAGTCGGAGTCAAAAGGAGAGTTGAGTGAAGTGGACGAAGGGAAGAGTGGGATGGAGCTGAATGATGAAGGGGTTCTGGAACTTGAAGGATGCTCCGAAGATGACATGGATTCCATGAATAGACTCTTCCACTGGCAGATGGAAGATTACGAATTATTCCAGTGCAACATGTTGCAGATCGAAGAGGAGTCAGAGAAGGACTTGTTACCACCGGAGTATGGGGAATACAAGGGGAGGCCCGAGTCAATGAGACTCCGACACACAGGTTTGACATGGAAAAACCCATAAAGTACGAAGAGCCTGTTGTGAGGTTTCACAACATCACCCCATTTCATGGAGACCCCTGTTTTGAAAATTTCCAAGCTTAGATTTCGCCTTGCCTCCCGACTCAGTTGTGATTGCATGATCCCGGTGGCTTGATAGTTTGGTTTGCAATGTGGCTAGGATTTCAAAATTTGGATGAATGATAAGTGTGGTTTCAATTTCGTATGATGAGGCGGTTTCTTTTGCAAATTGATAAAAAGAAAAATTCATGGGGCAAAGGAATTTTTTCTTGTTCATGGCAACTTGCAAATATCATGAGTTTTCGATTTTTTGTACTTGTGGGATCAATGAAATTACCAAATCTAATTCTCTGTTAAAATTCGAAAATCCTCATGCTTGAAATTTGAAATTTTGGAGGGCAATTGAAATAGTGATATTTTCATGGCAAATTGGCAAATATTTTGAATTTTCGATCTTATTGCTGATTGGAGTTAATAATTTCTAAAATCTGAAAGTTCAATTTCGAAGCTCATGCATCTAAACTCAAATATTTATTGAGCAATTCAATTGCATTGAAGTTCATTTTTGCAAATGAAGTAATGGCTGGAAATTTCGATTTTGTTTTAATGGCTATATTGAACAAATTGATAAATCTGGAAATGCACTATATTCTCGATTTCCCATGCCATTATTTCTTTGCATTTTCAAAATTTATCGGTGGCCTATTTAATTAATGTTTGGAGGATTATATTTTATAAAATCAAGATTAGCATTGAGATTCCAAAATAGCCCAGCCCCATTAGCATTTTCGAAAATATTAGACGGGGCTTTTTTTTTTTAAAAAAAAAATTCCGAAAATACTTGGTATTTTTACCAAGTCGGCCCTGTTTTGGGTTCTAATTTATTTGTTTTTTTGCTAAAACAGGCCCAGTCGGCCCTGGAATTAGGGGGAGCATGTGGGGTATAAAAAAGGACTCTTGCCTCCTCATTTCCACACAATGCAATTCGACTTCTCTGCTCTGCTATTTTAGCAAAAATCAGAGAGTGTTGGCGGCAGTTTCCTCATCATTTTGGCAGTGAATTCCATCAATTTGGCAGCGGTTAGGCAGAGATTTATTTCAGATCTGATTGGGGGCACCATTTAGCATATTTTGAGGGCAAAATTCTGACTTTTGAGGGGCAGAATATCAGCATCTAGGGCCAGATCCGAAAATGAGAGATAAAGGCAGCAAGTTTTCTTCATTTTCGGCAAGCATATTCAGTCTTCTTTGGCAGCGACCTGAGTGTGAGGGTGGCGTCTTGACTTGCAGTCTGGACCTGGGCATTTTGAAGGTGGTTTGAGGGGCAATCAAAGGCCCTAGATCAGTATTTTAAAGGAAAAGAAGGGCAGTGACTAGTCATGGATGTTTGAAGGCCTCTTTCCACATGCCCTAGGCCTCTAAGTTTGAAATTTTGAGGGCATTATATTGGCATTTTTTATCAAATCCGAAAATCACAAGATATTGCAAAATTGTTCTAGATGTAATCAAGGCCTTTTCTTGATCAATCATTTCCAGAATTTTGGCAAAGGTGAAGTGGAGGGTTTGATATTTGAAGACATCATTCTCAGATTTTGACAAGAGGAAGGAAGAGCTAAATGCCAATATACATTTCCAGAATTTCATCATGCCCAGAATTCTGATTTGAAAGCAAAGGTTCAGATTTTTTTTAGAAGATTTTGTTGCTCGGCAAGCGTCTACATTCTGAAGTTTCAATTGGCAAGGGGGGTAGAAAATTCAAGTTGTGGTGTTGAGATTCAGATTTTGGTGAGATAGAAGGCTTCAAGTTTGAGGATTGGGGGCAATTGCATCAAGGTAAAGTTCAGATTTTCATAGTGGTTGTGCAAATCCGGAAGGTTGAGAGGAAGAGCCATCAAGCCAAGGGCATCCACATTCAGATTTCTTTGCAAGAACGGAGTGCTTTCATAACCGGTGAGTGGCCTATCTTATCCTTTTCTTCTTAGTTGTTTTCACTTCATTGGTATTATTGTTAAGTGTTGAAAATCAGTTTCAAAAGTAGAGTTAGAAGTTTGGTTGGTAGGTTGATTACTCGATTGTCTTGATTAGCTTTTTTCCCCAAGTTCTTGCTTGCATTCCATCATTTCATCATCATAGGAGGAAGATTGGAGTGATAAGTGTAGTCCATCTCATAGGAAACGGCGGGGAGTGATAAGTGGTAGTCCCACCCCTAGGAGGAAGATTGGAGTGATAAGTGTAGTCCATCTTAAGGCAAAGGCGGGGAGTAATAAGTGTAGTATTTTATCATCACTAGGAAGAAGATTGGAGTGATAAGTGTAGCCCATCTCTTAAGGTAACGGCGGGGAGTGATAAGTGTAGTATTCCATCTCATTAAGAGGAAGTTTGGAGTGATAAGTGTAGTTTCACCATCATTGTAGAAAAGGCGGGGAGTGATAAGTGTTTAGGATGGCGGATGCCAATGCAAGCAAGCGACCCAAAAGAATTAATGCTGAAATAGGAGACAAGGAAGTCATGATACCCAATTCCAACTTCCGCTCAAAACTGAGACACGTTGGAGACACCAACATTGGTACCCTTGACATGATTCAATTAAGAGATAGGTTGAGAGACAACTAGTCCCCTGTGGCAAAGAAGATCAATAAGTATAGATTTGTGCAAAGAAGTGTTCAGTCTACCCCAGCAGTGGACATGATATGGCAGAATTGGTTACACCAAGTCATCAAAGCTCACAAAGTCAGATTGCAAATCAGAGTGCAGCGCCTTCATCGTGCTTCTCAGTCAGATTTCGGGCTCTACTAAAGGTACATAGTTTGATCCTTGGATGTTTTATTTTATTGAAGGCATTGGAAATGGTAAAGGAAAGATTGATTGGATTAGGATCATTAGCATGAATTTAGAGTTGCAACTTAGATAGTACAAAATTAGAAGCAAGTCTACATGGGGTCCTACTTCTTCAATTCGAATGCAAGACTACTAGTGATGCTTTGCCAGTCGAACCAAATCCAATTGGGGAGATGCACTGCACCACTATGGTTGAGGCAAGAGCTTACGCCAAAGGGCAAGGTTGTGGCAGTTCAAACAGTTGAAGGCAGTCAAGGGTTAACCAAGGAGGAAAGCATTGATGAAAGCAGTTGATGAACTTAGTGATGGGTGGATTGTGGAACAATCAAGGAGATATGGCTGAGGGCAGGTGCCTGAAAACCCAAGAGTATTGAAACAAAGATGCATGCATGCAAATCAAATCCAAATAGGAAGGTTAAAAATGGCAAAGTATTGAAGTAAAGAGGAAAGTGATTGAAAGGTTGAAAAGGTCAAGTTTGATTTCAAGGCGATGGCCAAGAGCAAGGCTCTTAAATTGCAAAAGGGTTCACATCTAGGCAAGCCACCAAAGTCAAGGCAAGATTACCCCAAGTGCATGGAGACCTCACCCTTTCAAGGTCAGGACATTAAGTACAAGCAAGTTCAAGTGGTGGTGAGAAAATTTCTAAGGACAAGCTCAAGCATCCAAGGCTTCATCTTATCTCAAGGATTAATGAACTTTATAAGATAAGGTTGATGAAGTGGCAATTTCATGTGCATGCAATCAAATCATGCCAAGTGTCCTATGTTCTCATTGGTTGACAAATTATTGTAATTTTCTCATTGGCCCACAAAGTTGGTGCCCTCATGTAATTGGTTGAAAATGTGGCAACCCTAATCAGGGTTTGTAGAGTTTAATCTTGGCCCTTGATTTTGCCTCTTAATCTTGGCCACTCGTAATTTTGGGCCTCTATATAAGGCCATTTGGTCTCATTTGTAAAGGGTTGAAGAAAATTGTTGCTAATATAATATTAAAATTGCTTCTCTTATCATTGTTGTGTCTTGCATGGTGATTAAGAACACTTGGTGTTATTGCATGGTTTCTACTTCCAATTGTTAGAGATAGATTTCATTTCATTGAGTTGTTAAAGTAATTTCATTTTCAAGCAAGTGTTAAAGTAAGAGTAGAGATAGATGGCTAGTTGTATGGTGATATTGGTAAATGTTTGATAGGGATCTTTATACTAGGCCACTAGCATCTTGGCGGCTTGTTGAGGAGCTTTGTGTGGTAATCTAGTCTTGTTTCCCTTCGAATCATTGCATCAATGGAGGTAGTGCCGCAGGCAAGCTTTCATTTGGTTTGATCCCCGTCCATTTGCCAATCTTTCCATTCAGTAGGAGTAGAAGTAAAGTAACCAAGTAGTTTAGTAGTGAGAGTTTGGAGAAGCAAAGTTAGAATGACATAAATTTGAAGTTGAGAAGTTGAAGTTCGAAAGTTTGAAAAGCAAAACTGAAAGTGATATAAATTGAGAGATCATTTGAAAGAGTTGCAAAGCTAGAATTCTCATCATCATCATAGTGAGAGTTAAAACATCTTTAAATGGACAACGTAAGCCCGCCGAAGTGATTACCAGCAAATCACATTTTTATAACTGAGTTAGTATCCACAGGTGTAAGGAACCTTGGAGTATCCTCGTATACTTTTCAAGAGAGGGTTGAGTGTTTGGTACGCTTGTATCAAGTATTCAATTGCTATATGTTATGTAGTGGTACAAAACTCACATCAACAGAGCCCTCACTAAAGATCACAAACCCCGGAGATGAGGCAAACCCAAAAAATATATTGGTAGGGGGCAATTGGAATCCGGTGCTGAAGGCTACTGCATTCAAAACTTTCATGGAGTACAAAGATGTCTTTGCATCGACATACAAGGACCTAAAGGGAGTGCCTCCTGAGATGTGCATACATCACATTACATTGGTACTTGGAGCCCAGTCGCTGTGGAAGAGACCATACCGGATGAATAAAAATTATGCCACAAAGGTAAATGAAGAAATACAATGAATGTTGGAGGCCAGCATTATTTTCTAGGTCCAAACCAGTGAATGGGTATCCCCCATCGTCCTCTCACTGAAGGAGGCAAACCAGATCCGCATTTGTGTGGACTTTCAGTGCCTGAACGTTATCACCATCAAAGACCCCTTTCCCATACCATTTACAGATAGCATTCTTGAGGAAGTCGCGGGACATGAAATGTATTCATTCATGGATGGGTTTTCGGGGTAAAACCAAATCTCCATCGCCGAAGAAGATAAACTGAAGACCACATTTGTGGTGGAGGACGGTGTTTACGGGTACAACCGGATGCCCTTCAGACTTTGTAACGCACCAGCAACTTTTCAAAGGATAATTCTACACATCTTTGACAAAATGCCGGTAGGGAACTTCAAGGCATTCCTCGACAACTAGTCCATCTACAGTGGACAAGACACGCACTTGGTAGCCCAACGGTAGTGCATGGAAAGATGAACCTGAAGAAGTGTAGGTTCATGGTGTCGCAGGGGAAGTTGTTGGGTCACATTGTTTGCAAGACTAGATTAAAGACAGACCCTAACAAGGTAAGGGTGATTGTGGAGAGGGAGCCTCCCACAGACATCACTAGAGTAAAGTCCTTCTTGGGCCACATCGGGTACTACAGGAGGTTCATCAAGAACTTCGCGCAAGTTTCGTACCCCTTAGACAAACTGACACGGAAGGGTGAGTCGTACACTTGGGTATCGACACAGGGTGAAGCATTTGGGGAGTTGAAGACGAGGCTGGTGGGTGCGCCGATCCTGGCATACCCTAATTGGGATAAGGAGTTCCACATCCATGTGGATGCTTCAAATTTTGCAATAGGTGCTACGTTGGCTCAGGTGGGCGACCATGGGCTAGACCATCCGATCTACTTTGCCAATAGGTTGTTGTCCAAGGCGGATAAGAACTACAGCACAACCAAGAGGGAGGCTCTCAGGATGGTTTATGTCATACAAAAGTTCAAGCATTACTTACTGGCGACTTCTGTAAAATTCCCAAATTCTATTAACTATTCTCAGAATTAAGTCTCAGGAAATTTTATAACATTTTATCTGCAACGCTGGTCTTTGATTATTCTAGTGGAAATACAGTTACTGATGGGGAACAATTTCTACTACGTCCAATTTAATTTACATTTACTGAATGCCCACATAAAATAATCCACTTGTATTCCACACAGAAATATATAACTTTCATTCAAAGAATATTTAACAAATGCACGTGTCAATGAGAAGCTGTGTAGGCCAGACTACTTCACCAGGTTGTTCCCAAACGTTAGCAGAGGTTGACGACTATTCCCCAGCGCTGCCGGTTCCAAGCCATCATTTAGTTTCTATCATGAAGTTGGAGCACGTCTATTCCCGCATTTGTCCACTTTGCACTGTGTTGCCCTGCTCCGGATGTTACTTCCTTCCGTTCGTTGCGTAACACAAACAATCATGTGTTTTTGGTTCTGGCAGCTCTTGCCACCGTTACGCGTCACACAGCATACGTGTGTCCTCCACAACTACCACTGGTGTTACAGAAGTCGGGAGACACAGGACGGTTACGTGTTTGAACTTAAATTCTATTAACCGCCAGCCCAACGTCAATGCCCATTCCTTGTGATTGACTTCCCATCCAGGAATGCTCTCATGCTCTGACCATTCTTGTTGATACGGTGCGTCTTTTGTCCAGCTTGACATGTGTGGTTGAGCCCACCCTTAATGGCTCGTACTCCTTTGGCTCTGTCGTCTCTGCCAATTCGACACCTCTCTCCAACTCCAAGAGCAAAGGAAGATTGTGTTAGTCCGTTCCTCAATCCACTAGGCCAAGACGTGTCTCACTAACGAAAGGATCACTATCAAAAGGTTTAACTCCTCTATCTGATTGTATCCAATTTCTGAAATATTCCCGCATTTGATCTCTTCTCCAAATCACCTTTTATTGCCAACCAAATTGGTTGTAGTATTCCCGTAATATAACTACTTGAAGATTAAGGTTAACAGTATTTAAATATTAGTTTATAATTATAACTAATACGTAAATATGAAACCTTAATTATTAATTATTTAATATTAGTATATATTGTAAATTACCAATATTAGACAATTAATATTATTAATTCAATATCACAAATCAAGGACATTACAACTTCGTCCACATTTTATGTGGACCACCAAGCCCTCATGTACCTGGTGAACAAACCTATCATTCAGGGACGGATCAGCAAGTGGCTTCTTCTATTGCAGGAGTTCACCTTCACAATCATCGTACGACCAGGAAAAAGTCATGTGATTGTCGACCAACTATCTAGGATAAAATCCGGGGAGCTGCCAACAGGAGTAAATGACAATTTTCCAGATGCCCACTTGTCCCACATTGCAGTACTGTCGGCGTGGTATACTAGCATTGGAGAGTATCTCTCAACATCACAGTTCCCGAGGGACATGCCGCTTGGGGAACGGAGGAAGCTCGTCCTAAGAAGCAGGACATTTCAATTGATCAATGGCTTATTGTATAAAATGGGCGTGGACCAGGTGCTGAGGAGATGCGTCATGCAAGAGAAAGTTTCAAGTGTGCTGAGAGAAGCACATGAAAGTCTGGCAAGAGGACATATGGGACCAAGCACAATAGCACGCAAAAGTGTTGCTCGTAGGCTTATGGTGGCCTACGTTGTACAACGAGCCAAGGAGTGGGTCATAGGGTGTGATACATGCCAAAGGCCTGGGAAGCCGTTGAAGAGGATTTCAAGCTGCTCAACCCCTTGCATGCTCAGGAGTTGTTCGAACGGTGGGAGCTGGACTTTATTGGACTGTTGAAGGCTAGTCGTGCTCGAAGGTGTCGTTATATTGTTGTGGTCACAGAATATCTAAGTGGATAGAAGCACGAGCTTTACCTAATAACTCGGCACTAAATACAGCCAAATTTATCTATGGGCAAATTATTACGCAGTACAGCATCCCCATCCAGCTAACAAGCGATCAAGGAGGACCCTTCGTCAATCATGTGATCAAGTTGTTAACGACGAAGTTCAAAAATTTTCACTCTCTATTGAGCCCCTACTATCTGAGAGCCAACGGGTAGGCCGAGGCTACCAATAAGATTCTGGTGTTGGTAATTTATAATTCGTGTGGGGTCGAATAGGAAGATTGGGAAGAGAAGTTGCCTTCAGTGCTATGGGCCTACCGCACGACCTACAAGGTAACTACTGGTTAGACACCGTTCCAGTTGATGTACGGCCAGGAAGCTATTGTACCAGCAAAGTTTATGGTACCAAGCCTTTAGATAGCCATTGAAAATAGACTTGGCAACATGGAGAGTTTGAGGGAGCGACTGTATGCCCTCAACAAGTTGGACAAACAACGGATGATGGTATAGTGGGTGACATAGGCAGCTCAACAACGAAGGAAGATGTGGCATGACAAGCACTTGAGATGGATTAGATTCACCCCCGGACAACTGGTTTTGAAGTACAACGGGCAAAATGAGATAAAGTCCGAAAAATTTAAAGTAAGATGGTTAGGTCCCTACAAAGTTCGGGATTTTGCGGAGAATGGAGCGATCAAGTTATGGACGTTGGATGGGCAGGAGGTTCCGAATGCGGTGAATTGGTCAAAGTTGAAACTGTACCATGAACAGTGAAGGAGGAATGACCCAGTTCGACAAGGAACATCCAATTAGAGGTAAATTGTATTATAAATTAAAAAAATATTTAAAAGAAAAACTGGAGGACTCACGTACGACAATCACCATACGGACAACTGGCGTACGGTAGTCACCGTATAGTTGCCTACCGCATGGTTATGAATGGTCGTACACTCGCACGATGGATACTGTATGAATGGGGCCGCAAGATCACCATACAATGATTAAAAAGAAAGCCCATCGGTCATGAAAAGGGTCATACCAAGGAGGGAAAGGGCTGTTGAAAAACAAATGTCGCACGGGAAGAAAAGACATGGCCATACGGCCCCACACGTTAGGTGGTCAAGTATGAAGCACGGAGGGACTTAAGGTAGACCGTACGACAAGAGGAAAATAAGAAGGAAACCATGAGTAGGATCACTGTACGATGATAATAAAAATATATATAAGCAAGTTCGAAAGACAAAAGACCGCATAGTAAAGAAGCCGTAGACACCAAGGAAGGGATCGTAGAGAATAGAAATCTCATAACACAAACCGTACGCATTGAAGGTGTGAAGTGCCATACGCAAGAAAGACACCGCACGTGGGCATACCCTAACTGAACTTTTTGGGATATCATATTTGCAACACGACAAGAGAGAAGTCAGTTATTGATGGATACAGGAACAAAGAAGAGTTGGAAAAAACAATTACAGACATCACAATCAAGCAACAGTTCTGGCATGAATAAAGACAAAAGAGTACTACCATCAGGAGTCAAGATTGCAGGGAAAATGGATACAAGCAAGAAGAAAGAAAAACCGAAGGTGCAGACCTAGAAGGACGAAGTTACAGTGCAAAACGTGACAATTGAGGGTTTGAATGGCATTGAGTGTCGCACATGGTAGTAGGAGACATCTGACAACTATCCTATCAAAGAAAGTTTGAAACTGGCACAGGTGCAATGGATCATTCAAATGCCAGTATTTTCTATCTGGGATTTTGAGGGGGCTTTACACTTAATGCTGGAAACTTATGACAGGCATAGGTGTAGGTCTACTTTTCAGTATCTAGGTCACGCCACTACCATCTCTTTCACAACCTCAGAGTTTACTAGGGTATTCGGCATACCAGGGCCAAATGGGCAAAAAATTGATCGCACAATGAAGAAGTTTAGTAAAGAGCAGAAGGAAAGATTAATAAGGTTGGTTTCTAGGAATTTGACACCTGTGAAGTGGGCCTCCCTAGTCGATGCCAGTAAGAGCCGAGGGCTGAAGAAGTCTTTCATCGCTGAGGGTGATTGGAGATGTTTGATGGATGTGGTGAAGAGTAGACTCACAGGCTCGAGTCGTGCTTCTGACATTGCCATTCCCCAGATTGTCCTCATGAATGGACTTCGGAACGGCACAGTTTATGATTAGGCTACACTACTGGCAGATCAAATGGACGAGTTTATGACACTCCAGCACAAAACTTTCTATATGCCACACTATGCTAAAGGTCTCTTTCTTGAGGTCATGCGTACCCAGATACCAGCAGAGGAGTTGGACGTGAAGTCACAGGGTCGCGTGGAGCCGACACACCCACCTATTTTGTATTGGCGCCACTTGGATGCCTTGGCAACTGGTGGTACTTTGCAGTCGGGTTCAAAGCGGAAGCGACAGGCTGTGATATCCAAGTCCGAGTCTGAGGAGGACGACGACAATGGTCAGGCGGACTCTAGCGACACTTCAGAAGCTAGTGAAGATAGCCTTCAGATAGTAGGCCGAGTGAGTCACACAACGAAAGAGGAAGTAGTAGACTCTCAGATAGAGATGGGAGGAGGAGCAGCACCCTCAGATGGTGACACTCAAAGAGTCTTGTTTACCCCGCAACTTTTGTTTGGAGTCGCCCAGTTGACTCCACCTACGTCATTTAATGTGACAGTAGTAGTAGTCCCAGTGCCAGGTTTTGGGCAGATGAAGGCCACAGTCACCATGACATGTGTGGCTACAACAGTAATTACTCCACCAGCAGAGGCACTGCCAGCGTTAGTAGAGCCAACGCCCAAGTCCGAGAGAGCAGCGCCTACAAAGTCAGCCATAGAGGTGGTACAGCCGCCTACAGCAAATACAGTAGCGGTCACTAAGGGATTGGAGGATATTCGGGAGGCACCAAGGGAGACCACTGAGACGGCAGCCCCGTTAGCGAGGGTCCCACTGTGGACTCGTGGCTTACTCAATTCGACATGGTCAAGCTCAGACCTGTTGGACCTCCACCTCCCACACCGTGGAGGCAGCCAAATTCCATAGAGATTGTTGATTTGGAGGTGGATATAGAGATAGGCAGTGCATTAGGCTTTCCTCAAGAGGAGGAGGCAGTCGGGGGTGAGGAGGATGCCCCTCGGGAGGATGCAACTGTGCTAGGTGAGGAGCCCCAGGGCACGATCCCACAACCACAGCCATTGCGGCGGATGGTACTGAATAGCCAGGGTCAGATAGGCATCATTGAACAGTTTTTGATAGAGATGGAGGCTGGAGCACAGTGGATTGGAGCCTCGGCAGAGATGCAAGCTATGGGTATGGTGGAGGATGTAGAGAAATTCATGGCATTTGCTACAGGGAAGTATACCAAGGAGTTTGAGTGGTGTTTTGTGAGTAGGGGATGGCCTACCTAAGAGACGTCAGAGATGTTTGAGGGATGGAGAGTCCATGTACCTGTTGGGGAGAGTTGGATCCATTCTCTACTTCGGCAGGTAGAGAAGGGCTTTAGACAAGTGTATTATGAGCTTCGGAGGGCTGAGCACCGAGGAGTTGGGGCTGAGGCGGAGTGAGTGGCGGCAGTAGCAATTCGGGAGGAGCTCGCCACTCAGTACAGGTGACTAAGATGGAGTTGGCATAGACAATGGAAGAAGTAGCACGCCAACATGATCAGATGATGGCTCTTGAGGTGCAGCATAGGACCGAGGTGACTACCTTGGAGGAACAGTACCGAGATCAGATAGCAGTACTGAAGGGTATTCTTGCATCGGCTGTGGATGAGGTTGATAAGAAGAGCAAGAAGATTTTGGAAGCAACGTTTATGGTAAAGAGTGCTCGAGAGGGGGAGTTGCTTGCAGAGAGAGATCTGTGCCATAGGACTGAGCAGGTTCATGAGTTGTGAACTCAACTGACGTCACCAACACCACCACCCTCAGGGACGCCCTCTCAACCCCCCCTCTACTTCCTAATTTCTTTGTACAGTTGTTTCAGTCTTGTCGTTATCCCCATTTTGTTGTGCATTGTCCGGAGATGACTTTCTTTTTGGGGGGATGATGTTGTTGAGTAAATCATGTTGTTAGTCAATCATGTTGTTAATGGTTGTTAGTATAACCAAGGGGTAGGTAGTTGGAAATGGTTGTGATGGTTGGCCTTGCACCCCCTCGACATCTATATATGTTATGTACTTGCATTCGGAAGATAGCATTATTATGGCTGGATTGTGGTAACTGTTGTTTTTGGTGTCTTTACTGTGATACACTGTAAACATCAAAGCTATTAATGAAGAAGTATTTGTGAGTTCTCTGGCATTACTTTGTTCTCTTATATTTCGTGTATATGTCTGTAAGCATTAAACATTCACTTTAGTGGGCAAACAAATAGATCCTTATGATATTATTTAAATTTTGGAGCTACCTAATTAATTATTTCACTCCATTAATTTGGGGAGATTACAAATCCTTGAAGCCCAGAGATTGCTTGCCCTCAAGAAATTTGTCATCAAATCATTTGCCATATGTGAAGCTCTAGGATCACAAACCAAGCGCGGGTGTCGAAAGCCATAACACCAAAAATCTCCATGTTGCACCACGACCACGAACACCACCTCCTTAACACACCTGGATGTAGGCGAGAAGAGTAAATATCCATCAAGCTTCCACTACTCCACTCTGATATAAACATTGCCACGCCCAGAGTCACCAAGATTCCATTGATGCCAATCAACACACACATCGAAGCTCAGATCCCAAGCTTTCATTCTAACATGCCAATCAATCACTTTCAAAAAATGATGGTCTAGAATCTCAAAGCTTAGGTGCAACTTGTTCTTCCCATGAGGAAACCACTCACATGAAAAGATTGCAATCATGCACGCCTCATGCCCAACCAAAGGCTAAACTCCATATTCAACCAATTGTAGAGATTGCTCGTGCAAGACATCATCAATAGAGTCTGCATCCCATGAAGCTGATCAACCACTAGCAAAGCCTGTTCATTCAAAGGATCACTGAGTGAGCCTGCATTTCCATCAAGTTGATCGACAAGTGTTGGCTTGATGAAATTTGTGCAAGCGTCTTGTTCACCTTTTTGGTTGCCTTGAAGATTTGGATGTATTACATTTGAAGGGACAATTGTTGATTCTTGCTTGTCCAAATCCTCCTGTGGCTGCAGTGTAGGCATGACTTCATCCTTTGTAGGGCTCATGGTGTTAAATACCTCATTGTCGATCTCCCATCTAAAATTATTGTTGTAGACTATATTACCCTTGGAGGATGGATACTTCATTCACAGGCCTATGTAGTCCTTGAGAGATATGTCCATCTGTCATCCACCATCAACCCAATCCCGCTTGATTTGCTTCAGTGACTCAACCAAAGTGAGCAGATGCATTTCCAGTTGCTCAATCCTAGGAGGGAAAATCGGAATTGTCGGTCTTGTATTGGTCCGATGTGTGCGTGACATGTCGCCCTTAATTCTTCCATTTGCCATGCACTTGAGTGTCTCGCCAATCTGCTTTTGTCCTCTTGCTAGGGTCTGGCAAAGCTTCTGCTGACTTCTTTTTTGCTCCCTCAATAAGACTGTCATATCCACAAATGCATCTTCCATTCCATCACTGGGTGCCATGATTCAATCTAAATTTCCCGATAGGCTAGCAAGACCACCAGCTCTAATACCACTGTGATGTACTAAACAGAACACTCTTGTACGGCTACACAATTCCCATACGACACCTTCTTTGCACATGTATGGCCCACTCAGACACACTTTCGTACAATCCCACTCAAATGGCCCTCACCCGTACGGTGGACTTCATTTGTACGGTAGATTCTCGTATGGCCTGACACTACCATACGCCTCTCCCATACGCTAAGAACTCCTCACACCCATACAGTTTTTCGCACTCACATGTATGGCTTACCCGTACAGTCTTGGCACAACAATCACCACACATCCGTACAATTACTTCCTTCACACCCGTACACCCTATGGTTAGCGTCCTCCACACCCGCACACATTTATGGTCCTTAACACTCAACAGCAATATGTCATCTCTACTGAGATTAATTATTAATACTTGATACTAAGGCTATGATATTCCAGAATAATGGAGTCCACGATAAGTATCACTCGATCTCTGTGGAATTGGCAAATGATATTTGTAATTAAATCAAGCATGTACACAGGGACACACGGAGAGGGCACACGAACATAAATCAAATATTCGAAGATCAGATCTGTGAGTATGTAGATGACCAATTACAAATTTGTCTCTTATAGAGACTTCACAAATTTGACAATGAAGTACAGGGTGAAATATTTGAGCGATATCTCCAATGGCAGACTAGAGTGGCTATGAACCACCGAAACTACGTTTATAGAGTAGGGAGGGTCTTGCACCTCTGAAATTGCATACAAACTAAATTCCAACTAATACACAAGACAAATAAAATCCACGACACTTTATTACACTGCCAACCATCGCCTTATAAAGGCCTCCAAGAAGTTCCCGGAAGGTTGCCATGGGCCGACATACTTAATTTATTATTTTATTGCTTGGTCCCCTTTTATTCATTAATTAATTAAATAAATCCTTATGATACTATTTAAATTTTGGAACTACCTAATTAAATATATCACTCCATTAATTTGGGGACATTACATTTAGTGTGGATGTCCATTTACATGTATAATTGCATGTTTTAAATCGGTAGAGAAGTTATAAATGCCTTGAACCTCGGTTTGAACTTAGAAAGGTTTATAAATAAATTATTTGTCAGAAGAAAGAGAGTATCACCTAAGACCTCGGTTTGCTGTAAATTATCTACAAGTAAAATGACAGGAAGGTAATATGGATTCTAAGCAAGCAACCACTAAATTTTATTGTCTAACAGAACAGCTTCTAGAAACCGAACTCTCAATTTAGCTACAAATAATCAGAAAGGAAAAAAACAAGAACATGAGAAATTACAGAACATAAATTTACTGAAAAAGACTCAAAATGCCACGCACATATACCAGTTAGAACTGCAACGCACCTGTTTACCAATACACGGCCATGAAAAAATCCCGTTGAGAGAATTGTGACCTAACATTCCCAGGCCCCACAGCATGATTCAAACTCGGAATCTCTGAGCCTCCGGACCACAAAACTTAGTAAATATGCTTCAACTTCGGTGAAAAGGAATAAATAACAATAACTTCGCAATTTAGCCGAAATTGGAAACTTCTGGCAGAGCTCCTGAGAAATAAGCAGACAGGAGCTACTGCAGAGGTAACAAGAGGGCTAGAAAACCGTGAGGAGTACTTAAAAACACGTTCATCTGCTCTTCTGCAAATGTTTCTCGTAAACCAGAGTATCCGCAATGTTTTTGTGTCTGCGTGCAAAATACGAGATAATCGAAGAGACTGGTTTAACCGGGGTTTATGTTTTGACCAGAGGTTGGCTTCCAACGGTAAGAGCGACCTGCGTTGAAACGTGGGATTATTTGTATGGATTTGATAATTGACTTCTAAGGCTGTGAAGTGGGTTGCGCGGGAGAACAGGGACCACGGTCCACAATGGGAACAAACTTGTAGGCCCTATTTTAGTTGTCCCCATCATAGGTCCCACCAAGTAAATGTTTTTTAAGGTTTGTTGGTCATTTTAGAGATCATCAACCAAAACGGCTATGCATCTGCCTTTCATATACTTTGAATAGTTATGTTTTAAAAGTTATTTATATAAGGTGCATATTGTTGGCTACATAGCCATTTGTATCCTCAATAGTTATGAAATCTCGCATATTATATTGGAAATGGAGGCAAGTAGAACGAATTCAAATATATTAAATCTAGAATAGTCTCAAAATTCAAATAGTTGTTTTCGATGCTATTGAATCGATGAAAATGGCCACCTTCTTTTTGGCAGCATCGATAGTGTTGACATAAACTTAGTTGTCATTGGTAAAGTCATAAGCAAACATCAATCCCATCGGAACACCGGTACATCACATTGATACTCATAATTGTGAATCGGTACACTAAATAAGAAAGCGGTATACTTTAACCGGTCACGCTCATACCGGTCCAGGTTTTTCTAACCGGTCATGGGATACACACAAGGAACAGATGACTAGTTGAATACAATCTCTTCACCGATTAAGTGCATGATAATCCGAACCGGATTATGCGGAGTGTTTTCAGTTAAACTAGAGTTAGCTTTTTTAATGGAACTGAAGTTAGTTTTATTTTATCTACGAGCATTTCGAGGTAAACTCAAGATCAATTTGCAAGCTTCTTTTGCTTGCATGATTTATGGGTAAGTTTACAGCTTGGCGAAACTATGAGATGTATTTTTAATAAGATAATCTCTTATAAATACAAGTCAAAGAACATGAAAGAAGTGTTGTTGAATATCAAGAGTATAGAGCGAAGAAGAGCAGGAGAGCCGAATCTTCTAAGAGGAATCACAGTCATGAGAGGTCAAAGGTAGAAAAAGATTCAACAACCAAGTAGAGGAAAGGGTAACAAGTATGATCTGATTTGATAGATAGTGTCATCATAAGATCGTTGCTTTAAATTGAGAAGCGTATTTAAATCTCTCAATCGGGGTGAACCCTAACAAGTTCTTTGTATAAATCTTTTTACTGGGTAACATCTTTATTGGTGTTCTAAGTCCTCTTACAAGGCGACTCGTAACAAGGTCAAGATCCTAAAAGGTCTTCTATCAAATCTCTTAACTGGGTAGCACTCTTACCAGTGCTTTGTAAGCCTCTAACAAGACAACTTTATTACTGCAGTAGTGGAGTTTGTGGGTTTTGTCCCACCGTGGTTTTTTCCTTCTAACCGAGGGTTTCCATATATATATATATATATATATATATATATATATATATATATATATATATATATATAGTGTTGACCTATGTATTCAATCTCTGTTTATGGGTGCTGTAATATTCTTTTAATTTATGTATTAGCAAGAATATCTATTTGCAGAGAAGAAGTATTAGAAATTGTATTTACTGATTCACCCCCCCTCTCAGTAATCACTCAGGAATAACAGACAGTATTTTGATTAGTAAGTTACCTAAAGAAGACTCAAAGTATCGAAAAACATCATTGAGCCAAATGATTATGGAGAAAGAGCTAATTAAAAGGGAGAAAACATGGATGAAACAAAATAGCAGATGAATAAAGAAATGGGACATTAATATAAAGGGATGCTCAAATACTAATGAGGAAATAAAAAAGTTTGCGAGGGAAAAATTAAGAAATGGCATATGAATGAAAACAAAATGGGTGAAAAATAACTTATTAGATGTAACAATTTAACCTCGTGGCAGATCATGAGGAAAAAGTTTTCATATGAATGAATATTAAATAGAAAGCAAAAATGTAGATAGCCCAACTAAGGACTAGTTCTAGTCACTTGAGATGTGAAATAGGGATGTGGATGATACCAAAGAGAAGTGGGAAAAAAGAATATGCCTATTTTGCAACATGGGAGGTAAAGATTGAATAGCATTTCATCAAGGAATGTTCAATGTATAGCAAAATTAACATCAATTATGAGAACATCTTGAAAACTAATAATCTAAACACATTGGAAAATGCAAGGCTAGGAAAATCAATCAAACTCATTGTTAGAGAACAAATCTAAAAAGGAGGTTAGAGAGTGTTTAAGGATTTGGTGCCCTATTGTTGAAGGTTTTGTCTTATTTGGTCCCATATGTTGCTTTGGCTTTGTGGGCGTTATTAAAATCATTCATTCATGTTGGTTCTAACTCTTTTATTTTATTTTAGAAAATTAAAGTTGTAATAAATAAATGAATCTACAATCTTATCATAATTTAGTGGATGCAGAACTGATACTTGTAGATGTGTGATTATTGCTTAGTGCCTATTACAACGAAGAGATTTGTCCAAAAGTAGTTTTAGAGGTCATTGTCGAGATAATGATTCATAGATCTTCAAGTTAAATGGGGTTTAATTATCTCAAGATTAAAGGATTTTTTTCTTTGCTTTATGGCGCCCACTGAATTCTTTGCGGGGTCAAGTGTGTCATATTATCCCTCCCTTTTACCTTTTTATGTTGGACTAGATTGGTTGAACAAAACAATGTCTTGTGAACCATAGTTAAACAATAAGAATACTATCAAAACAACTTTTAAATAGTATTTGAGGGATTTAATGTTGATGAAATGCTCATTTTATTAAACAATAGGCATGCAAGAACCCTAGGGTTAGCAAAATGGGCTTCATATAGTTTTGAAACAACCAGTGGTTTCCAAATGTTGGGTACTTTGTTGGAGAAGTACAAAGATAGTTTATGCATTCCTTCGAATAAAAATCTACACATAATAATGAAGCTTGCAAATTGTATATCATAATACACGGATGGGGAATGTTATTGAGCCTTTGAGCTATTTTATGTCAAAGTGTCATCAATTGAGCACAGTTGGTTTAGGTGAAAGGTGAAAGGTGAAAGGAAGTTAAGGTACATTGAGTCTAAGAGGAAGGTTATGCAAAACTTTTCAAATCTTTCCAATAATTATAGGAACTTAACAAAAATAAACTTAAATAGTATGCATACTGCAACATAATGAATTATGTAGGGAGAACCTTTTCAGAAAAGAAAAAAAAAACACTCCAAAAGCCACTCAATATATTCTTCAAAAATCAATAGAAGACTTGTAGAGCAAGCTTCTCACGTGAGTATCACCAGCTAGAGATATTGATGCAGGAGCATCTCGGGTCCTTGGCAATCCTGTGTCACCAAAAACATTTTGAAGTTTGTCTGTGTTACTCAGTTCCTTCTTTGACTGAGTTGGTCGGTTTCCTTTGGTTACCGAGTGTGGTCAGTTATCTCCGGGGCGGTCTGTTGTTTCACTAGCGCTCAGCGATGCTTGTCTATTGCTCGGTCATCCTTGCTTACCGAGTAGTTTTCTTTTGAGTTCTGGGTCATAGATTTAATGTTGGAATCCATCATTGGGAAGCGTGTGGTCCCATATCTAACCATTCCTTCCATTGATTGTGGATTTGAAGGCCGACTCAGTTCGGTAGACTCTTGTATAAATGTAGTTGTTTGGTTGTAGTTTAGGAGGTAGATTTTAGATAGAGATAAGAAGATAATAGATTAGAGATTGTTGGCAGATCCTCACATGTTTGAGGACTTCTATAACTCATTATAATATCTGGCCCTAACCGGGAAGGCCTTACAGCCCGGCATGTATAACTCTGTTGGATGAAAATTATTATAAGATTGTGCATTCTCTTTCTCATTGTTGTTACTGTTGTTGTTTTTGCTTCCGCATGTTGTTGAGCAGGCTTGGATCATTAGGGTGTGCCATCGTTTCGCCCCTATTGGCCCTAGCCCTTGCATCAGGTGGTATTAGAGCAAGGTGAGATCTTGATCTAGGTCTGCAGATCTAGGTTTGTAAGTTCCTCTTGAAGCCTTAGTTGATTGTTTTGGGGTAGCAGATTGTGATCTGACCTGCAATTGCAGAGGGTTGTCAAGATGGTTTGTGGGAGGCGAGATGCAGATCCAGAATTGGCAGATTTCTGCTAGGTTAGAAGTTGTTTAAATAGCCCAGAGAAGAGGCAGACATCTTGAAGATGTTAATGATGATGAAATTGAGGAAGAACAGGCGAATGCAGAACCTGCACCTGTTATAGATCAAGGTGAAGAAATATTTTTGAAGGCTTTAACAAGTCTGAAGTCTACACCACATTTCAATCCTCCTAAGTATGGTGGAAATCTAGATTCTGATGAATTGGTGGACTAGATCACCGAGATGGAAAAGTATTTTGAGTATGAAAACATTCCTGAAGATAAGAAAGTGAATATTGCAAGCACAAAGTTAAAAAGTCATGCATCCTTATGATGGGAACATCTGCATCTAGATAGGAAGAGGAAAGGCAAAGACAAAATCAAGGTGTGGAATAAAATGGTGAATAAGTTGAAAGGAAAGTTCTTACCTTGTGATTATCAAATTAACCTAGTTCAGCGAATGCAAAGTTTAAGGCAGAAAGATAGCTCGGTAAAGGAATATACTGAGGAATTCTATAGATTAGATATCAAATTTGGACATGATGAAGATGATGTGGAAAGAATTGGTAGATACCTGAATGGTTTGAGAGTTTTCATCCAAGAGGAAATTAGTTTGGTCAAGTTGGAAAACATTGAAGAGGCTTATCAATTTGCATTGAAGGGCGAGGAGAAATTGAACAAAAGACATGAGCAAAGACAAAGAGGTTGAGGTGGAAGATTCCCTAGAGGAAGAGGTAGATCTAATGGTGAAAATGGTAGATCTGAACCAGAAAAGACAAATCTGGACAAAGGCAAGACCGAATGGAAAGGTGAAAGTTCATCTAGAGGCAGAGGCAGTAACTATCGAGGTGGTTATAGCAGAGGAAGTTTTTGAGGAACTTGTTACAATTGTGGAGAAGGACATATATCTTTTGAATGTACACATGATAGTAAGAAGGTTGGTAGCAGTAGGAATGCCTTGGTGCAAGAAGAGTCACCGAATGAACCTGAGAAAGAAAATAACTTGATGGTAAGGAGAGCACTGTGGAATGAAAGCAAAAAGGAAGATCTGGTAAGGAAAAGTTTATTCAAGACCAGATGTAGAGTTTCAGACAAATTTTGGAAGGTAATCATTGACAATGGTAGCTTGGAGAATCTGACATCTGAAGAGATGGTCACAAAGTTGCAGTTGGAAAGGTTGGCACATCCAAAGCCCTATTAGATTTCATGGATCAAAGATGAGCATACACTCCTGGTAAGTGAACAATGTTACGTGAATTTGAAGATTGGAAAGTACTATGATAAGGTGTTATACAATATCATGCCTATGGATTGTTGTCATATTTTGTTGGGCAGACCTTGGCAATATGATAGACATGCTATATATGAGGGGAGATTGCATAAGTATACTATTGTGGCTGATGGAAAGAAACAAATCTTGTTACCATTGATGGAAGAACCTGTTAGTAATGTTTGCACATCTATGAAAGTTTGTTTGATGGAGGGAAGAAAATTTGTTAACTCTTTGAAGAGGAATGATGTATGTTTTGTTGTGATTCCTAACAAACCGAGTAAGAAAATAGAGGATAATATCCCTGAAGAGATTGATAAGTTACTCACTGAGTACAGTGATATCATTTCTGATAATGTACCTGATGGTTTTCCACCGAAAAGAAGCATTGATCATTGTGTGGATCTAATCGTTGGAGCTAGTTTCCCAAATAAGGCACCTCATCAGTTGACACCTACCGAGAATTAGGAATTGAACCGACAGATTCAAGAGTTTTTGGAGAAAGATTTGATCAGAGAAAGTTTGAGTCCTTTTGCAGTACCTATTGTATTGGCACCGAAAAAGAATGGAGAATGGAGAATGTGTACTGATTCTAGAGAAATCAATAAAATAATAGTGAAGTATAGGTTTCCTATAATGAGAGTGGATGATATAATGGACAGTTTGACTGGAGCAAAGTATTTCACCAAAATTGATTTGAAAAGTGGGTATCATCATATCAAAATCAGAGAAGGTGATGAATGGAAGACTGCTTTCAAGACAAAAGAAGGTTTGTATGAGTGGTTGGTTATGCCTTTTGGTTTAACTAATGCACCAAGTACTTTCACGAGGCTGATGAATGCAGTTTTGAATAAATTCTTGGGTAAGTTTGTGATTGTATATCTTTATGACATTCTGATATTTAGTAAGACCAAAGAAGAACATTTTTTGCATGTTAGACAAGTTTTGCATAGATTAAAAGAAGAAAAATTGCTGATAAATCTGAAAAAGTGTTCACTCATGAAAGAGGAAATTATGTATTTGGGATTTGTGATCTCAGCTGATGGTTTGAAGATGGATCCTGAAAAGGTTGAAGCTATTTTGAAATGGCCTACACCTGTGAATGCTAGTGAGGTAAGATCATTTCATGGTTTGGCAAGTTTTTACCGAAAGTTCATAATAAATTTTAGTTCAATTTGTAATGCTATGACTGAGACTATGAGAGGAGACAACAGAGAATTCAAGTGGACACATGGAGCTAACAAAAGTTTTGAGACTCTGAAGCAGAAGGTTGTTGAATTACCTATTTTGGCATTACCTAATTTCAATAAGGTATTTCAAGTGGAATGTGATGCAAGTGGAAGTGCAATAGGAGTTGTGTTGAGTCAATAAGGTAAACCTATTGCTTTCTTTAGTGAAAAGTTAAATGATGCTAGAAGGAAATATTCTGTGTATGATCAAGAATTCTATGCTATTGTTCAAGCACTGAAGAAATAGAGACATTATTTGATACTGAGTGAATTTGTGTTGTATACTGATCATAAGGCTTTATAGTATTTGGGAAGTCAGAATAAGTTGAATCAGAGACATATGAAATGGGTTGAGTATTTTTAGAGTTACACATTTGTGATAAAGCATAAGAGTGGAGTCACTAACCAAGTTGTTGATGCATTGAGTAGAAGAAGATCTTTAATGACCGAGATGAAAATTAAAGTTCTTGGTTTTGACGAGATGAGAGATTCTTATGAGTTTGACCCTAATTTTTCTGAGCCATGGAGAAAGTGCAGAGCACCTATTCAAGATCAACAAGATACTAAATGGGATGAATATTTTATTCAGGAAGGTATGTTGTTTAAAGGTACTCAGTTGTGTATACCAAGAGGAGTAATGAGAACTAATTTGATAAAGGAGAAACATAGTAGTGGTTTGGCTGGACATTTTGGTATTGATAAAACATGGAATTTGCTTAAGGAGAAATACTATTGGCCGCAGTTGTATAAAGATGTTCAGAAATTTGTGAAAAGTTGTGGAATTTGTCAAGTTGCAAAGGGAGTAAGTTAGAATACTGGATTGTATGTATTGATTGTTGTACTTGAGAAACCTTGGATTGACATTAGTATGGATTTTGTTCTTGGCTTACCAAAGATAGTAAGAGGCAATGATTCTATATTTGTTGTTGTGGATAGATTTTCAAAGATGGCACATTTTATACCTTGTAGAAAGACTTTAGATGCAGTACATGTAGCAGATCTTTTCTTTAAGGAAATTATCAAATTGCATGGATTACCGAGGAGTATTATCTCTGACCAAGATAGTAAGTTTGTTGGATACTTTTGAAAAACCCTTTGGAAGAAATTTGGCATTGAGTTGAAATATAGTTCTACATTTCACCCACAAACTGATGGACAGACTGAAGTTGTGAACAGAAGTTTGGGTTTTCTCTTGAGATGTTTAGTTGGAGACACATCAAGTAGTTGGGATTCTGTGTTGGCACAAGCAGAATTTGCATACAATAATTCAATGAATAGGAGTACTGGAAAGACACCATTTGAGATTGTGAATGGCACACAACTGAGAGGTATATCTGATTTGAGAGACATTGCTGATGAAAGTAAGAGAAGTGCTGAAGGAATGAAATTTGTTGAGTACATGAAGACATTGCATGAAGATGTGAAACTGAAGTTGGAAGAGAGTAATCATAAATACAAAGACAGAGCTGATAGATCAAGGAGACGTAAGAATTTTGATGTTGGTGATGAAGTGATGGTTCATTTGAAGAAAGGTCAATTTCCTGTTGGAACATATGGGAAGCTGAAGATGAGGAAGTTTGGACCTTGCAAGATTTTGAGGAAATTTGACAGTGGAAATGCATATGAGATTGAGTTACCTGATGACATGGACATATCACCTATTTTCAACATTATTGATTTATATGAGTATCATGAGCCCAATGAAGAAGTGACAGTATCGACAGAGTATCCTAAGAAGCAGAATGAAGAAGTTGAGCAGATCCTGAAGCAAAGAGTTGGTAGAAGTACAAGAGGAAAATAATATATGGAATATCTAGTAAAATGGAAGAATAGACCGATGGAAGACAGTTCATGGATTTCATAGTTTGAGTTGGATGCATCTCAGATCATACCTACTAAATGATTTAGAGAATCATTTCAAAATAACCCCAAGTGTCTGATGCAAGAGCATCTCGGGTCCTTGGCAATCCTTTGTCACCAAAAACATTTTGGAGTTTGTCTGTGTTTCTTGGTTCCTTCTTTGACCTAGTTGGTCAGTAGTTGGTCAATTTCCTTTGGTTACCGAGTGTGGTTGGTTATCTCCTAGGCGGTCGGTTGCTTCATTGGTGCTCGGTGATGCTTGTCTGTTGCTCGGTCATCCTTGCTTACTGAGTAGTTTTCTTTTGAGTTCTTGTTGAGTCGATTTATGCATTTATTATGGGTCATAGATTTAATGTTGGAATCCATCATTGGGAAGCGTGTGGTCCTAGATATAACCATTCCTTCCATTGATTGTGGATCTGAAGGCCGACTCAGTTCGATAGACTCTTGTATAAATGTAGTTGTTTGGTTGTAGTTTAGGAGGCAGTTTTTAGATAGAGATAAGCAGATAATAGATTAGAGATTGTTGGAAGATCCTCGCATGTTTGAGGAATTTTGTAACTAATTGTAATATCTAGCCCTAACTGGGAAGGCCTTACAGCCCAACATGTATAACTCTGTTGGATGAAAATATTGTAAGATTCTACATTCTCTCTCTCACTGTTGTTACTATTGTTGTTGTTGCTTCCGCATGTTGTTGAGCAGGCTTGGATCATTAGGGTGTGCCATTGTTTGGCCCCTATTGGCCTCGGCCCTTGCATTAGATATGAAGGCAATTAAAAAATTGTAATACTCTTACATGCAACCTTTTACACAACTTATATATAAGAGATACAATACATGAAATGGCCAAATGGTATTACAAAACCATGAGCTAAAACTATCCAAAGAGGCACCCAACTTAGCTCTAATACAAGGTGTCCTATGATATTTCAAAACAAACACTAACATGTGTAAGTCCCTTTTATGGCTCATTTATGAATCCAAAACATTTTTATGTTTCTCCTTTTAAGAAACTCAACTTTGGAAGCCATAACTTTTGATTTGGGTGTGTGATTGATGAACAGTTTAAAGTGTTAGAAAGCTTGTGAGATTATCTATCAAACTATAACCAAATATGTCAGCTATAACCACTTTCAAGACCATCCAGAGCCTCTAAGACCTTCAAAATTGACTTCAAAACTTTTTTTTAAAATGCAAACTTTAATATATTCAAATATAGACATGATCTTACACTACAAATCTACTAGCATGTTTATCTAGCTAATTTGTAGCATTGGAGAAAATTTTGAACCAATCCATGCTCAAATGTAAACTTACTATAAATAGAAACCTAATGTAAATGCAAGATTAACATGTGTTTTTCCTAACATTTTCCCATTTTATGAACACTTGGAAAGAGCAAAGGGAGTATCTATACTATCATTTAATTGCTAGGAGTTGTTTGACTTCCCAATTAGATAAATAACTAGACTATGAAACACAACTCGAGGATTGGACATCCAAGCTAAGTAGTTATCTTTATTGTAGAGAAGGAACATTTACTTTGTCAACCTAGGGTACATGAACTTGGAATTGGCCAACACTATATGTGCACTAAGTTCCTACTAAGGCCATGCTATCCTAAAGCTTAAGGAAAACAATGTTGAAAGCTAAATGCTTGGAACGAGAATAATTTAAATGATTGACAGAATCCAAATGCTAAAACTAACCCTATGCAAACCACTATAGAAAATTTCAGGACATGCATGCAGGAGCTACTTTATCTACCTTGGTTGCAAGAACAGGCAGAGGAAATCACTTCCAGTGGCTACAATAATAGACAAATCTAAAACATGTAAATAAAGTTGAAGGAAAATAATGTTGAAATTGAAAAAGGACTACTCCCTAAGTGGACCCTATTGGATGAGTATCCTGAAATTAGTTACACACTTATGAACTCAAAACTTCATTGCTTTATTCATTCATCAAAAAGTTTTTGATTACAAAGCATGATTGAGACTTAACTGAAACTGTATTGAAAACCAGAAAATTCTATTACATGGAATCTTAATCTAACTGAGCTAACTTCCAAATAAGTTCTTACTTCTTAATTATAACCAAAATCTTCTAACTAACTACTCTTGACACATCCACACCCAAAGGAATAGGCAATTGAAAATTATTACTAAACTAGAAAGGAGGAGAGTCAGCCATCAAATGAGGAATGGTTAACTGTCAAGCACATCAGGAGTAAATATAGCCTTGTCCACTCTTTCCTAGATTTACTCCACACTTAAGAATGACCATATAAAGTATTTACTTGTTCTAAGAACCTACAACCAACTCATCTTTTGACTACTTCCATGTTGATCCTTGCTTAACTGATTAGACTTGGTCCTCAAACATGACCTCCTTGAATGCCAATTCTTATTGTACTGCTCCATTAATAATCTTTTATTGTAATTTTAATATACACAAAACCATGCAACACATATATAATCATCCATCATTAGAGCAACCATTTATTGAACCATAATTAAGACTAATATATGTAGATTGCATATATAACCATATAAAAGTGTCGTTAACCCATCACAGAGATATTAAAGTATAAGTTTAGGTCTATGATACCAAGTCCATAAGGATGAATAAAGACAACTAAAAACCAAGTATATGAAACAAACTGTGACACAATCTAGGAACATGACCAAGAAAACACAGTAAAGTGACATAACCATTGAACCACTATTTAAGCTCATCAGGGGCCATGAGACTCATTAACTCCAAACATTGTCTAAACTTCTTTGTTCTCACACCCTTAGTTAAACAAATCTATAATATTTATCAAAGTCTCTACCTTAATTATCTTCATCCTATCATCCTTGACAATATATCTAACAAAATAATATTGAACATCAATATGCTTGGTATTGGTATGAAATGTTGAGTTCTTAGAAGGCAAATCACACTCTAATCGTCACAATAAATTATTATTGCACCTTGTTTTATTCCAATGTCTAAACATAGTTTCTTAAGCCAAATGAATTCTTTACAAGTGTGAGTAGGTACCATGTACTTAGCCTCAATAGTGGAAAATTAACCACAGTTTTTCACATACTCACATAGTTTATTACACCTTCAAATAAAGTAAACAGAAAAGTGTTGGTGAATCTCCAGATATTAATATCACTTTCCTAGCTTGAATCCATGTAGCCATGAATCTGAAAGGAAATCACATCTCTTATTAAATTATAATGATAACTATTGACCTTTTTTCACCATGAGATCCTCATATCAATTTCCATCATAGGAATCAATTTTGCAGTTGCCTTCGAGATGCAAAAATTTAGAAAAAGGCTTAAAAGCCCAAGTCAAAAATTTCTCTATCCTAACCCTATATAGGTGCTTTCTACTTTCCAAGTGGGCATTCACTCTTGTTATAATTTACAATTGACTAGTTATACTAGGTCATAATCACTTAAAATGACCTATTGATATCCCCTTTATCGTCAAAGTAACCAACCCCTTACCTTTTTTTAGCTTCCTCAAAGGCTTTTGTCACAAATATGCATCCCAGTCAATTTCAATTGACCATGAAATGGTAATGAAAGATAAAGAAAAATGTTTGGCACCATTTCATGGACTTACTTCCCGATCAATTTTCATTGACTGTGAAATGGATATGATAGGTACGCTCTTCGCTATTTTGTAAAAGGCTTGTGGGCTCATTTTGGCCATTTGCAAAATAATGATGGGAGTATTTAATGAAAGTGGGCAAGGGCCAGGTGGTCCTAGTGGCCACATGTTTTAATTTTATTAGATCAAGTGAGGTGATAGTTAAGAGAAGCAAGGCTTCATCGACATTTTGTACGGTCAGGGTCATTTGACCTCTTTTGACCTACAAAGTGGTGACTTGCATTTAAATATTAATTTTGGCGATACGATGGAGGACCTAGATTGATTTCTTAATCGATGAAATCATTTCTAAAGGGATTTTTAGAGGATATGATATAGTTTGGGCTTGGTATGGCCATGATTGATGTATTGATCAGAGGGTTTTTTTATCAACTAGGGTTTTTTGTCTTTAATATTGACAAAGGTCAAATTGAATGTTATCTACTTCTCATCTACCTCTTTATTGGTCTTTCTGCAACACTTCAACTCTTAGTATTGTCTTTTGCACATGCCAACATCAAATCATGCCTTTTAAGGCATTATTATCTAGATATGAAGACTTTGGTTCCATAGTTATTACTTCATGTTACAGGGAATATTTTTAAGGATAGGGCATTCAATTTTGGGCCCTTTTTGTCGCTTCAACATGTATTGAGATTAGATTTATCTCTGATCTTCTCTCCTAGTCAATATTTTGTAGACTTAACCCTATTTGAGAGTTTGAACTTCATGATGTAATCAAGTTATTTCTAAACTATATAAAGGTGAAGTTTGTACAAGTTAAATGGGTTCTTCTATGATTATTTGCAGTATCTTAGGCTCTACAACTATAATTTATTTCTGTCATGCATTAATAGAAATCCTTATTTTTACCTTTTCTTGTCATTTGACTATATTGTGAATATTTGTCCTTGTGTTGAATGCTTATGTTCTTTCTTTCAAGTTTGTACGTTGTGTGTAGTGTACTCATGAATTTTGTATTGTGGAGATTAGTCTTCCTTGCAACATCTCATTTGTTCTTACTTGCATATGAGTCCTTGGAGGGTAGATTAGAGGCAATATTTGTGTAGTTTGGGAGGCTTTATTAATTTTATGAGAAATTATAGGTAGGGAGATCCAAAGTTTCAATCCAGTGCATCACCCCCTTTCCCTTTCTTCATATCCTTCATCCCCTTTTCCTCAAAAGTAGTAATTTACGTGAATTCTAATTGTAAGGAAGTCAACCTTCTCTAGAGACTCAACCTCAAATTTAAAGTCCCACACTTGGAGATTGTTTCCATTTTTCACAAGGTTTATTAGGTCATTAAAACTCACCTAAGAAAGGGTGCAAACTTTTATGATAACTATTTTTGGCACGCCTGGTGGGACAAGCATACAAAGATTCAAATCAGTTTTAGAACCTCCATAGGTGGACCATATAAAGCTATCATTCATTGATAATTTTGGTGTCTTTCTCTTAGTGTCAACAGCCTTTGAAGGTAGTTCATTCAAACACCATGGTGACTCTGAGTTCACATATACTAGTTTCAAGCAATAACAATGTTGGTATGTAACAAGATCAATCTGATCATTTGTGTTTCTTTAAGCTTTCTATGAAATTGTTTGTTTAAATTCTTTCACATGGATTCCTTTCATAGAGATGCCTCCCATTTTCCCCCATATCATGAGAATTCTACCCCTTCACCCTCATTTTTTCCATCTCAATCGAAGATACAACTTAGTGTTGCCCCGTGTTTCCCTACTCAATCTTTAGAATAGTCCCACAACCTTGTAAGCAATCTGAGAGTTAGAGAAATATTTCACCATGTAGACAATGTAGGCTTGGAGTTTGCAAACCTAGGCCTAATTTTTTATTATGTTCATAATACATATCTAAGTCTAAACAATGGGGGATATGCTTTTATTGAACTCCTTATGGTCAGTTGGTTCAAAGAGTTATTTGAAATTAGTGAGCAATGGGCATGTGATACATAGATATGTGGTATGGTATATGAGGTGTACCATATAAGTAGTAGAGGCTCAAAAAAGATACCATGAGGAGAAGGCTCACCGGGCTTATCTCAAAGAGCGGCAAGAGAAGGAAATAAAATAGAGGCAATTTGATGAGTATATTGCAAGAACATTATTTGCAGAGGCATATAAAGAGACGAAGCTCAAGCTTCTCAATTCAAAGCATATGAGGCTCTTAGGCATAAGTTTTCTAGCTGTAGATAGGACAAGCCCAATACCTTATAAGAATCTAGTGTAGAGGTGAGACCTCCTCCCAAATTTGTTATTTCAAGTGTCAAAGCCCCTTGTCTAGTTGTTACAATCCTAGAGCTTTCTCATCTCCAAGAGGAGAAGAAAGAAGAACTCCTATAGGAGGATATTGAGAAGGTTGTACAACAAAATACCTCTCTACATATTGAGACCAAAAAATAAGTTGACAAACTTGTCCTCTTATTTAAAGATATCCCCTCTTTTGTTTTGGGGGAAGAATTAGAGGGTTCCGAGGACAACCCTATCCTTAAAGAGATACATATAAGTATGAATGAGGTTTCTCCCCAACCTATGCATAATGTCACAATAGAGAAAATAGTCTAGGAGAAGGAGTTCATGGCTTTTTTAATCCATCATGGAGGATTTTGTGACATGAAAAAATTACAAGGCATGAGGTATATTGATTGGTATAAACTTGTGTTTAAGGGGAAAATGGTTTTGATTAGTAATGTAAACTATGTGAGATGTGCTCATTAACTAATCATTTCCACACTAACATTAGAAATACAGGAGAAAGAGGGGATTCCAGACGTAACTCTCAATATAGCCTAAGTTAGATTAGAAAAACCCAAGAAGATGAGGGAATGCTAATGCTAAACCAAAATTAAACTAAGGAAGTACACAAGAAAGTCCTCTTTAATGAAATGTAAGATTTTATTAAGATTGTATAAATGCACTTGTAAAATTGAACTAATTGATTTAGCGAGATAAGCAATAGAGATCTAGGTGCTAAATGTAAGCAATTAGCCCAATTAAGATGTGAAAACATATATAAACTAAGATGTGAAATAGATAATGAGGTATCACCTTGAAGTATGAAGATGAATATACTTTTATTCTCTGAAAACTATTGTTATGGACCTGTAACTGAATTTTTGTCTATGGATTTACGATCACGGCTGAAAACCCAAAAACTGTTGAAAATATCAAGCTTCCAAGAATAGGTCGGCCATGTCACTGTGTTCCTGAGGCACATTACTAAAGTTGGCCTAGATTTTTATGGTAGATCTTTATCTGTAACTTCCAGATTTGTACCTACAATTCTGAGATTTTTCTCCTGCACACAAAAACTAGGTTTTGGAGTTGGGGTGGATAAGGGATTGCCTTGTTCAAGCCCTACATTGAGGAATCAACCTTGAATTGAAATGTAAATGTATAAAAGAAACAATAAAAAGGTAAATATTCACCTTTCTTGAAGAAACCCTTGTTAATAAGGATTTTGTTGTGTTTGTATGTTGATCTTGAACTTGCAATGTAGGAAATCTCCACAAATGCTATGGATCTACCAAAATTACTTCATGAAGCCATGGATGTAAGTGTGCATCAAATGAAGAAGATGATGAATGCCTCAATGTAGATCTCCTCCCTTGATGGCCAACAATATGCTAGATCTTGAAGAGGAAAGATGCCCACAAAGGATCCTTGAATCTTTGAAGACTTGAATGCTTGAATGCTTTAATGTGAGATTGCTATCATAAATGTGTCTCATTTATTACTTCTTCTTCTTCTTTCTTTCATGTTTCTCCCCAAAATGAGGTGCCTAGGCCTCCTTTTATACTAGTTTCTAGGTAGGAAACAAAGCGACCCGACAGGGTCACCACCTTTTGATAATTAAATTCCTGAGACAACATCAAGACCGAGGCTTAAAACCCCCAAGGAATAAGTCAACTTGGTCAACCTATTCTAGGGTTGGCCCACAAGGAGCTAACACTAAGGTCTTAGATACTACATTGGTGAAAGTGGAAGACATGGGTCAAAATAGGAGAAAGAGGTGATTGAGCATGAATCCATCCATGGTCCAAAAAGTTAATAAAGGACAAGATCTAAAAGTTCTTAAATGAGGAGTGCATCCATTTTAAGATGGTACATTTAGCCCCCACTTTAGCGAGAGTATGAGTTGCCTCAAACTCACGACAAAGTAGATCAAAAAGAAAAATATGATCTTTTCATGGCTAAGGAGACAAAGTAATCATCAAGCCCCCAAGAGAATTGAGTCTTCATCACATCCAAAGTCAAACAATAAGAGACATGACACTAACAAAAAAGTGTAGCCAACTTTCCCAATAAGGTTTATGTTCCTTACAACAAAAGATGGCATTGAATGGTCTAGCTAGTGTGTTTGGCATGCTAGTCAATCCATAGAATATGAATTGAATGGTCTAGCAAGTGTGTGGGGCATGCTAGTCAACTCATCAAAGGATTCAACTTCAAGGGAAGTCCATGTCCCAAAAATAAGAATCAAAATATGACCTAGGGATAAGGATGTGTGTGTCCTTAAGGGATCAAAAGACAATCATGCTTCTAAGACTTCCAATAGTCCCAAGAAGGATAAAAAACAAGGATCGAGCCTCCTGAACTATAAATAATCTAAAGAGAGATCCAAAAGAGAAAAGATCCTTGTGAACTATCAATAGTTTGATAGAGGAGACAAAACTACCAATGTGCGTGTGTGTAAAAAGTGAGCGGAGTGTATGCCCCCATGTTAAAGCGATTGCAAATAACTCAATAGGAGAAATGGATTTAACAGAAGCATACATGCATCCATGAAGAACATTTCCAATGTGAAATGCCCCCAGGAGGGAATATTCCAATGGAAATGAACACATAACAAAAGAGAGATCACAAAGGGATCCACTCACTAATACATTTGACCCTAATTTTTTACCAACATTTTCGACAAAGCATTAAAATGGTTTTGCTTGGTCGAATTATAGAAGGAAATCTTTGATTTTTTTTAATCCATTCCTGTGTTGGTCAGAATTACAATTGCTAGGATAGTTCATCGTATTTAGATGAACATGAGCATAACTTAAAAAAAGGTTTCATTTCAAATCATTATGTCTCATATTCATTCGCTACAGTTACGTGACAAAGAAGATTTGAAGGTCAAGGGCACAAAGTGAGATGAGATCGAGGGCATGAAGTGAGCTGAAGGTTGAGGGAACGAAGTGGGATGCACTTCATTTTTTTGTTCAGTTTATGTTGTGAAGTGGCATGCGCATGAGATATTATTACTCCCATTCACTAGTTGTGCCTACTCCCCTCACTTGGAATCTTTGGAGATCTAGTTACAGGTGTGTTTGAAACCCTTGTATAGTTTATTTGTTTAAAAACATTGATATATTTAGATAAAAATGGGAATAATTGGTTCAATAGTGGCATGAGCGATAGGGACATAGTGTAACTTGAGGGGTGAGATTATAGTTAGAGGGGAATACATAAGTGGACTTTTGTATCTAGTTGGAAGAAATTGTTTGTGGTTAGTCTAAGGAATGATTTATTTGATCTTTGTTATAGGTTGATAAGATGATGAATAGTAGTAAGGACCCTTTTGAAAGGAGATAGGAATATCCAAGTTTAAGAAGTCATCTTCTAGTGGTTTAATGCCTTGAGAGGCCTAAAAGTAAGACTAATTTTCCTCTTGAAACCCTTTAGGTGGGTATTGTTACAAAACTAAAGATTGAAGAATGACCTTGTGTCTTGGTGAATGTTGTGCTTCCCTGTGAGCTCTACATCACTATCTCTATTTTCCTTTAAATATTTATATCTTCCATGACAACATCACCTTTAACTCATGAACCATCCTTACCATAACTAGACTCTACTCCCTAAAATCATGCAAATACCATTATTCTTTCATTCACAAAAATTACATAGGGCTTACTAATATAAGGAACAATCAGTGACCTTTGACTGTCCTCGTTCCTCATCCTCATAACCCTTTCAAATAGGATTTCCCATTGGTTCACTCCCTTATCCTTCAATCACTACAAAACCCATCAATAATAAGGATCATGTTGATCCAATCATCCTTTTTCCATGTTCTCAACCAAATCCAACATTCTAGAGGCATAATTTGTCCATCAACACATTCAAATTAAAAGTATTATCCATACTTTATGCCTTGAGGTCACTTAGCTTTTACCTTCACAACCTATTCTCAACAACCCACCAAGTCCAACAAAACTATATTATTTCCCCAAGACATCAATAGGACTCACAAAATCATTATCTCAAATTATGTCAGTTCCTTTAAGTACAACCAACATTTGATCACACCAAGAATGATAAATAATTTACCATTTAATTAGTTGTTTCCTTCATATACTTGGACCACATCACCATGATTCTTGTCTGCTCTCCTCCTATTTGTACCCACTAAACATCATTATTCAATCTTTCCATGGCTTAAATAACTCCATTGCATGTTCACTATCCCAAAATTTTTAAATCTATCCCTGTCTGATTCATAACAGTCACTTATCTTGTAGAAAATATCTTTGAACAAAATTCATCAAACACTTTACACTCCTTGTTTATAAGATTGATGTATCAAGATCCACATAGTTAAATAAGAATCAAAACTTACACTCTAATTATCATCCAATGATAGTTAAGAATGTATTCAAAATACTTGCAATCAAGACCTGTATCATCTACCAAAATGATTTTCCTATAACTTAGAAAGGAGGTATGGATTTTCATATCACCAAACAACCTTTTCACATTGTTAGGACCTTTGTTCAATCATTAAGATCAATTGGTTAATGCAATTACTATATGAAATAGGAAATTCTTTGTGTTTTACTTGCTAGGGAATCAAATTTCTCTTACCAGACTTAGGCATTTCATATGAGAACAATCACATTTGAAAGCCATTTGAATCTACTTTGAAATGAACCACCATTCATAATTTTGTATCAATTACAAATGTAATTATCATCAAACCAACTTATCATGCCTTTGTTATGTCTATACTAAGACAACCCTTCAATCAATCATTTGATCCATCACACATGAGATATTGCACATGGATCTCTACAACTTTAAGGGAATTTAATAGACACCATTACCCATTTATGGAGAGAATCCACACACAAACACTAACCCACCAATTATGGGTTTCTACCCAACTTGTTTGCAAGGCTCTCACCCTCTGCTAATTCATCAACACCTTTTTCTTTTAAAGCATTCCCAAGGACTATTCCTACTTCCGCTCAACTCAATTCTTACTCATATATCCATCCAATGTCTCTGATTCATTCTCAACTCTTTTGGCAACTTATTATTTCATCGACACCATCAACTAATACACATGTTTCCTCATGAACACTATGTACTTCTTAACTCCTTACACCATCAAATTAACCATTCAAACTCACTGTATCTGCACATTAGATGTTAGAATTATATAGTACATAAAATATTATGATCATTACATGGCTCCATTGATTTGTGATCTTGGTTTGAGACCAATTGAGCCCACTTTACCTCTTTTTTATTTGTCTATTAAAGTTGCAAGTTAATTGTCTTAAGAAACAATGAACAAATAGTATTATTTGTAGACCAAGTTGGATCATGTGTTGTGTGTTTTGGGTGTTGGGAGGAATGTAGAAGTGTTCTCCATAATGGTGGGATTTGGGGAAGTCTATATATAATGTGTGGATCCATTCAAAATTTTAGAGAATGAATCAAATATGAATCATGATTAGATTAAATGTACAATGCTTTGCAGTCAAAATCTATTTAATGGATTTACACTTGATTTTATACAAGATACTACTAATGCTATGTTTATATTTGACAGATGACAACATTAATATCTTAATTTAGAGTACAGGAGATATTTTTATGGTATAATTATAGCTCGAATGTTTTCCTGTGAAGAAATACCATGTCTGACAATATGAACCTAGAACAAAATAAGGAGACAATTGCTAGATTGTGATCTAAGTTCAAAGGAAAAGGTGATGGAAAATGTTATTGTCCCTGTAAAAATTGCAAGGGCTTAAAGAATCGAAGACTTATAATCAAGACAACTAAGAAATGTTGTAGGCAACATGGTCACATTGAAGGGGGGCACAATTTTTTTCCATTGGTAAGTATTTCAATATATTATTTTAAGAATTTATAAACATAAGAAATCATTTGATGATGAGATCATGGTTGTGGTTAATTTAAGGTCATCATTTTGATATAGGTTAACCATCCTGGGTTAAATGTTATGGACCATAATAATCCAGAGAATGTGAATTTCCAAGTGGAGGAACATGGAGGTGAGAATATCGAAGGAGAAGATAATGATCCCATGGAAGAAGATGATCTTGTGATAGAGAATACAATTGAAGATGACAGTTTTTTCACAGTTGATCATGTGCCAGAGAACACGATTGAAGATGATAGTACTGGCACTGATCATGATGATGAAGATGACCTTGATTTACCTATACTTGAGAAGGCATACGAGCCCCTATACAAAGGCTCCCAAACAACTCTTCTCTTCATTGTATTATTGTTTGTGAACTTCAAGGTTATGAATGGTTTATCCAACGTAGCAATCTCATGTATGTTAAGGTATGTCATCTTTTTTCATCTATTTTAGTCATAATTTCCTTATAGCTAACAAAGGGTGAATCATGTACCATTAATATTCTTTATATTAAAAATTTATATTTTTTGTCATAGGTTGATAGTTGAGTTTTTGTTACCACCATCAAACATTCTACCTCGCTCGTACCAATAATTATTTGCCACTATGAAAGATATTGGAATGGAGTATCAAATAATACATGAATGTCCCAATGATTATATTATATATAAAAAACAACATAAATTTTCAACAGAATGCTCTTATTGTCATATTAGTAGATATTGATAAGATCAAATAACAAAAAAGGTGCCTCGCAAGGTTCTTCAGTATATTCTCATTATTCCGTGTCTGTAATGATTATTCAAGTGCACTACCTTGGCACTATTTATGGATTACCATGCACACAATAGAAGTCGAGATGACATTATGTGAATGCATGTGTATGGTTTTGCATTTAAGGACATACATGAAACTTGGCCACACTTTAAAGATAATCTTGTAATATCAAGCTTTCATTGACAATGGATGGTGTCAATCCATTTGGAGAGATGAGATCTATTTACTCGGTGTGGCCTATTTTTGTTATCAACAATAACATTCCTCCTTGGATGTCCATAAAGAGGGAGCACCTAATGTTGGAAATGATTGTTCCAGGTATTTTTTCATTTCATAGTCATCTAAATTTATTTATAAATACCGCATCAAAATGGTCATAATAATAATGCAATGTGTATGTTCATTCAACTCAGTAAGTACCAAGCTAAAGATATGAATGTATATATTGATCCTCTTATCGACGAGTTGTTGGAGTTATGGAATGGGGTCACTATGTATGACATCTCTAGACCAATAGGATAAAGAAAATTTCAATTCCATGCAATGCTTGTATGGACAATACATGATGTCCCTGGGCTAACACATTTATGTGGTATGTTATATTGTTAACACATATTTTTTGTATGTTATAGTGCTAACACATTTTTGTTGTATGTTTAAGTTTGTGCAAGATAATTGTAATTATCAAAATTAACATATTTAATCCAATTATACACGATCTTATAGGTCTTCAGAAAAAGGGAGAATTTGCATGTCTAGTTTGTGGTTCAAAGATGAAATCTTTTCATTCAAAAAATTTAGGAAAGTAGGTGTTTGATGAATATAGACACTTTCTCCACAGAAATCATAAGTATTGAGTTACTGAAAAACATATTTTCAATGGGAAAGAAAAGACTACTTGAAAGCCATGAAGAATGACACTTCACCTATAGAAGTTGGAATATAATAGAATAAATCGTCAAGGTAATGTAATTCCATCTGATGGTTTTTGTTTGAAATTTATATTTTGATAGTGTTTTGTTTACTAATGATGTAACTTATGCTTGTGAAAGTTGTCAAGGCATTAATGACCAACTTCCAAAAGGACTAAAAAGTTATCCTAAACAATTCAGTAGGTTGTCATACTACGAGAACCTCCAAATCATGCATTTTTTTTATGCTATGCATATTGGAAATAATATAACCAAGACATTATGGAAATTATTTGATAGAAGGCGTGACAAAGAAAAACTTCTCAAAATTTTTAGTGACATTCAAGATTCCAACATGCATTGAAAAATGTCATTCAATCAATTAACAATGGAGACCGGATTGATATAAGTGTCCTTCCTTGGTTATTATCAGAGTAGCAAAGCAATGCTATAAAAGAAGTTATACAAAAAAATTGATTTCCCATAGGATTTTCTGTGAACATAAACAATCTCATATCAAAGAAAAGTGAATATGGGCCAAGGAAGAAAACACACAATTGACATACCTTTATTAAGGCAATTTGTGTTATTATGTATTCTTTATATATTTGTATACTGCATGTAGTTTTCATTGTATTATTTTCTAAAATATTGAAAAGATCATTTTATAATTATTGTAGTACATTCTAACTCTATCTCTCCCACACAACTTCAACAACAATGTCAAACAAGTTATATATGATCTTGGAAAATACACGAGGTTAGAAGAATTATTTGTTAGATTTATTGTATAGATATTATATTTGCAACTTGTTTCACTTTTTCTATAATTTATTGTATATTTTTATAAAGTCTCATTTATATGTTTTTGTTTGTTGAATCTCTTCTAGGTGGTTGTCATTGAAAGAAATTACTAAGAAGATATAAAATATTGGAAGAGAAAAATTCCTCATCTTATGTGTGAAATGCAAAATTGTCTACCTTCAAAAAATTTCAATGCACAAGAACTCTACCTCATACATCAAGTTGAGGAGATTGAATTGTGTGGACTTATACAAACTAGATCAATGTGGATGGTTGAGATGCACTTGAAATTTTTGAAGGGCTTAGTTCGACAAAGAGAACATCCTAAGGGTTATATGGTAGAGCGATATACAGTATACCTGACTATGGTGTACATTAGTGAATATCTTTCTAAGTTTGCAACAAAGATCCATGTAGATCACATTTGGGATCTCAACTCAATTAACAAATTTGAAGGGGAGTACTTGATGGGGAAAGGTAGATTGAGGAAAGTGAGAGGTAATTATAAGATGTTATTGTAGTTAATTAATTCCTATAAATATTAAATATAAGTTGTTTCTAAGTGGTCTATTTTTTTATACAGTTGGTCGAGAGTGGGATGCACTACACAAGTGTATATTGCGAACAATATTGATTGGATGATGGTATGGATTGAACGATGTCAAAAAAATGGTCACTCGTTAACATGGGAAGGTGTTGCTTCATTGGTTAAAGAATCTCATCATAATGGAGATTCCAATGTTATGTCAATGGTAATTGATCTAGCATATGGTTTAAGAGGTAGACAAGTACATATATATTTATTAATCATGACCAATATGTTTAATATCAACTCACGATGCAAATAATTTTCACATGTTTGAAAAATTGCATGTCAAGCACCACAAAGCTATGTACTACCATGGCCATAAATTTCACATAAAAAGTTAGACAATGCAAAGAAAACTTGTGATTCTAGGATAACTGCAATCTTCGAGGTCACTAATATTTCATCTAGAAATGACATACATCCTCAAGAATCTCAAAACTGATACTATGACATTTGAATGATATACTTGAGTGCAACTTTAAGTCCTTCAAATTAGTTTTATTCATCATCAAATAGTACAAGCTATAACTGAATCAAAATGATCCTAATAGAACTATTATTCAACATGATAATAGATTTATAATGATTAATACAAGGTCATTTGAGCTAGTTGGAGATGAGCCCTATGTTCTTCCAAGCAAATGTGAGCAAGTTTTTTACTTAGAGGTTCCATATAAACCAGGTTGGTCATTTATTTGTTAGACATAATCCAAGAAGAAGGCCAGTAAAGTATAATGTGATAGAAGAAGAAGATATCAAAGATGAAGAAGAAGACATCGAAGATGAAGAAGAAGAAGAAGAAGAAGAAGAAGAAGATGATGATGATGATGAAGAAGAAGATGATGGTGATGGTGATGGTGATGGTGATGGTGACAGTGATGATGATGATGATAATCATGGTGATGATGGTGGTGGTGGTGGTGGTGATGATCATGATCATGATCATTTTGATGATGACGATGATGGTGATGATGATGATGATGGTCATGATGATCATGGTAATATTAATTTATTCATAGAAATTTATTTGACTTATATGTTTTCATAATTAATTTATTATGTATTAAACTCTAATGACATGATATAATTAATTCATTGTGTTCAATTCTAATGATTACAATATATATAATTTATGATACATGTGTTTCAATTATTACTTGTATATTTAATGTATTTATTGTTAACAAATTACCAATGTATTTCTTATGATTCTCAATTATTGGTGTTGATTACATGTATATTATTTTTGTGATTGTCACCCTTTGCGAAAACAAGCAATTGACTATAGACATCATCACCCCTTTTGTTGATGATCTTGCATAGCACACATAAAGTAAAGGTAAGGAATTAAAAAAATTATAATGATTATGATGAATGCATATTGTTAATGTTGTCTTCTATGTAATTTGTAGCATACATATCATGTAAGTTTTAGCTAACTTAAGATAAATGATTCACATATGTAGGAAATTTAACCCCTTTTATGAGGATCTTGCATAGTGACATAGATCGGCAGGTATAAGTCAATACACCCTATATAAATAGTTTATTATTTTCTTTTTTTTTCTTTACACCCATCTTCATTGAGTGGTTTAATAATAAGGTATTAACTTGCTCTTGATTTAACAATACTACCATCAACATCAATTTTAGGGCCAACTTCATCAACATTACCCTCATTTAGCAAAATATATCGCTGCTTACCAACTATATCTCTCATTTGATGGACTATAGGAACCACCTAACAGGTACTTGTCAGACTAGTCTTCCTCGAGTGAGGTAAATGTGGGAATAGAAGATGAAAGTGAGACATGTAGTAGGCCTAAAATAGGGAGATCAACTAGAGGTCAAAAGATTAGAAGAAAATTCAATAAACACATGCAATTTTTCCTTGCTCAAGGGGGGTCATGTTCTTATGATGATGAGACAAAAGGTGAAATCAAGGTTCCCTTGAGGTACAAACATATTCGGAAAGAATGGGTATCCAAGGAACTACCTCCACTTAACATAGATTTTTGTGTTAACGAGAGGATATATCGCATAGCTCCATCATCATTACATGGTTTGGGCCTATTTTCCATGGATGGCATAAAGGTATGTTACAAAAAAGTTGTTGAATTGATGGAGTATGTAGGACCTTGTTACAATTATAATAATTATATGCGGATTGTTCGATATAAAAAAGTATGCATAGGTATGAACTTTCAGCAAATTATATACAATGGAAAGAAAATGATCAAAGTAAAAGATTTTCTATGTACATTGACGGAAGACCAAAAGAAACAGGAAATATTGTGGGTTTTATAAATAGTACATGACCTGTGTCAACTAATAAGTGACCCAATTGCATATTTGAGGCACGTAAGAGAAATCATATTTTTGTATGTGCGATAAAATCAATAAGTGCAGGGGAAGAGTTGTTAATAGATTATCATTTGAATCGCATAGATACAAACAAAGTTACTATCATGGGGGTGGTAAGTAATATATACCATTTAAACTAACCTCCAACTAATGGATCTAATATACCATTTTATTAACAAGTTTTTTTTCTAAGTCTATTGCTTTCATTTCACTAAAGGTTTTATATTTAATCTTTGTCATAGGACGACATGGATCCACCACATGACAGAGGCAGGGATGTTCCTCCCACCCCTTCTTTGGTGAAGGTAAACCTTAGTGTAATTGTACAAATTAGATAGAAGAAAAATGTTATATTATTATGTTCTTTTCTTTAAGGTTTTTGATGCAGGATTGGGTCTTTGAACAATCTTGCATCAACCAAAAACATTTCCTGATTTCTGTACCTATTTTTTGTTGTTTGCATTATAATCTTTGCATTTTATGGTTTCATGTTATTTTAATCTTACATGATGTTGAGGACCTATTTTGGAACCTTCTCCTATGAGCACATAAAGATTGGATGGACTGTTTCAAAGTTATAGTTGTTTTCCTTGCCATCGGAGTCGTATTTCCCTGTAGTTTTGGTGCTGATTGCACATAGTGGCAATGTTGATTCTTAAAGAATCAAACTTTGAGATATTAAGAACTTTAAGAGGACCTAAATTAATATCATTTCCCAAGAGTGCAAGTCCTAATTAATTATTATTAAAAATTTATGCCCATTTTGGTCGGGGACCTATTTTCTGCCAGTTTTCACGTGAAACGTGAAGTGCTTCTTCTTGTACGGTTCCGTGTGATCAAATGGGGCCTTTCATAGTTAAGGGAATGTTTTTGGGTCATATGTGGACCTAAATAAAAAGGCTCATCAAATTTTTATCACTCTTTCATTAGTTTTGATTTAAATCTTCCAGACTGGACCTATAATGTAATTAAATGCCTAACTGGCCGACTTGTGGCATAGCTAGCTATATAAGGAGTCTAGATTGATGTAGTAGGGAAATAAAGAGGGAGATATAGGAAGGATTATCAATATATATCATTGGAGACAAAGATAGGATGCAAGCTATGATTCTAATTTCATAATTCTCATTATATAAGGCCAAAACCCGGAAGGCCTCATAGCCGGGCATGTTGAAAGAAATAATATAATTCTCTATTGTTTTTGCCAGTTGATTGTCTCATATCCATTGTGATTTCATTGCTTTCATGTGATACTATATTTCTTCCATTGTGTAACTCTGAGTAGGGCTTGTTTGTGGATTCAAGTGGATTCAATTCTACTTGATTCTGCTTGTATCTACCCTGCCCCTGCGTCAAGTGGTATCAGAGTTCTTTCTTTCTTGTGGATTGGATCATGGAGAGCCTTATTAGATTGGTTGTAGGGTGGAAAATCTTAGATCTAACCTATAACTTGCAGAAGGTTATGATCTTGCTGGAACCTGATTGACAAGATGGTTCTTGGTAGAGGAAATGATAATGCTATCATGGATATGTTGAGGCAGATTGCAACTAGGCTTGAAGCTGTAGAGATAGCCCAGAGAAGAGGCACACATCTTGAAGATGTTAGTGATGATGAAGAAGAAGAAGCAACACCTAGTGCTGAACCTGAAGTTGAACAAGATGAGGAAAGACTTTTGAGATTTTTGTCTAAGGCTAAATCCAGACCCGTAGTTGAAGTTGCTTACTATGATGGAAGACTTGAGACCGATACACTTTTGGATTGGATCTCTGAGATGGATAAATACTTTGAGTATGAAGGTACTCCTGATAATAAGAAGGTTAAGATAGTAGTCACAAAGTTGAAAGGGCATGCATCTCTTTGGTGGGATCATTTGCAAATTGAGAGACAAAAGAGAGGAAAAGAAAAGATCAAGACATGGATGAAGATGCTTGGAAAGATGAAGAAGAAGTTTCTTCCAGCTGACTATCAAGTGAGTCTAATGAGAAAGATGCAAAATTTGAGACAAAAGGACTTGAGTGTGAAATAATATACTGAGAAATTTTAGAAATTGGATATCAGATCTGGACATGTGGATGATGAAGTTGAGAAGATGGCTAGATATCTGAATGGCCTAAGGACATCGATTCAAGATGAGATCAACTATGTGAAAATAGATAGTGTGGAAGAAGCATATCGATTTTCTTTGAAGGATGAAGAGAGATTGACAAAGAGACATGAACAAAGACAAAGAGGAAGAGGTGGTAAATTTCAGAGAAGTAGAGGAAGATCTTATGGAGAAAGTAGCGGATCTGACAATGTAGTGCAAGATAAAGGATGAGAAGATGACCCTGCTGGTAAAAGAGGTAATTACTCTAGAGGTATCTATACTAGTTACTCTAGGAATAACAATAATGGGAAAAGAGAAGATAAATCTTGGTTTAAAGGGACTTGTTATAAATGTGGTGAAGAAGGACATAGAGCTTTTGAATGCACTAACTTTGGAAAGAAGACTGGAAGTAATGGTAGAAATAATTTGGCTTGTGAAGAAGTTGAGGAAATGTCTAATGAACTTGAACATGGTGAGAAATTGATGCTAAGAAGGATCTTATGGAATGAAGAAGCTGATGAGGAACCTGTTTTGAGGAAAAGTTTGTTCATAACCAGATGTAAGATCACTAACAAATGTTGCAAGGTAATCATTGATAGTAGAAGTTCTGATAATTTGGCATCCGAAGAGCTGGTTAACAAATTACAGTTGCAGAGATTGAAACATCCTAAGCCTTACCATATTGCTTGGATCTAGAAGGAGCATAAACTACTTGCAAGTGAACAATGCCTTGTTAAATTCAAAATTGGGAATTATCATGATAAAGTCTTGTGTGATATTATGCCTATGGATTGTTGTCATATTCTTTTGGGTAGACCTTGGTAGTATGATAGGAAAGCTTTGCATGATGGTAGATTGAATCGATATACTATTTGGATGGATGGAAAGAAACAAGTATTGTTGTCTTTGATAGAGAAGTCTAATGAAGGTCATTATACTACAGTTAGAGTATGCTTGTTTGATGGTAAAACATTTACAAGAGAAATGAAAGAATAAAATATTTTCTTTTCATTGAAGCATAAGAGTGGACAGTCAAATTAGGTTGCTGATGCCTTGAGCCAAAGAAGAAGTTTGCTGACAGAGATGAGAGTTGAGGTACTTGGTTTTGATGATTTGAAGTGCTTGTATGAGACTGACATTGATTTTGCAGAACCTTGGAAAGCTTGTAAGGAACACACGGTGAGTGATAAGTGGACTGATTATTTCATTCAAGAAGATATGTTGTTTAAAGGAGTTTAGTTGTGCATACCTAGAGGATCTATGAGAGAGAACATAATGAAGGAGAAACGTAGTGGTGGACTTGCTGGACATTTTGAGATTGATAAGATTGTGAATTTGATTTCAGAAAGATACTTTTGGCCATAGATTTACAGAGATGTACAGAGAATGGTTAGAGGTTGTAGAATTTGCCAAACAACAAAAGGAACTAGTCAGACTTTGGGATTGTATACACCTTTGCCTGCACCTGCTAGACCTTGGGAAGATGTGAGTATGGACTTTGTTCTTGGATTGCCTAGAACTCAGAGAGGTAATGATTCTATTTTGGTAGTGGTTGATAGATTTTCTAAGATGGCTCATTTCATACCTTGTAAGAAGACATCTGATGCATTGCATGTAGCTAAATTATTCTTCAAGGAAGTGGTAAGATTGCATGGTTTGCCTAAATCTATTGTTTCAAATAGAGATACTAAGTTTATGGTTACTTTTGGAGAAAACTTTGGAAAAAGATGAATACAGAATTGAAGTTTAGTTCTACATTTCACCCTCAAACAGATGGACAGACAGAAGTTGTGAACAAAAGTTTGGGAAACTTGTTGAGATGTTTAGTTGGAGAGAAATCTGCTAATTGGGATTTGATTTTGGTGCAAGCAGAGTTTGCATATAATAATTATGTGAATTGAAGAACTAAGAGGATAAAATTTGAGATTGTTACTAGATTTAATCCTAAGGGAACCATAGAGTTGAGAGATTTACCTACTGAGACAAGAAGAAGTGCTGAAGCTGAGGATTTTGTAGAATACATGAGAACTTTACATGACGAAGTCAAAAAGAATTTGGAGGATAGTAATCTAAAATACAAATAGAGAGAAGATAAGAGAAGGAAACATAAATATTTTGAAGTTGGAGATGAGGTTATGATTCATTTGAAAAAGAATAGATTTCCAGTTGGTACCTACAACAAGCTGAAAATGAAGAAGTTTGGACCTTGTAAGATTCTGAAGAAGTTTGACAGTGGAAATGCTTATGAAGTGGAATTACCAAAGGACATGGATATATCACCTATATTCAATATTTCTGATATCTTTGAGTACTTTGAATCAAATGATGAAATAGAAGATGATCTGGATTATCCTAAGAAGAATAGAGACAACATTGAGAAGATCTTGAATAAAAGAGTGAGCAAGAGTACAAGAGGAAAAGACTACATGGAATATCTAGTTCAGTGGAAAGATAAGCCAGTTCATGGATTACACAAGATGAGTTGGATCTTTATGATTCAGGTCAAAATATGAGCAGTTCCTGATGTTGACATCAGTTCTTTATTTACCCCATGTGTCTGATGTAGGAGCATCTTGTGTCTTTGAGCAATCTTGCATCAACCAAAAACATTTCTTGATTTATATACCTATTTTCTGTTGTTTGCATTATAATATTTGCATTTGATGGTTTCATGTTGTGCAAAGATTACATGATGTTGAGGACCTATTTGGGAACCTTCTCCTATGAGCACATAAAGATTGGATGGACTGTTTCAAAGTTAGAGTTGTTTTCCTTGCCGTCGGAGCCATATTTTCTTGCAGTTTTGGTGCTGATTGCGCGTAGTGGCAATGCTGATCCTTAAAGAATCAGCCTTTGAACTCTTAAGGAATTTAACAAGACCTAAATTAATATCATTTCCCAAGAGAACAAGTCCTAATTCATTATGATTAAAAAGTTACGCCCATTTTGGTCGGGGACCTATTTTCTGCCAGTTTTCACGCAAAATGTGGAGTGTTTCTTCTTGCGCGGTTCCGTGTGATCAAATGGGCCTTGCGTAGTTAAGGTCATTTTTTTGGGTCATGTGTGGACCTAAATCTAAAGGCACATAAATTTTTGATCACTCTTTCATTAGTTTTGATTTAAATCTTCCAGACTGGACCTATATTGTAATTAAATGCCTGACTGGCCGACTTGTGGCTTAGCTGGCTATATAAGGAGTCTAGATTGATGTAGTAGGGAAATCAAGAAGGAGATCTAGGAAGGATTATCAAGATATATCATTGGAGATAAAGAGAGGATGCAAGATATGATTCTGATTTCATAATTCTCATTGTATAAGGCCAAAACCCGGAAGGCCTCACAGTCGGGCATGTTGAAAGAAATAATATAATTCTCTGTTGTTGCTGCTGGTTGATTGTCTCATATCCATTGTGATTTCATTGCTTTCATGTGACATTATATTGCTTCCATTGTGTAACTCTGATTAGGGCTTATTTGTGGATTCAAGTGGATTCAATTCTACTTGTATCTACCCTACCCCTGCGTTAGTTTTGTAGTTATTCTAATAGTTTTACTGATATTCCTGTCACAAATTGATGTTCAAGGAAAGGTAAAAGCACCTATAACAACTAAGGCAATAGCTATAGTTTTGGAAGTGATAGTATTATGCAATGATGACATCGCATATACCTTTGACCCCATAAAGATGGTAATAAAGACCCTAAAAAATAATAATGTAGGTCTTGTTTGGAAGTAAGCAGTAATGAATCTTTAGTTATAACAAAAGTTCAATAAAGGTTTATATTTTATACTATTTTATGTTATGAAATAAAATATGTATGTGTTCTTATAGGATTTTTTGAATGCTCAACCACCAGCTCATGGACATCATGAGGTCGGTACTAGTGCAGGTCCCTCAGGTAAAATAATTCTTAAGTTAACAAGTTACAAGGAATTTTTTCTTTGGAACATTCACAAACTTCATTGGACTTACTGATTAGAAATCTACATTTTTCAGTGGACTTACTAATACCCTAGATGAGGTTTTTATGCCAGTAGTTTTATTCAAAATCACATATCTTGACTCCTCACTTCAACTTTAGACTCACATAAAAGCCCCAAATTGGCCTCATACAAACCCTTAAACGTAGGGATTTCTAAATGTATGACCTCCAACCACTTCCTCACTCAACCAATGATGGTTTCACCATTCATACAACATAACAAGACACATCATAACATAAAAGGTACCCCTTATTCAACCAGATTACTTGTTGCTACTCCTATCCAAGCAAATTCCTCAAGTTTCTCATACTCCTCTCGGTGATAAAATGCAACTACATATGTGAATTTAGATTAGGCCATGTTGAAAATTTCCACCATAAGAAAAGAAAAGTAGTGATTGATTCTGGTAGCATAGATAATTTGGTCACTCCACCCTTAGTACCACATGGACTATCTTTTACCTTATTTGTCTAGATGGTAACTTGCATTGGCTCACATCGATTAAAAAAAGGAATCTTCAAATGGAAGCCAGGGTCAGTAATTATTTTCAATAGAGTGTAACTCCTCTAATAAACACTAATGTGTCCTTCAGGAACTTCATTAAGAAATCCAAAAAATTGAGTTAAAATATTTGCATTATGACATGACAACCTAGTGTAAGATTACACTACTTTTCATATTGTTTCTGCAAAATTTAAAATGCATGACATGGAAAGACACATAGTTATCAAGTAACATTGTTTCTTTAACTCATACATCAAAGAAAACATGAAGTTATGGAGGTCATGGAAGTTTAAGTATTAAATATGTTTACAATGTGTTGTCAAGAATAAGGTAAAATCCAAGCATAAGGACAAGCAAGAAAGGGAACCTTAGGATATAAAAGGGTGGTGCCAAGCTTGACAGTTTGCAAGAAAACTAGGATTCTTAATGCTATAATCAAATGCCAAATCATTTTTCCAAAGAAATGCCCTCTATATAAGATGCTATAAATCATATTGACAAATTTTCCCCCTTTCATAAGTGTCGTACTTTCAAAAAGATGAGGGTTGTGTTAGAAAACTATTCTTGCCTAAGATGTAGTCAATAATACTAGATAGAGTAAACTAGATCTCAACCCTATCATTGCCACAACATAGGTACTGCTCTTAGTATCAAAAGATAGAATGTTTCTTTTAGTTATATGATTGGGTATAGGGGAGAGCTTTGTATTTGATGATAGAAGATATATATAATGTTGATCATTGATTTTTAGAGATTCAACTTGCCTAATATGTCTAATCCTTTGCCATACTAATATAAAATTGGTCAACATGATGCTTTGACATATATGCCAGGTTTAAGATATCATTACCAATGTTTGAGACAGGTTGGTAAGAAATGACCAAGTATTGGTGGTTTGCAGCTAGCAATGACTAGTTATTTTTATATGCTTTAAAACACACATGGGTCAAGTCCCATAAAAATGAAAATTATAATTAAAAGGACCATGTGAAAGCTTTCAATACTTAGCACAAATATACGATTTGTTTGTACTTGGGTTGATCTCACATTGTCAATAATTTTGTGATTACCTTTGAGATGACTTTAAAATATGTGTTAAATCTTACAAACATTAAAATTATAATATATTTTAATTTAATATTGGTCACAATATCAAAATATTCAAGCCAAATATCCAATATAGGTGCAACACTTGAAAAGACATCATGGAGATGGAGAAAATTTTGTCTTCTAAATATAAAGGACATCATTGTTATTTTCTTCATTGTTAAAACTAAAATTAAATTAATAGTTTCCATGCCTCACATTATATAAACTATCATCCCTATTTCAAGTTTTTTGAATCGCCACCATCTCAAGGGCCTCTCAATTCCCTCACTTTTTGTTATTATCATCCTTATTAACTTCCTTTGCATTTTCAACAGATTTATGGTGTTTGAATTTATAAAAGTTATACTATGCAAGTGTTGATTCCTTCGCTCAGCTATATATGAAATCTGCACAGTGCTTGTAATTCTTGCTTGTACCTACTTTCCTATTTCACATATATATCAATTTCTTCAAGACCACGATATAGAGTAAACTCCTTGATTTGTTAGGCAATCAACTACTTCATTTCTCCTAAAACTTGTTGTTGAGTGAATATTTAGTGTGCTTGATGATTTTTAAATTGTAGACATAGCCTATTAGGTCAAGGTCACATATGTCACAAAACTTAATAGTTGTGTATGTAATAATTTTAGTGATATCAAAATGAATCTCTAACTATTGTTAGTGATATAAAATTTTGAATCTTTGACTATTGTTAGTGATATCAAACTGAATCTCTGCAAGGATGTCTATGTTTATTCCTCCAAAGTCTTGGTAAGGAGCACACTAAATTTTTCTGACTATTGTTAGTGATATCAAACTGAATCTCTACAAGGATGTCTGTGTTTATTACTCCAAAGTCTTGGTAAGGAGCACACTAAATTTTTCTAACTATTGTTAGTGATATCAAATTGAATCTCTAAAAGTATGTCTATGTTTATTCCTCCAAAGTCTTGGTAAGGAGCACACTAAATTTTTCTAGCACCAGAATGCTTCCTCCCCATTGTTGTTCAAAAGATCCTATTCATTTTCTATACCAGTGTACACGATAAATATATGTTGAATTGTCCTTTTTCAATTTCTTTATAATTGTTAAATGTAGGAAATTTCCTTAGATCTATTGTTAAGGTAGTGATCTTTTTTTTTTGTTCTTGACACTAACTTTTTCTCTCTTTGTCTTATTTTTTAATCTTAAAAAAAAGATTAAAAAATCAAGTTTTTAGATCTATATCAAAATTTTAACAGTACTAAAATAAGTAAGAAAGTCTTAATACCTATCCTACCACCTATGACATCATCCTACAATCAGTTTTCCATACATTGATTTACATAATAAGCCAAAATAGTTGTATCTTCGACCATATAAAATAGATTACATTTTTATATACATTTTAGATTACATTTTTATATACTCATACTTATATTATTTCAAAATGTCTTTGCTAACAATGTATTATTCGGGTCATCAAGTGCAGATACCTCCTCCTATGAGGACCAACAATCTGACATCGCCGACTACAATGTCGACAACAAGGAACATGCAAACATCCATGTTCTCACTGTCTACATCTGGTAGATCCTTGTTTTTCTATATTTGGTTATGTGTTAATTATGATTTGATTTTTACTTTAATCTTGGGTGCATTTCATAATGGATTAATTTTGTGTAGTAGAAGATACTCCTCCTCAAGATACAAATCAAACCAGTACTGATGACAATTCACCATCATTTCCTAGATCTACTCGTGTTGCTAGTACGATAAAATTGCAGACATCATTCTCGTTGATCGATGAAGATATGATTCCTTTAAAATTACCTAAGCTTCCAGGTACTTAAAATTATTATTTTTTATATTCTAATTTTAATTTACTTATTCATAACTCTTTTTGGATTGATGATCCCATGATGTTTTTGCAGGGAATAATGTTTTTTATGAAAAGCTTAATGAGATGACATTGTTGCTATTCGGGCCCACCATACGTACAAGGTGGAACATCATATGTGAAATAACCCTATCCCACTACTTTGATTTCATATAATTGCTAGAATATTTTTCCTTTCATTTCTTGTACTATATTCAAGGTACACAACTTCAATTAATTTTTTTATCTAACAATTTTGTTTTTTCTTAAAAGGTGGAATTTGCAAGATAAAAAATTAAAAGATTAGCTCATAAAATCTTTAGAGGAGCTCTTTGGAAGTAACATTTTTGACAACACCAAATTTATTCAGAGAGCTTGCAAACATCTAAAGACTGTGAGGGACACATACAAAAGGAATCTAGTGAACAATCCAAAGTATGAGCATCCTCCCATGATTCTAGAGAAGTACTGGAGGGAATTCATTTTGGATGCAAGGGAGAAAGCGCAAAGTCAAAGAGGAATTACACCATCAAATGACAATAAAAGGTATGTGATAGTATTAAGTAGAATGTAATTATGCACTAATTAGTGATCTTTATATTTATATAATCTAACATATTTCAAACTTTTCATAGAGTGCAGGACACATCAAAGGCTACAAAAGCTAGATTAGAAAAGCATGGACAACACAAACTTGGCTCTGGTGGTTATCTGAATTTTCAAGCACAAATTGTAAGTAGTAGTAAATGAAATTTTGAATCTAAATTTTTATAAATTGCAAACAATTTTGTTTAATCAAATAATACCTACAGAATTGATGATATTAAGCCAAAAATGCATGGGTCATATTTTAATGTAGCACCCATGGAAGAAGACAAAAATATTGCCTTCAAGTAAGGCTATAAAGTCATGGTTGAATGCCTATGCCAAGCTTCCTTTGACCAAACCCAACATTCTGCTACATTGGTTCACACACAGGTAAATAGGCCAAATGAAACATATTTTAAATTGGATACTTGAGCAATAATCTATTTGATGTTAATTTCAAACATAAATTGACTATTTTTGTTTTAAAAAGAAAATAATGATAACAATGTGCATGACATTGCAATGCAACTTTCTAATCCAATCATAGAACCTGCACATGACGAAGGACCTAATGTGCATCACAGTGATGGAGGTATTCATTTACTATTGAAAATTAATTATGTAATTATTAATACACGTTAACATCTTAAATTAAAATTGGTGTAACCTTTTTTGTGTATATTTTAGAGCATGCAAAACATCATGGTGAACGAGTGGAGGATGATCCAAGTGTCCACCATGTTGACTTTGGGGTTGAACAAAATGTTATTGTAGATGATGTGGCACTGTCAAGTAAAGAAAATCTTTGTTATGTTCTTTTAATTTTTTTTTAATCATTGTTTATGTTCTTTTAATTAATGAAATACTTGTAACACTAATATAAAATGTTGTGAATTTAACCCATTTAGTTGTTATTGCAGCGGACCCCCCTTTGGTGCACCAGACTCCTCCTCCACGACACGTGAGGAGGCATTTATTGAGATCACAAGAAGAAGAGGAGGGAAATGACAAATATATTGATGCTCCTCTTAGTCGTTACATTAAAAAATTGAAGAAAAAACCAAAAAGAAATGATTGTAATAAACATTTTTTTATAATGAAAGAATGTTATCTTAATGAATGTTGATGAATGATGTGTTAATGAATTATTGATGAATCTTGTGTTAATGAATTATTGATGAATGTTGTGTTTTAATGAATTTTGTGTGTTAATGAATGTTATGTGATTATAATAATTGAATGTTGTATTTCATAAATGGATGAATAAATGAATGAATGTTAGATGTTAATGGGGACTTTAGAGTCATGTTAGAGGGGGAAATGAGCTTCCACCTTCATGTGGTTGGCCTTGTTAAGTAGATAATATTAAACTATTCTCAAAACCAAGTGAAGCTCAAACTAAACCAATGTAGATTTAATGGTAAAAAACACCTACTAGTCCTATTGCACATGGATCAATACCCGTTCCTAGGTACACACATTTCACTAGATCCCACTCACTCTAGGATCACCAACCCTTAGGCTTATTCTCCTAGCCTAAACTCAACCAACTCCATGACCATTGATTCTACATACACTCTTCATACTTGATTCCAAATCTTCATGACATCATTTTGTCCACTATCTTAATACTTGTGATTGTCCTCACCAATTCTCTCTCTTCAACATCTATCATATCCAACCCCAAGTCTTAGATTGGATTCCACTTGGTCTTATCTTTCTGAACACCTTGTAACATGGATTACACCCACACAAGGAATAATGTAGAGCTTAGTGGATTCCTTGGGAAAACTCATGAATAACTCTTCTTTTGTGCATTTCTTTTGTAACAACACCATATATGCTTCTCCAATAGGATCATCCTTCTTGATCCAACCAACACCTTAGACCAAACAAGATCAAAACACTTCCTTTCACCACCACTAGGCTCTACACCTTTAATGTAATCCACTAACCTTCAAACACCTTCCACTGGTTTCAACTAATCCACTTAGCTCATCAACAAACCCTTACCTGGGTACTAACCAGGCCTAGATCCTATTAGCCCCATTCAACAGGTAATCCTAAGTTTTCTTCAAACTTATCCAAAGGACTCACAAAAAATATCATATTAAGATACCCTTTTGCATGCTACACAACATGTGTCAAACTCACCTACTAATCCTTTGGACTAGTTGTACACACCAGTGCCCTACAACCTCACAATTAGGCCTAATAGCCCTCCATTTACAAAGAAACTCCTATAACCATTCTTCCCTACACCTCCAAACCATGAAAAAGTCTTCATACATGATCTAAATCAACTAGTTTTAAGGTTTATTTAAGAAGCCACATAGTTTTACCTCACGAAGTACCAAACCCTCACTCCTAGGGACACCAACCTAGGGCTTTGTTGGTTTCACCATTCCAAACACTCCTAGATCCTACCAATGGATCTAACACCTTCAAATGAACTATTATGAACATAAAACACCATAAAATGTGGCCCTCCTTCAGGTGGATATCTGAGACCATGACTGGTGCCATACACCCAAACCCTCAATCAACAAATTCTCTCAACTTGTGGTCACTCCTTCATCTCCCTATCACCATTACATTATTTCAAACATTTAAAGTCACAGGATCAATGATTGTACCCATGGCCAAAAAATGTATGTTGCAAGAATTTACTTGTTTATTAATCAAGAACTTGTTACATTTATTTCCTCTTAATCTCTCCCACTCACACACTCACACACTTGTGGATCATATATCAAATAGATCCTCCTACCTCTAAAACTTGACAACAACCCAACAAATACCCTTGAACCAAAAGGGAACAGTTAAAATTGACTGTATAATTGTTTGACAGAACATTTTCTAAGACATGTAATGTTGTCAAGTTGACAACCAAGTTGTCAAATAAAAAAATATAATCATTTTCCCCTTATTATACCTTATAAACACATCTTGATAATGTTTTATCAATGTCCTTATGTCCATGACTCTACTTACCTTCACAAAAAGTCCTATTATGCCTTATAGGCCTTTTGGCATCTTGACACAACAATGAGCCTCTTATATCATGATGGCTATTATTACATCATTGCATGACTAAATTGTATATTTTTTACTCCCTTAAAATCCCCTAAAGACTACAGCCCATCAATCCTTTACAAAATGACCCCTCTAGGCCTCTTGCCTCACATTGGAAAGTTTGCATACATTGACTCATTTTTCTATTCGTTTATAACATTTTTGGCACTAATAGCCATGATTACAATGTTTCAAGACCTTTTAGGTCCTTTTAGCCTTTATAGGTCTTCAATTTCTCTTATATCTCCACTAGGATCATGAAGTGATCCCTGTAGCCATGGTGCCCTTGCACCGAGGACCCTTCATTCGGTACTCCAACAAAACACAAACCTTAACTCACTAATAGATGTGCTCCAAGGTGTACTCACACAAGCTTTTCAGGACCTTGCTTGTCCTATCTTCTTTGGATCCTATTCTCTCTGCTAGGATCTTTTTAGCCTCAATTTTTCAAGCCTAAGACTTCTCTAACTCTACTCCAAGAGTTAGCCTCCTTGTGTTTAACCTTGAAGGACAATAATCAATAGTTTTGTCTCAATGCTTCTCAATCACTTAGAAGACTCTAAGTGCTTCTTTCACTACAACTTGGCATTAGGGTTTCAGGGGGTCCATTCATCTTGAAAACATCCATTCCTAATCATTTTGACCTCATTTTGATAGGTCTCAAAGGTCTTCTCCATCAGGTCCACAAACTGGCTTGTTTGAGACCTATTAGGCATAATGGTTTCTTGTAGCCCTTGGCAGGGTCCTTTTCCTATTTCTCATCAAAAAATCCCAAATGGCCTATAAAACCAATTTGATATTCAAATACCCTTTTGGAAGAAACTAGAGATCCAAGAGGTTTTAGGGTTCTAGGGCCTCTGTACAGTGGCTTCCTATAATGTAGGGCCAATAGGGCTAATAGGCCTATTTTTAAGGTCTTCACTGATTTCTTGCTCAAAGTCTAAGAAAATGGATTGGCCAGTGCCCAATCTCTTTAACATATGCCAAAATTTTCATAAGCTATCTAGAACCATGCTTTTTTCATACTCACCTTCTTTTCCCTGCATGTATACACCCATTTCTTCTCTGTCACACTCCTAGCCGGGTACACCAGTCTCACCTAGGGCATGACTTTAAAAATAGCATCTTGATTCTTCAAACTCCCAAATTCCATATTTACACTGTAAAATGGCTCCCTAACCATTTCCATTCAAACTCTTAGGTTTCCCTTGGCTAGAATTTATGGGAGAGCCATGAAACTAAAAACTTCCTAGATTAAACCAGTGAACTACCTACTTGATAAAAGATTTTCTAATGGCTAATAGAACTACTCATAACTATATGATGACTGAAAATAAAAGTCTTAAAACTACCTCTATATCATGAATCCAACATTACATTTCACATTCTAACTCATTAGCATTCTATAACCACTGAAGAAATACGACTGTACTCAGGAAAACCAGAGATCTTCTCTATTCACTAACTAAAATCTTACACACACTAGATTATACCTTGGGAAATGAGCCACAAGGTATCATAATATTCCCATCCCACAATTTTATGCCTTTACATTTATTTCCCTCTCCTAGAATGAGGGGAATCCAAAGTTGTCGAGTTGCATGCAACATTTGCAAAAATTGCTCATGTTGCCATGACAACTTTTTAGCATCTTTTTCATTTATGATGCCAACTAATTTTGAGGACCTCTATTCCAATTATATTGATGAAATAAAATCTTTAAGGCCTTTTTAGGCATCTCCCACACTTTTCTCAAGATTAAGACACATTTAGATTTCATTTCCCAACTTTTAGGACTACCCCTAAGGACTATCTTTGAAAGCAAACTAAGCTAGACTAGATTGGATAGTACTAACTACTAATCCATATAGGCACACATCAAACAAGACCTTCTAAGGTCCAAACCAAAAGTTTACTAACTTGGCTAGAGTTAGTTGCAAGCCAAAATAAAGTAAGGCTTTTAGGGATAGTTTAGGTGCTCCTGCACCACTCACTGTCCCGACTCTAATTTTGGAACAGTCACATACCAATCTCCAAAGACAATCATATCAATGTCCCTCACTGACCTTAGTATCATTTGGTGATTCTTAGGATGCCTTACCTACTTCCCCTAGGCTTTACCCACCAATGCTAGATCCTTACAAGATCATTTAATACCCTTGCATAAAATAAAACCAAAACATTGAACTTTTGAAAAATTTCAATCCAATATTTTCATGTCACATGCAAGTATGATATACTGAGGAATTAGTAAGATATTGGAAAACCTTTTCCAATATTCATAATGTTCCCAGTCCCAATACTAAATTCATGTTCATTTTTAAGATCCTTATTTGTTTACACAGCAGTTTCTCACACATCTCTTTTTTTCCTTGGAAGATAATAATGTGTTGAAGACAATCACAATATTATTCCAATAAGAATTTCAAGGTACAAAAGATAAACATTTTACATTACTCTTGCTTTACTTGTTTTCTAAATAACTATAAGATCAAAATTAGGGTTAGAGAGCATATTAAAAGAAACCGCAAAACTTTCAACAATATGCAAAACCTAATTCAATCTCATCAAGAAAACAACTTGAAATAAGAGAATTAAAACACTATCTAAAACCCCCTTCAAGTTTTGGTTCCCATGTTCTCCTTTCTTCTCCATTGAATTTGATTGATGCAGCTCTATGATCTTAAAAAAATCCGCACTATAATTGAAAGCAATATGATAGCATGAGAATACTAGGAGTGTGGTTGAAAATAAAATGATGAAAAGAGAATACTAGGAATGTGGTTGAAAGCAAAAATGATGAAAATAGAATAATAGGAATGTGGTTAACCTAAAAATAAGAGAAATGATCTCAATTTATAGAATTTGAAGACCAAATCTCAAAATTAGCAAATTGACGTACAAAATGAAAATTTTCATAGATTATGGAAATTAGCAAATTTGAAAGAGGAAATTTTCCATTAAAATGACAATTTATGACAAATTGAATGCACAATTAGAAATTAGTGAATTAAAAGAAGAAATTTGCAATAAAATATAACAAATATGACAAAAGAAAAAAAGGAAAAATTGTCATAAACTATGACAATTATGACAAAAGGAAAAAAAATAAAATTGTCATAAACTATGACAATTTATGACAAAAGGAAAAAGGGAAGGTGGAGGCTTAAAAAGAGGAAGTGGTGGCTAGAAAAGTGGGTGAAGTACAAATTAAGGGATAAAATCCCATTTGGAAAAAGGAGGGAATTATTGAAATTTAAAATTTATTTATTCCCACAAAATGGAAATTATGATTTAGGAATTATTAAAATTCCATAAATTAATAATTAGCCAGTTAATTAATGTCAAATTAATTAATTGTGAAACTTAGGGAAAAGGAGATAAATAAATGTAATTTATTTATCAAAACTAAGACTTAGAGATAATTTATGGGTTATTTAACCTTAAAGAAGGGAAATTAATTGATTTGACCAAATGGATGATTTTGATGAGGCAAAAGATCAATTTTGATGACTCTGATAATGACTTGAATTGATTTTGAAAGTGATTGATTAGGTCAAAAATAAGGAAAAATCAAGGAGAAATATTAGTAAATTAGGGATGAAAATTAGACATTGAAGACACGTTAGAAAAAGGGGACACATAGGTGTGGACCATTTTTTAGTGTCTACAATAACTTTTCATGAACATGTTTGTTACAATCTTTGTAACATGTTCTTTTTCTATGATGACAAGCATGCTTTCGAATATACATGTGATTTGCATTTCTTTTACAAATCAACATTTTCCTGTTTTATTTGGATATAGTTTACCAAGTCAGTTGTAAAATAAAAATGTTTTCCTCGTTATTTGAGTTAAAGGTAATTCCCTTGCTAAATAGACACATGTAGTTTGAAGCATACATGTCATTTGCCCTTCTTTTATAATTGTATTGCAGTCATGTCTCTCAAAGATTTCAATCATTTTTTTCATGTCTTGTCATAAAACTATCTACCAAACAAGTGGTAACTACCTAACTAGCCCTCAAGCCTCAAATGCTTCCAAGCTACTCAAGCACCTTATTAATGGAAAATATGGTTGTCTTAGGTATATTTAAGCTGGATTTGAAAGGTTTCAACTAGTTATTAGTTCCCAAGCCACACCCAACACTCCAATTTCTCAAACTGTTAAACATGCCTAATTGCCCTCCTAGTAGGTCTCCAACGATACAAAAGTGCAATTTGCTTACAACCTTCCCAAAACACTAAAAAAAATCTTTAGATTTTCATAAATTTCATCATACAACAACATATCAAAAAATTTGCACTGGTTGGTTTGGACCAACTTGTTGCTACTCAGACTGCACCCCTATTCCAAGCATAAAAAGTGGGTAAATAACAAAGAAAGTATATGTTATGTTTACTACCAAACCTCAATACTCTAAAAAATATTTAGAAATGACTCCAAATCAAGGATTCTATAATCAATTTGAACCTTGGACCTCCATAAGCATACAATCCCCAAATAGGTCTCTCACACGCCCTCAAACCAAGGGTTTTCTAAATGTAAGACTTCCACTCACTTCCAGCCTCAACCAAGGGTGGATTCATCTTTAATTTAATATGCTAAGACACTCCAAACTCTTAAACACACCCCTTATTCAGGTAGATTAATTGTTGCTTCTCACATCCAACCAATCTCATTAACCTTCACAACCTTCCTTTGGTGATCACCTTTTCCATTCACTCAAACTACATAAATTATGTTAATAATTGTATTGTACATATTAATATGGTATCATTCGATGAGAATTGGCTTTTTTTCATTCATGGAATGATCCAACACATTAAAAAACTCAATATGTTAAGGGTAAAATAATGAATTCCTTAATGCCAATCAACACAAGTGGTGAGATCTAAAACCAATGAATTCTCAGAGCATTAAAAATTGATATGAACAATAATATTTATGTTCTAAAATCATAATAAACATCAAAAGATCAATGCAAAACCAAACTATGCCAAGGAAAATATTGAAACTTGTAATTCTCTGAGTTTTATTAAAAAATGATTATTCTAGCCGTACACCAAATTAATTCTCTGATTTCCCCCTGTACAATTTGTAGAAAAGAAACCACTTGTTATCTCAAATTAAGCATTAGATGTTTTCATTAGTATCAACTAAACTTAGTCGGTAAAAGATGAAATAAGAAGCTATACATACTAGTCGGTTGAACTTACAAAGCCTTCATACCGAGCAGTCACAAAGCATAACCGAAAGCTAAATGTATACAGGTCTAACCGAGTATGTTTACCGAGTATCAAAATATACTGAGCACCAAGTCAGTGAACACCGAGCATTCTATACACCGAGCATCAAGTTATTCACTGAACAAAGAATGTAGTTTTCACCGAGTTGTTCAAGAATTGACATAGTAATCAGTAATGGCACATTTATCTATGCAAATAGTTTACACGGATCTAGAAACATATTACCAAGATTGAGGCACATTTATTATGGATGTAATCATTAATTATTGTGATGATTCCTATGTAATAGTTAGATCTAGGTTATTTTTGTACACCGTAGATCTTAGGTTTTCTAAGATGTTGTAAACCTAATTAGGTCAAAGAAATTTTCTATATAGTTGTAATTGATGTCATTTTGACGTAACAAAAAAAATCAAGGAGGAGTTCATGAAGCAGTAGCCACCTTCAAGACATCAGAATTCAAACAAGGTTTACATGACAAAGCAGTTATCAGAGTTAGTTTTCAGTTTATTCAGAAACATACAAGGCTACCGAGCAGAAAAAAGAACACTATACTACACATCAAGGTGAAATAAAATTGGTATTTCATTGATTTGATTCTGACAAGTCATAATTGTCATTTACAGATATTTTATGTTATCTTCTAATCATTATAGCAGGATTGAAAATCTCTTAACAGAGTAGACTTAACAGTTTGTTGTAAATCTCTTAACTTAGTGCACACTTATTTGGTATTGCTAAAATCCTTTCACAAGGTAGATCTAATTGATCTGAAGCTACTCCTAACAGGGTAAGATCACTAGAAGTGATCACACTTCTAGCCTTAACTAACATACCTTATTATCTGCAATAGTGAATAATTTGTGGGTATCATCCCCACCATAGTTTTTACCTTCTAACAAGGGTTTCTGCGTAACCAAAATACTAGTGTCATTTGATTACATTTCATATTTGACTTATTGTTTGTTTTCATACACATTGCATTTGCAAAGCTATTTAAATGTATGTTGCATACAATGGAATCAATTGGATAGATAGACACTACTATTGCAGATTGTTTATTCAGTAAAAAAAAATTAGGGTACTGATTCACCCCTCCCCTCTCAGTACTTTATCTTTCCTATCCCAACAATTGGTATCAGAACTAGATCTCTTATTTAAAGGTTTAATCACTGAAGAGGAAAGATCTAAAGATGGAAAGATATAAGTTGGACAAGATAATTAAGAATCAAAAGATTCAGATGCAAATCTTCATTGAGTAATACAATCAAGCAAAAGATGAATTGAAGAAGTTACTGGTTGAGAGAAAAGATATGGCTATTAGGCAATGTGATACTGATTATCATGAAGAAGACATTGATGACATATTTGAGATTTCTGGATCTAGTTTAGGAAGCATATCTGACATATCCAAAGGAGCAATTTCTAATTTATCTAAGAAAAATATTCATCTGACTGAACTAGTTAAAGCCCTACAGATCGGTCAAGAAGCACAAATGGTAAGAATGCTTAAGGTGATGAATAATGCTAGACAGGTTGAACAAGAGAGAAATTTGGTTGTTGAAGACAAAAGACAGATGACTGAGAAATTACAAGAGGATTCTAAGATATTGAGACTTACCGAACATCATTTTGAGATATCTAATCAGATGGTTGTTGTTAATCAGGAGATCAACTAAGTGAATAGTGAGTTGAAAAGGAAACTTGAAGACATTGGTGAACTCAGAGAAGAAAATGAGAGACTGAAACATGAAGTGAAGATGCAACAACAACACAATGAAATGATGAAGAAAGCTTAAGATAGTTCCAAGAAAATTGATGATTTCCTGATTAGTCAAAGAGGACTTGGAAGCACTATTGGATTAGGCTATACTAAGCAAGGAGAATCATCTAAGCAAGCTGAACATGTTAACACCTAAAAAAGTCAATGACCTAAGAGACTATCATGCTATCACTATGGTAAACTGAGCCACACATCAAATGTTTGCAGGAGTAAAGAAAAAGGTAATCCTATAACCACTCCTAAGTTTAATGGTCACTATTATAGTTGTAACAAGTATGGACATCAAGCACATGAATGCATACTAAGTTGAATAGGAATCCTAACAAACCTTACATGAAGAAACATGGTTGCACTTGCAACATGCATGGACATACTTTAGAAGAATGTAGAACAAAGATGAAGCAAGTTTGGACACCGAAAGGACAAAATAAGACCTATCAATCGAAGAGACAAGGTAATTCTTATACTTGGGATTATAACACATGGGCTAGTTGTACAACATGTGGAAGATATGGTCATATTGTAGCTAATTGCAAGAGGAAAAATTGGAGAGGCAGATCTCGTAGATGGACAAGTACTGGTATGGTATGTTTACATTGCCACAAAGTTGGTCACTTAGCTAAGGATTGCGGAGACCGAGCACCAAAGACACAAGTCTATGAGAATGGAAACACAATTGAATATATCATGAGAATAAGAAACATTATGTGGAGAAAAGTATCAGGAGATAATGTTGAGTCAAGTAATGCAGTCGGTGAAACCTCATCCATTGGATTGGGTATCATCACCACCTCCACCTAAGCTGAAATAGGTATGTATGGAACTGATAATCCTAATTGATCATATTTATCATACAGTTCCTTATACTAAGTGTTCTCATACCAAATCTGCATGAATCAAGATGCATTATGTTTTTACAAGTTTTGAGCTTTAAGTGTTTATAGTCGGTATATGCTAGAACGAGTGGAAAGTCACTAGTTGGTAACTATTAGCAAGGTTAACCAAGTGCCAGTATTAACCAAGTGAAAATTTCATGTGTTAATCAAGCTTATGTTATTTCATGGTATACACCAAGCATGACAATTTTCATCAAGATGTATTAGGTCGAGCATTTATTGCAAAAAAGGTTTGAGTGGGAAGTTGAAAATCCTATAAATACATGGTGGAATTAGCTTATTTTTCACACTACAATCACGAAGAGCTAAGAGTCTACAGAGTGAATTCGAGCAAAGAATTTTCAAAGCATTTGAGCAAATATTTAAAGAATTCTGAGCAATTTCATTATTGTTACGAGTAAGTAATATCATCATCGAGCTATTTATTTACTACTTCCTGAAACCCTAAATGAAGAACAATGGCATCCGCATCAAAGGTTAACAAATCCAAGAATGTAGATGAGGAGGAAGTGAGATTAATTGTTTCTGCCTCTTGCAATGAGCCGAAGTACAAACTTCATCCCAAAGTTGCTTTGCAGATTGATAAAATCGGAGCTTTTTTGAGCATACCACCTAGGGTTTTGGTGGTTGAAGACATATGCTCCTATATTCACTACAAAATTAGAGAGATTGGTGATCTTGAGCTCATTTCTACATATCAAGAGCTAAGTGTTAATGAAAAATTAAAGAGTGATCATGAGCATTTACAAGTCAAGGGTTTGACTAATGCCCTACATTTTCTAAAGGTTTTCAGGAATGAATGGATAAGAATTGTCTTGAGTCAATTTCATGATCAGAAACTATGGTTGGATGAGACCATAAAGATCACAAAAGATACCATACATGTAGTAACTAGATACCCCACCACAAACAAAGTCAAAGCACTAAGGAGTGCACCGAGAGCTGAGCTAGAGAAAGAAATTGGAGCAGAATGGCATGGTAGAGGATTGAAAGTGAACACAATCAGAGATCCCAAAACTAGGTTCAGTGCCTATTTAATTGGCTACAAAAAATTTCAATCAAGCAGACCAAATAGTGTACTGTGTGGTGCAGTTGACATTGCATTCAAAATGGTGAAAAATGGATTTCAGTTGGATCTTGCCGAGCTGCTGCTGAGACAAATAGAGGAGAATATGAAGACTATTCAGTCAACAAAATCCAATACCTGTAATTTTGGATCTCTGTTACTTTGCATATTCTTTTATGTACAAAACTTTTTCCCTTCAGTCGGTTATGTGGACTGGACTACCGACAAGCCTGTAACACTGCAAATCGCTGATTTGATAAAGAGTTTGGGAGATAATTTTGTTAGCATAGTAGACATATATTTTGAACAATTCAAGGATAAGATAAATGCCAGGAGTAGGATACCGAGGAAACTAGTAGAAGAATATGAACATGACATATGTTTCCTAGTGGATAAAGGCAACAGAGGCTAGGACAAAATGGCTAGCCCCTATGGGTTATGAAATAGACATTGACCAAGCCTCAAGGTCAACCAAGGCTTTATTGGCTGAGCCTAAGGATCTAAAAGCTTCTAGGTTTGGCACATATGAAGAAGCTAAAACCAGGATAAAAATAGACATAGTCATTGGGAAAATAACCAAGAAATCAAGGAAAATGATGAGCAATTTGGTAAATAAATTTGGAGATGATGTTGAAGCATATGAGGACATTCTGGTTGAAGCAACAACTAAGGGTCATTTACTTATCACATACAAGGCACATGATGATGATGTAACTGAGTCAGACAAAAATGTAGATCCTGCACCGGTTAAGCCCACACTTAAGAAGAAGCAGGCAGTAACACAAACTAGAGCACGAACAAGATCAACCACTGCAGCTTCACCTCCACCGAAGAAAGGAGCAGTAAAAATATCTAGGCCTACACAGATGAAAACATATCAAAAGAAAAGAGGTACTAAAGCTAACTTCGAGGCCCCAAAGAAAAGAAGGAAGTTAATAAGAAGAAAAGATGACATTGATGATGAAGAAGATGCTACAAATCAATTTAAAGTTGTTGTGAATAAGAATCAATCTATAGATGAGGTTGCAAAATCTATAATAGACATTGGAGGTCTTAGCGACCCGAAAATAAGTCAGTTTGAACACTTATCAACCAAAACCATAATAAAATTGAAGAAGCAGTAATTCAGATGATGGTCAAGTTCAAACAAATACCAATTGAGTTTTCTAAATATGTACCAAAAAGCCTATATGAGAGGATATCATCCAGATGGGGCTATGCCTTGAGCATTGAAAAGACAATGAGGGAAGAGTCCCTATTATTGGTGATGCCAATATTGACAGGCCCCGAGATTGATGAATTGATGAAGAAATATTCTAAAATATTTCTAGTGAAGGGCTGAGCTCTACAGATACTTGATGAGAATATGGCAGAAGTTGATGAGAATAGTCAATTGCTATGGACTTCTATTCTCCAAGCACAAGATGAAGCAGATAAGTTGACTCTAACCATTATACCCAAGAAGAAATCTTGAAGAAAAGGGAAAGTCATCCATGCAGATGATGCATGTTATTTTATATATATACTGCAGTAAATATATATTATTCTAAATGTTTTTTATTATATATATATATATATATATATATATATATATATATATATATATATATATACATGTATACATGTGTACACACACACAACCATATATATATGTGTGTGTGTGGGTGTGTATGTGTATGTGTATGTGTGTGTATGTGTGTGCATATATACATGTATATATATGTAGATATGTATCTATATATGTATATATACATGTATATATACATATATATATATATATATATATATATATATATATATATATATATATATGATGAAGGGTGCTCCCCTTAATACCACAAACACATAATAGAAATAGAGAAACAACAACAATATGCAAGAATAGAAAATTGGCTTCTTATTATCTCCACAAATGTGGAATTACAAACTTTCAGAATTACAATATGCAAAGCCACATGGGCATTCCCTTACAATATTCTGTAGGACAAAGCCTCGAACTATTACCCAGATCTACTACCCAGAACTATTCTGAACTGCCTAAGACAATAATACAGCCTTCCTTATATAGGCAATTTTTCTACCACCTGGGAAGGTTTGAGAATTTTAGCCAATAAGGCCGACCAAACTTAGAATTATCTTATTTTACATTTTATTACATCATAGTCAGCTCAAGATAACCTTTGAACATAAATTTTGAAGAAAATTATTTTCTGCCATTTCGGGTGGCCCAACTTCTGAAGACCATAAGTCATCACCAGTTGACCCGATCGGCTATTATAACCCCATTTCGAAAATGCCACGAAGCGCTCTACAGGCTTGACCCGTGCAAGCGCCCATCACCCAAATTTTTGACCTCATCCGGGGCCTCTAAAGCCTTCAAAACTGAGTCCAAAGTTTCTGTACCCTGCTGCCAATACCAAAAATCTTCAATATCTTCCAACATACACTTGATCTGAAAATGAAACTTTACTGGCAGACTTATATGACCAAAATGAACCTCCAAGAAAGAAATTAGATCATTCTGAGCACATGCAAAAATTACCAAAAATAGTAACTTTCCATAAATAGCAGCTTTGCACAAAATAGCCCTTATTGAATATAAAAACATAAATATTTTTGGGTGATGCAAGATTGCTCTTACACCCAGGATGCTCCTGCATCAGACACCCAGGGTAATTTGAGAAGTGACCCTGTCACGACTCAGGTGTGCAGAGGAAAACCAAGACGACTAATCTCCTCCTTTGTCAGCCATGATGAATCTTCAACAGGCCGTCCTTTCCACTTGACCAGATATTCTTCATATGTCCCGTTCCTCGTGCTTCTGCCAACATGACTGTCCAGTATATCCTCGATCTCCTTAGTGTCTGAACTAGTTGCTAGAATACTCCACTGTGCTGCTGTGATCTCATCTTCAACACCTCCTTCATGATACTCTGTCAGATCTGAAATGTTAAACACTGGTGAAATATTCAGCTCACTAGGCAATTCTACCTCATATGCATTTCCTGAATCATGCTTCTTCAGTATCTTACATGGCCCAAACTTCTTCATTTTCAGCTTGTTATATGTACCAACTGGAAACCGCTCCTTCCGCAAATGAACCATGACTTCATCACCAACCTGAAATTCCTTATACCTCCTTTTCTCATCTGCCTTAGCCTTATACTATGCATTCATCTTGGTAATATGCTTCCTCACCTCCTCATGGATGTTCTTCAAGTGTTCTGCAAAATCCTCAGCTTCAACACTACTTATTTCTCCTTTATCTATCTTTCTCAATTCAGATGCATTTCTTGGACTACTTCCATATACAATCTGGAATGGTGATTTACCAGTGCTTCTATTGACAGAATTATTGTATGCAAATTCTGCCTGTGATAAAATCAAATCCCATCCTGTTGGCTTATCTCCAACCAAACATCTCAGCAAATTTCCCAAACTTCTATTCACCACCTCTGTCTGTCCATCAGTCTGTGGATGATGGGATGAACTGAACTTCAAATCTGTCTTCAACTTCTTCCACAATGTACGCCAGAAATACCCAACAAACTTAGTGTCCCGATCTGAAACTATGGTCTTTGGCAAACCATGAAGTCTCACTACTTCTCTGAAAAATAATTCTGCTACATGAACAGCATCATTAGTCTTCTTGCAGGGAATGAAATGTGCCATCTTTGAAAATCGGTCAACTACTACAAAAATTGAATCATGTCCCCGCTGTGTCCTCGATAAACCAAGAACAAAGTCCATACTGATATCCTCCCAAGGCTTCTCTGGTATAGGTAATGGCTGATACAACCCTGTATTCTGCTTCACTCCTTTTTCCATCTGACATACTCTGCAACTCTGTACAAACTTCTTCACATCTTGCTACAACTGTGGCCAATAATAATTCTCACTAACCAAACCAAAGGTTTTGTCACGACCAAAATGTCCAGCCAATCCTCTGCTATGCTTCTCCTTGATGAGATTCTCCCTCATAGAACTTCGTGGAATGCACAACTGACTCCCTCTGAATAGCATATCATCCTGGATGATGAAATCCAACCATTTCATCCTGTCTAGAGTAACAGGTTCTGTACAAGCTTTCCAAGCTTCACCAAAATCAGGATCCTCTGGATACAAATTCTTGAGTTCCTTGAACCCAACCACTTCAATCTGCATTTCTGTCAGCAATAGTTGCCTTCTGCTAAGAGCATCTGCAACCCTATTAGACTTTCCACTCCTATGTTTCAAAACAAATGTATAACTCTGCAAAAACTCAACCCATTTCAAATGCCTTTGATTCAATTTTCCTTGACTATTCAAATATTGCAAAGCTTGATGATCAGTATACAAAACAAAATCCTTAGGAAGTAGATAATGTCTCCACTTCTTTAATGCCTGAACTATAGCATAAAATTCTTGATTATAAACAGAATATTTCCTCTTGGCATCATTTAACTTCTCACTGAAATAAGCAACAGGTTTACCTTCTTGGCTCATAACAGCTCCTATTGCAGTACCACTAGCATCACAATCTACTTGAAACACCTTATTGAAATCTGGAAGTGCTAAAATAAGTTGTTCTGTAACTTTTTGTTTCAATAATTGAAAACTCTTTTCTGCTCCTTTAGTCCACTTAAACTCTTTTCTATCCCCTCTCATTGTTTCAGTCAAGGGTCCACAAATACTGCTAAAATTTCTGATAAACTTTCTGTAAAAGCTAGCTAGACCATGAAAAGATCTTACCTCAGTAGTATTCCTCGGAGTAGGCCATTCAAGAATAGCCTGTACCTTCTCTGGGTCCATTTTCAGACCTTCTGCTGAAACTACAAATCCCAAATACACTAACTCTTTCTTCACAAAACTGCACTTCTTCAAATTAATCAACAATTTCTCTTCTCTCAACTTTTCAAATACCATATGAATATGCATCATATGCTCCTCCAATGTCTTACTAAAGATTAAAATATCATCTAGGTAAACAATGACAAACTTACCTAGAAATTCTTTCAGAACCTCGTTCATGAGC